>VXBL01002513.1:592426-611990 GCA_013400195.1 Aramus guarauna | reverse complement strand
CAGTAATAAGAATTTACTAGAAAAATTTTCAGGAAAGGAAGAAGCAAGGGAGAAAACAAAGAGAGGAAGGAAAAAAAATCATATTTTTTGATACTTTCTAACTTACTACTTAGTGGAAAATAAGAGAATAAAAAATAAATCTAAAATGCACTTAGGGACATCTCCCATGATTTATGACAGCCACCATAATTTACACTGTACGTTCCAGTTCAAGTTCAAGCTGATTGCCAGATTTGGATCCTTTCCAGAAGTTCAATCTGACAGAGCATTTCCCTTGCAGCATGGGGCATGCCTTCTAAGATCATCTGAACATATTAGCTCCTGCCATTTAAGAGTCTTGAGGCTCTGTTCTCTCTTTTTCTCTGTCTAGTACACACATTAGTCTGATGAAGACTGAAATGCTTTACTTTAACTCAAGATGATGAAGCTGGTATAGAGTATCTGGGTGAAATTTAATTGTTTGTGAAATGCAGGAGGTCGGCTTAGATGATCTAATGGTCCCTTCTGGCCTTAAACTATACAATATCTGTTAAATAAACCATTAAAATGTTGCTGTGTCTAGTAATCATGAAGATAACTGGAGCTTTTATAAATCCCTCTCATTATAAGGGTACCATTTATAGACTTCATACCAGCTCTAATTAGTTATTTTAACAATGTTCCTAAATGTGGTAAGTGGTTTGTATAACCTAGAGTTTAACAGTTACTTGTTAATAAGGCATAGTGTACTTCTGGCATCAGAGCTGCACTTAAAAGCATGGTAATGTTTCTGTGTTATATTGTTCAAAGCCTTTCCTAACAAAAAATGGTTAGAAGTGTAAAACACATGAGATGGTCTTTTACTCAGTACATTTTTACGCATAGCAATATAGGCTTGGGTCTGGCAGTGAGCCGTTCATAGTCCCATCCATGTAGTACAAGAGCACAACTGCTGAATGTGAAGGCAATGCATTGTCTCAAGGTTGAGCTACAGAGAAGCAAAACCAGGAAAGTTCAAGTCAGGGGATCCATTTCAGGTTTTTGCAATAAAGCCCGTCCTAACCATGCTAAACCCCCGGCACACAGAAGAATGGACCCTGTGTGCACAGACTGTGCTTGGGTGTCAGGCAGCGCAAATAAGGGGGTGCTCCCTGTGGCTTTGTGCTAAGCGGGGCAGCTCTCTAGCCCTGAGACCAACTGATATAGCAGGGCTCAGATCCATATAACTACACTCTCTTACCCTCCAAAACTGAGAGGCTGCACGTCTCAGAGTAGCATAATGCTTCCCAGCACACACAAACTCAAATATTTTGCCTAGGCATTATTCAGGTGAGCAGCAGCTGTCCCATACCAAATTTGTACTGAGAACTATACTGAGAAACTAACTGTAGGGATGATTGGCACAGACCCAGGTGCCCTGCTCTATTTAGTTTTAAAAAATACATATTTTTTAAACTTAGATGTAATTTACAGTAATGTATTGGTAGCTTGGCAGGTGCCTGAAGGAACAGGGAGAAAGGAGGAAGAACGGCTCAGAAACAAAGTACTGCTCAACAGACACTAGGAAGTTGTTGAGACAATGTCATATTGTTTGGCTTTTCTATCACAAATTTATGATTTTTGCCTTTGCAACCTTATATTCAAAGCTGGGAAACAGCTTCGTTTGGAGGGAGTTTTGTTACACCCAGATGAAGGTGACACCCAGACCTCCCCTCAAGGGCTCTGAAGAGGCCAGATCTACTGGGGTTCCCAGCATGATAAGGTGAGTGCATGAGTAAGATGGACATGTTTTTTAACTACAGTATGTTAAACCTGTTTCTACAGAATACTTTGCTTCAGCTGCTAAATGAGCATATCTTAAGTCTTTTTCATCAATGGGGGGCTCTGGCTGCAGGTTCTTGTAGGGAATAAATGCAAATACCTGAACTCAGCCAACCTACAGGTCCACTCGTCTGCCGAGGAGTATGCAACAACTCTTCTCTGACAAGCCAGTGCCTGCTCTGCGTAAAGCTGATGTACTCATGACCGGTATCCTGGAACAAGGCACTCTTTGTCTTTTTCAGTGTCTGCCTTGCCTGTGTCTTGTGGTACAGTAACGCTGTTCATCCATTTGTGACACAGTTTGGCAGACAGCAATATTTCACTAATGAGATATTCTCCTCACTGAGGTAACCCTTAAGTAAAGTAAGCAGTACCAAGGTATAGACTCAGGCATTTTGACTCTCAATTGCCTGCACTTTTAGTTCATTAAAATAGTCCCTAATACCTACTGTCATGCAATAGCCAGAGTCAATCAATTAATTCTTAATGGCATACTGGATCTAGTTTTTCTGTTCACAAAATATCTGCAAAACCATGCAATATATAATAATTTAGATTATAATTCATTGCACCTATCTCTAACCACCAAAAGTAAATTTTTAGCTCCTATTAGTTGTCTGAGAAATCTTTATGACCAGCCTAGATGGCAACTCTAGACTGGCAGTTTCCTTTTCAAATAGCTAAAGTTAGGTGAGATGAATTATCCTCTCCCTCCCTTAAATCATTTATGAGAGCTATTTCTAGGCCTTCCAAGATATGATTATTTGCCATATGGGACTTTATATATGTGATGAGTTGCCCTGTATCTCAAAGTACTGTTTCCCATCCTTTTGAGGAACAGCAAACTGGAAAACTGTTCAGTGCAATTTTCACCTTCCATTTTTTTGCAGGTTTATATTAGAAATTAAATTTAATTTCACTATGCAAATGGCCTTTCCTTCTTATTTCAGAATAGCTGGATTTCTTCATAGCCACAGAATGAATGTGACTGAAGCCAGGTTTATCAGACATTCAACAGGTTTTGCACTCAGTTTTCTGCTGTCACGCTAACACTGTCCAAGTGGAGGCACCCCTGTGCACCAACCTGTTTGCAAAAGTTACAGCCAAACCTCATCGGGTGCCTTCCTGCTGAAATAGTTGTGTGAATGAAGCTGTGTTTATGTCTTCAGCATAATGTGGACCCCTCCGAAACTACATGGGAAAAGATGTCATGTACAAATTAAGCACACTGGGCTGCCGGTTTGACAGATTTTTCCGCACACCAAGTCTTCTGGGACTGCAGATTTCTTTACCCAGAGCATGTCAGAGAGGTTGACAATTATAGTGCCTGTTCATGGGTGCTGAGGCCAGTGTTGCAGCTGATATAAATATGAAGACGTCACCTTGTTCATAATAGCTTTTCTCTCTACTATAAACTTCAGTATTTCCAACATCATTTCTTTGTGCTGCTTGAGTTATTTGTCTTCTTATTCCAGGACCTTAGAAAGGCTTGCAAATAACCACAGGGAAAATTCCATTATAAATTTTAATTCAAGTATTTGTTTGTGTGAAAATCTGCAGTACCAACTGATAGAAGCAAACTGTCATTACACATAAAAATAGTCTGAAATATATTTCTGAAGTACATTTTTTGTATATTTAGTAATAATAGCACTGGCTCATTAAATGGAGAGAATACTCTATTCATATGGTCCTTAGTATTCATAAGATATGCAACCTATCACCATTAGAAGGCATCTTTTCGAATGATACAAAAAAAGCATTTTTAAAATTAATTTTCATGATTAATTATTTCCATGAAGAACAGTCCTTGAAAAAGACGAATTCCTCACCATTTAAAGAGACTATGATGTAGTTGATTCACTGACTGGTTCCATGGGTTAACTAAATTAATCATTTGCCCTATAGCAGTGTTTCATATTTATTTTATCCAGAACTTTAATCTAGTTTTCTTTATATATAAACCTGTGGCTACTGTCTTGTGGGAAAATAAGCTATTCCTATCACTAGAACTGCATATCTTTAAAAAGAAGAAACTTTTATATTCTGCTCTAAAAGCTGTAAATAAGGAAGTCCCCTGTTAGTTAATCCTTGTATTTAAGTTTTAAACTTTTCTATTAAAAGAGGAGGCTTAGACTGAATGAAATTAAATGAAAATTTAAAAGAGACAGGAATATCTAGCTGTATGCTGAATTATATAATATTTCTAAAGCCTATATTCATCTCTGAGGAACTGAGAATTTATTGTTTTTCAAATAGACAATAGTAACATGGAGCTAGACAACATAAATTAAACACCCTTTTTCTTTTTTCACTTTTTAAAAATTTATCTGAGCAGCTTAAACACACTTTTTTACCCTGGAAATGGTTTATTGTAGGAATCCCTCAGACAATAACAGAAATTGGCAACTGCTGAGTGTGAGCTAAAACACACGCCATGAAATGTGTGCTCCTGCAACTGCCTGTATCCATACATTTGGCACAAGTTTTGTGATGCTGTATTAGTGATAGTGCTGGGAAGCATAAGGAGGTTTTGAAATTTAATAAACATAGAAATAGGTTTTAAAGTCATGAGGAAACAGTTGCAAACATTTTCCCATAGCAAGCATGTAACTTGTTTTAAATTCCAGATGTGGTTTTACATTAGTGTCTCTTGAGAAAGCAACCTTTCAAAATCAGCGTTGAAAACGTAGTTATAGTTGTCATGTCCCAAGGTAAATAACAGGCTTGGTGGCTGTATCATCTTGGAGAGCAAGTTTTATTTGTTTGTGCAGCGAGAAGTCCCAGTCCTTACATTATTTAGAGAATTCTTTCAAATGAAGATAACTCCTATGGTTGCAAGGATATGGATGAGGAAAAGTGGGAGCTAAGGCTTCCAAACAAGGTAGCAGTGAATGAATGAATTAGCAAGGAGACAAATAATAATAACATGAAAGTCAAGAAATTGCCAAGCAATTAAAAGAATGATAATACAATGCAAAGGTTCTGCTTTTTTCTTTTTAATTTCATGTAGGTGAAACTATTGTAATTTTTATCTGCAGCAGCAAATCTCAAATTAGAAATACACATATATATATATATGTAAGTTTGGAAATTGGATACTGCTTTTTTAAGAAATGCCTTAAATACTAAAGGGGAAATGTATATTGCCTGGACAAGTAAATGGTTTGTAAGTACTTTATCAGGCACTACAACCAAACAGCATAGGAAAATAACACGCAAGGTGGTTTGTGACTTTTGAGTTGGAAGGGAACAGATTTCCTCCTGTAGGAAAAACATGGTATCCTCTTATCCCACAGGAGTACCCTAATAACTCTTGGAGAGTGGGAAACTCAGGTCTCTCAATCTTGGATTCTCCATTTGCTCAAATCTCTTTCCTGGACATGCAAATTCTTTTCAAAGGAAAGTACAACCCAAATGTTACATTCCTGACAAAAAAAAAAAATCCTTTAAAAATAATGAAAAAATCCCTTTGGAAAAAAAAATCCTTTTAAAAATAATCAAAAATCTGTTTCTTTTACAAAATTTTAACCAGTTCCACCCTGTGTCTCAGCCACTGATCTTTTGTTGCTGGTGGGAAATAATGGGTAAATAAAAAATGCCCTAAAAGAAACATCAGAGAGCTAAGGAAAGGCAAGGGATCTTACTCACTAGGCACTTGCTTGTGGCCTGAAGTTTAAGATTTAACATTTCCCTACCCTCAAGTTCAGGGATGCCAGTCTGTGATCCAGAGGCCAAATACAACCCATCAGTTCTGTTAACCAGACCCAGACACTTGCAAAACCTCAGATCATAAGTGACATTCAAATGACTTGTCCTGTATCTCCTACACAGAGAGTTGAGAGTTTACAACCAGCTTTTCTTCCACCATAAGGAAACTTCTCCTTGGACCTCAGCCACTGCTTTTGAGCAGCTACCTCATAAACCATAAAATCTAACCAAGTGAAAAGGTGGCCACACATTTCAAACTAAGCTTCTCATGTGAAAAATGGACCTTTGAGCAAATAACTGATGAGTGATAATGGTGCTGTAACTCAACATTAACCATGCTGCAAAGCTCTATATGAATTCTACTTCCAAAGGGCAGCAGACTTAGAAACCCTCTTTTAGCAAATCAGATTTTCATAGCAAGCAGACATAATTTTTTAAGTCACGTCATCTACCCTCCACTGACATTCCACTCAAACCAATACGTGGCCTTTTACCTAAAGTCACCATTTCACATGTATTTTAGATTGCAGTGACTGGGTGATTTGCTTTGACAAGCATACTGATGGCTTTGCCATTAGGTAAGGTATGACACTGACCTTCTCAAAACCATGTGAAAATAAGCTCAGAAGAGAATACATTAACCCTCCTTTAACCCACAGGCAGTTCAAGTGTACATTACAGAATAATTCTTCTCTGAAGCCTGTATGAAAGAGCAGCTGCCACAGGGCACCATACTTTGTACATTCAGAGAGATGTAATGCATTGGAAGAGAGACCATCAGGGTTCACTGGAGAGCTCGCAACCCCTCAGTTAGATAGCATAGCTGCAGCTAAGGTGAATTATTGCAAAACATCCCATTGAAAACATTGTCCTAATGTTGTAGGCAGTTCAATGGCTGTTTTCAAGAAATCTATTACCTCAAACCACTATGTTACACTAAAGATTGTCTGGTATGTCCCAGAGCACACAATGGGCCAGCCGAAGGCAATTTGCCTGCTCTCTGATGGGGGCTGCTTGTGTCTAATTTCCTTCCAAGTAAACACCATGGATATCAAGACTGGGTTTCATAAAGGTAACTCTATGGTAAAATTGGAATGTTGGTTGAAAATTAAAAGAGAAGCAGTTTCCCCCAAAACCTCCCAGAAATAACCCCACAGGTTCTTCCCTTAGAAGTTTGCAAGTAAAAAGGAGATCCCCAAGAAAATCTAAAAAGAGACAAGAGAAAGAGAAACAGAAGAAGGAGGGAAATTATAATAACATTAAACAGATGCTCAGCATAAGCGAAGGCTGTGCATAGTGCTGTGTAGTCTGTGAAGATTACTTGATTTTGCTTTCATGCTATCAGGGAGTTGCACCAAACTTTAGTGTTGCCTTTTTGTCATTTATTATCACCATTAAATACCAGTTCAGCACTGTTATGGTCGTCTGCTGTGTCAGTCACCTGAACTTATCATTCCTATGATAAAGCATCTGCCAAGAACAGAAGAAAGGGATCACTTTGGTTCTACTCTAATTTTAAGCACACCAACAAACCTTGATAAACAAGCTCATTAGGAAACTTTCCACTTGTGTATAATAAGAATATGCAATGCAGTTCAGATTTTTACATTTCATAATTTAAAGTACAAGATGATGGGTGGTTTTCTTTCCCTTTTAAGGGATGTACTCCAATTTATTACCATAAAACAGGAGTGGCTGTACAAATTTGCACAGTTTTAGAAGCACAGTATGCCATTTTGTTGTTAAAAGTGTTCTGGCCAACATCAAGAAACGTGGGTGGTGCCACTAGGTAAAAACTAGTAAGGCTGAAATTGCACAGATCTTGAACATGGGCTTTATAAAATAAAAATACATTTCATTTGAGTGAATGTGAATTAGACTTCCAAATAATAGCATTCTCCAGGCTAATTACATTACTATAATGCAGTTTGCTCTTTCAAAAATAGCAGGCAATGGTCACTTGTAAGGAAACTATTTTATTGAGATATGTCAAACACTAACAGAGGAAGTAAAAAAGGAAAGCCTCTCTTTCATATCATGTGTTTTAAGATCATTTTCAGATACCTTTTTTCAGGTATCTTAACTTTCTTGCAGAATCTACTGTTAGCAAAGTTTTCATATTTAAAACCTGCTAGGTGTAAAGTATGCACAGGAGTTCAAAGCTCCTTGTGTTGTGCTGTCAGTCTTGCAAACAGTCCTTACACTCAGAAAATTCTCCAATATCTGTGAATTTTCCTAAGGAAATTAACACTGACTACTGTGCTTCTGACTCTTAAGTGCAGAAATCGAACAGATTTCTTGGAATCTCAGATTCTCATTCTCTACAGTGTTTTTGAGTTCCCTCTGTATATCATCATAATTAAACATTTTAAATAATTTATATGCTTCTAAAGATTAAGGTCAGAGATTATTGGATCATAAAGTCTGATCTTCTGTATCTCAAAAGACATGGCATTTCACCCAGATGTCCGCAAATCAAACCCCAGAGCATCTAGCCATTTAAACCCTATACTCCAAATTCTTTGAGCCTTTGGAGAATCTTTGTACAGATACCCAAACAACTCAGTGCTTATCTTTTGGGGAGTTTGCTCTTACTGTCAGCTCTTGTTACAGCTGTTCCTTACTTCTAATTCAATTCTGCCTGACTTGCACTTCCAACCACTGGTTGCCACTACGCCTTTCACCAGTCAGCTAAAGAGGCCATTAATGTCCAGCTGTTCTTCTTCAGTGATGTTGTTCCTTAATCCCTTCATCAATAACAGAAAAAGAATGAGGAAAAGCTCTTCTTCAAGGTACCGATTACACTTGTGGCTCTTTTCCAGATGATTACAAAGTTAATATCCTCAGTACGTCTCACCAGTGCACTCACCTATTCATAGAAAAAAAGCAGTGGATTGCCGTGGAACTGAAAAAGTCTGCTGAAGAGTCTCTTTCTCTCTCTTGACCATTAAGGGAGCTCTGAGTGGTTAGATGAGATGTCTAATGTCAAAAGTGGATGCCTGTGAAATGATTCCCACCCCTTTGTTAAAATGTGCACAAAGGTCCCTGACTTCTGCTGCACCATGTTAAAGAACAGCAGAAATGTGTCTGGGTCAGATAATTTAAGAAAGTTGATGAACATCTTGCTTCATTTTGTGTTGTTGGTATTTTTAATTGAATTAAATATGCCAATAAAATATGTTGATAAAGATTTTTCCCATGCCACTTATTTTCCTGTGAAATTCTATATATTTTAGATTTACTTATTTCACTTTCAGGTTGCTTCAGAAATATTGTATCAGAAGACAGTTTTATCTGGCAATAGTTGAAGGATGATTAGATGTTTGCACTGGAAAATCAATAAATATATTGCATGGTTACAACTATGGACAGCTAGAGGACTGAATTTTGGAGTTTCCTTGCCATGCCAATGCTACGTGGAGCAACTTAAGTTTCAGAGCAATTGAATCAGGCTATTTTGCAAACATAACAAGACAACTCTACTTCGGCAATCTCTTGAGTCCATGTTAGTTCTGTAAAGTGCTGTGAAAGGAGTGTAATGTAATTTTTTTAAAAAATGAAGGTACGGATTTGACAGCGCAGTTTTGCTTGAGGATGTGAATTTGACAGCAAATCCCATGGCTGCGAGAGGCCTTGCTTGTAATAAGTCACCTCCTGACAACCCCTAAATCACAGACTGAAATGAATATGAATAAATTACATTGAAGGCTTCTGCCCTAAAGTTAGGTATATTTTGTCTTTTCTTCCTTCAGTTTCCCATCCTTCTTTTAGTTCCTTTCTCTTCTGTCACCTTCCACTTTTCTTAAGTTCTTTTTTCTTTGTTTCTTTGCAGAAAAACCTGCAGATCAGTTCTAAGAAAGGAAAGGCAGTTTAGCAGCTACTCTTTTTTTTTTTCACCATTTAAGTGCTTTTTTGTCTCCAGAAAGTTTTAAGACTTGACTGAGAATTTTAACTAATTAAGTTCTAACGTATTTTGTTTTGCTTCACCGCAGGTCACTCCCATCTCTCTTGTCTGCCTCCTCTTTATCACACTCTTTCTAACACTATTGGTTATAATCATGTCTCCTACCTATTTCTTTCCCTGAATAAGTCTTACTTTTATTATTCGCTATCTATTCTTCTTTCCCACCGTATTTTTCAATTCTCTCTCTTTTCAGGCTTCTTTTTTTTTTTCTTTTCCTTCTTTTTTTGCCCCTGGGGGGTTGTGTTTTCTGCCTCAGGCAAGAAAACTGGCAAGACTTGAACCATGGTTTCAGGTG
Source organism: Aramus guarauna (assembly GCA_013400195.1). Taxonomy (NCBI): domain Eukaryota; kingdom Metazoa; phylum Chordata; class Aves; order Gruiformes; family Aramidae; genus Aramus; species Aramus guarauna. The sequence continues at coordinate 602,220 of VXBL01002513.1, read as the reverse complement.
TTTGGCTCTGAAATCCTCTGGGATGGGACAGCTCCTGGCTGGAAGCTAGTTTAGGAAGTCTCAAAACTCCATTCACTTGAACTCAGAAGAATCGGTGGGAATGATGAAGTCATGGTCACAGGACTCTTGCCCAGGCTTTGGGAGACAGAAGGCACACACCACCACCACCACCACCACCACTGCCCCGGCACCCCTTTCCTTCTCAAACCCCTACCTTGTCCCAAACTGCTATAGGCAATTTCCTATAGTGCTAGCAGAAAATTGTATACTGCTTCATTTCCTATACTCCAATAAAATACTGCATTATTCCTCAATCTTACCAATTTTGCATTTTGAATTGGAAACAATTATTGTTAATGGGCAATAAAAGTTTCATGCCAACGACTCTGTTGTATTTTCTCACCTTTCATCTTTTTGTTAAGAGAGAACAGCAGCCAAATGCAACAGGCTGGTAAGCTGAACCAGTAGGAAAAGCTGCAATTGCAGCTGTTTATCAGTACTCAAGCCCATATCTCTTTGCTTTTAGTAAAGTTTTAAGCAGTTCTGTTCAGAACTTTTTCAGATACTTTTTTTCCACTGGAGGATACATCATTTAAATAAATTTATGGTTAAAAAAAAAAGATTCTGTCAATTTAAAGTGTGCTAATTCAATACAGTTTATCTGAAAAGTCTCTCAATTCAAAATTATTTCCTTCTGATATTAATTTAAAGCAACAGAAGTTAAAAAATAAAATATTGAAACATTATTCCTGTTAAAATTATTTGGAAAAGAAATATAGATTATTTTCATTAAAGTATTCAGACTTTATTTTAATTGTGGTTTGTGGCAGAAAAAAATTACAAAATCTCAAAAATGCCCAGTGGCAGATATAACTTCTGCTCTTTTGACGAGTTTGTTATATATGGTATTACAGAGAAAATTTTGGGTTTGTAACTATACAGCTGCATTTGTATCCATTTGATTCTACACCCTGGCAATGCATACTAATTCACTTTCCCTGCTTGTCATCCTCATGATCATTGGCCTTACATTTATCCTGGTTTATTGCACAAAAGTAATTTAATACTTTAATAATGGAATAAATTATACACTACAACTCCAGATTTAAATGCCTATTTCATTAACATTTTATAATTTTATATTCTGCATAAGATCTACCATATAACTCCCTGTTGCTCCAATAAATCATTTTACAATTTTATTCAGTATTTGGTGATTATATTAAATTTATTCTGGAGCTCATATGCTATATCATATTAAATATACCCCAGCCAGGTGTTGCAGATTTCATTTGCTGAACCATTAAAAGCTCACAAATGAATGTATATGAAAAATTTACCTTCTGAAATAGATTTATTAATATTTTGTGTTTATAACTAAAACAACCTGCCACAAATTGAAAAGGGCATGGATAGATAGGTAGTGTCGACTTTCCTATTCCTCACACACAAATTGTACTGCTGACTACGTAAAACATAGAAAGGTTCTCACAATGACAGCATATCTGATTTATTTAGCCACATACTGTGTTTCAAGGTGTTTCCTAATTGCACTCGTGTTCTAAATGGGGACTATTGTTATATTTAGCTTTTCCAAATGTCTTGTCTTAGATCCAAGCCAACATCTCTGAAGCTAGTGAGAGTCCCTCCTGAAACATCTAGCCTTTCCTTCTTGAACAGCACTGCTTACCTGCCTTGGTTTCACTGTCTCCAGGGGCAATAACACACTCTAGGCCAGAAAAGTGTATAGGCACCTACCAGAGTAGGCATCTGGATTCCAGTACAACCACCCAGAAAACCTCTGGAGACTGCTTTGATACCCACACAGCTGGACACCTTGGCCAGGCCAAGGCAATGGAGCTGCCTGGGAAATGTCACATTAGTACAGCTGGAATCACTGACACTATCAGTGGAGGAAGAAGGATTATGGCTTGTGGAGATCAGTAAGGCTGCTCAGCTAGAAACGTACGGTCTTGAGGTCAAGTACCCTTCCCAAAAACATGTTTCTGCTCCCCACTGGGCTATAGGCAGGATCTGGTTTGTTTCTGGCCTCCGTCTCGCAAACCTCATGAATCTTGCACGTGGCCTGGCTTCAGCAGAAGGAGCAGAGTCACCTTGTTCTGGAAGGTCTTCCTTAGCAGAGGGTGGTGTGGAAGGGGTGACCCTTCAAGATGGGCAGCTGGAGGAAGGGGTTTGTCTACTTCTGGAGGCACTGTGTCACCAAATGTCCCCTTACCCCTCCCAGTACCACAGCAGAGCTCTGATTCCTACCCCCAGTTGCCACCTCTCTGCAGGCACTAACACCTCTTCCTGGAGATCTGGGGAAACAGGAAACAGTGGAGTATCCACATGATCATATAATCATAGAATGGTTTGGGTTGGAAGGGACCTTTAAAGATCATCTAGTTCCAACCCCCCTGCCATGGGCGGGGACACCCTCCACTAGACCAGGTTGCCCAAAGCCTCATCCAACCTGGCCTTGAACACTTCCAGGGAGGGGGCAACCTGTTCCTGTGTCTCACCACCTTCATCATAAAAAAATTCTTCCTTATATCAAATCTAAATCTACCCTCCTTGAGTTTAAAACCATCCCCACCTTGTCCTGTAACTACAGGCTTTAGTAAAAAGTCTCTCTGTCTTTCTTATAAGCTCCCTTTATATATTGAAATGCAACAAGTGACTGTAAATGTCTCTGAGATTACCAGAACTGGAACAGAATTGTTCTCTCATATTTAGGTACCAAGACAGGATTTATCTGCCTAATGTAGATGTTTACTACATAGACATTGTTATCCATTCATAGCCAATGAATAAAAATAGGACCTTCTAGAGAACAATCTACTTCAGAGCCTAAAATATTTGTATTAAATAGGTAAACTGAAACATGGCCTCTGTGTGTCCTTTTCTTCCCAGCACTGTGAAGGCTAAGTAGCTCCAAGTGAATGTGCACATACTCTATCCTAGAAGCTGATCAAACATGTTACAGGGGAAAGTATTATACAGAGAAAATTCAGCTTTACAGTATGAAATTCCAAATAAGAATTCATAACTATTAATCTAACCCACAGTCTAAAGTAACCTAATCAATTTTTCATACACATCAGAGTAAATATAGAATAAACTGAAGGTGACTCACTGAAATAGGGAGACTTACTTCTTTGAAAAGACAGTTAGATGACCTCCTGAATAAATGAATAGATAGCTGCAAGAAAGACACAAGCTACATTCTGGACATGAAGATATGATTGTCTAAATGGCATTTCTCAATTGTGAAGTTTCTTATGTTCTTGTGAAAATATAATACTTTACCCTCAAAAGAGATATGAAAGTTGAGAGGAAATAAGAGCTGAGAAATAGCCACTACTCTATGTTTGATGGGTATTTTAGCTTATCAAATGTAACCTTTGAGAGAAAGGTAAAGACGCTCTTTATGCTCATCAAGGAAAAAGCTTACATGACATTTCCCAAATCTCCTACTTACCCAACTGTCCAGTCAGCTGCAGAAGCAAGTGCCCAGGAGTAGCACAGAGTAGGGACGGCTGCTGTCCTGTCTCCCAGACTGACATGTTTTCAACTGTTACTATTCCTGTTTCTTTTTCCTACCTTTTTACGTCCATTTGACAGAGCTGGGATAGATTAAATTTCTATTGGCTCTGAAGAGAAGGCAGTATCTGTGTATTTTTTGTGCTCCATCATACATTTAAAAGCATCATGTATAGTTTAATAGGTGGAAGGGACAAGAAAAGACACCATACAGAAAAGGGACAAGAGCATCTACGTTTCTGGAGAAGTACCATTTTATGGGTGCCTTTATACACAAATAAATTATAATTTTAAAAATACTATCAGTCTTAACCAGTAAATCCCACAACTTGTGCAATCCACAATTAGAAATTATGGTTGCTTGCAGCCTATTATCTTGCTACCATTATTTCTCATTTCCTACTTAACAAACTGGACTTGACATCCTTCCTCTTGCCATTTATGATCACAACATCCATGCACCTTTTTTGTTTCAAAATCAACTATTTGGGGTTTTTTTTACCCATTTTACCTCCTGCTGAAATTTATCACCTGCTAACTTACCTCATGAAAACTTCACCCCATTGCCTCTTTTCTCTAATTTAAAACTCAATTGTGCACATTCATTTTATACTAATATCACTAAAGCAATATGGCAGTATTTGCACACCACTAGCAGCCATATTTTTGGTTTTCTTTTCCACCCTATAAAAGCAGTCCTGATTTCTGTTGCTTCTGCTCCTTCAGATGTAAAAATTATGAACTTAAAGAAAAAAAAATGCTTATCCAGCAATATGGATGGCAGCAGTCCAGTGCCAGCAATTCTGAGTAGAGCTATGAATATATATTGCTGCTGTCCTCTGTTAGTGAAAGCAGGAGCACCGGGCTCTGTAGAATGAATATTTCCTAAACAGTGCTGTACAGCCAATAATACTATTGTGATTTGCATATCTACTTTTTTCCTTAGAATGAAAACATATCATTTTGTTATAGCTCTGAAGTTCACAATGAACTATTTGACCACTACTAGAAATTATTACCTATATTTCCTGGGGTAAAAAAAAATATTTCGTGATAAAGAAGCTGGCAATCTATTAAATGGAAGACACTTTGTCTGAAAAGCAGGTGTTAGTACAGGTTCCTCAGCCTTCACTGGGATTTTATTTCATATACACTTGAGAAGACCAAAAGTAATAAGTAGAAATAGAAGTAAAGATATGAAGCAGAGGGGAAAAGCATTTTATCCATATATACAAGTATGCATAAGTATTCAGTACTAACTTACATTTAGCATACATTCTATATTCTTACAATGAGAGATAGCATGGTTGATTTTGGACTAAGAAAAAGCTTCTCTAGGTGCCACTTATACTGTAGTTAACAGAAGCCTAAAATTGTATGTATCATATAAAACAATCAGCAACACTGGCTCATTTACACCAACAGAAAATTTGTCCATCATTCAAGTTCACCTTTTCTGGTTACAACATTTCTTTACTGTTTTTCCAAGTACCTATTGAAGTTTGAAGGTCATAGAATGCTTGACTAATGTAGTTACTTCAGTATAGTTTCTTCTGACCTTTAGGTAACTGATGAGCATTTTAAGTAGCCACACAATTTTTAAGCCATTCCCATGGCATTTATTCAGGAAAGAATTACTCCTGATGTTCAACATTTCTGTATTTCAGACTGCCAGCACTTCAGCTATCGTCATTGCTCCAGTTCGTCAATCAGGCAGATGGAGTTGGATGAGGTTTGGGGTGTCAGCTGCTCTTGACTGGTTCAGCTTATGAATTCTGGTGATCATAGGTTTTAACCTTATTTCAGCAATGTCCTCAATTTCCCAGTACCTGTTCTTTAACTTCAGGCTTGCTGATCTGCCTCGGTGACAAATGTCTCCATTAGAATAGATTCATTTTATTTTCTCAGTCTCACTCCACATATTTGAAGAGGTCTTAGAGATTTAGGAACTAATAGAGCTAGGCAAATACAAGAAAAAATGTCAGTGAATTATTGGTTCAATATTTTTTAATGAACTCTTTTCATCTGTGTCCAGCAGTAGTCCAATGCATGGGTTTCACAGCTGGCAGAGCTAAAGAATCAGCAATTTTTAAATGAGTGTTGGAGTCTAACATCAAGATTCACCTTCCATAAAATACTTACACCAGAAATCAGATTTTATGAGCTCTAAGAATTTAATAGGGAATTGGAATGCTCCTGTTAGTGTGAAGAAGTTAAGGAAGCATTGCAGCTGTATTTTAGTCAGGTGCAAGTCACCACTCTCAATATAGCAATAACTGCTTAAAATTCAGTGATATATGCCGAGCTAATGGCCTGTTCTGGCTTTTTTAAATGTTGCTATCTCTCCGTCACTGCCTGTGGCAGGTTTATATCTTTTTCTGCTAGTTCCCCGTGAACAGCAGGCTCAGCGGGATCAGAAGACCCAGTGCTGACTGGTACCATGCCCTCTGCACACCCAACAGCATGGTGGTCAGCATGGTGGTACTCCACTCTCTGAAGCTGCTTGCAGAAAGATGCTTTGTGGACTGGCTGTGGATTGACACTTGTGAAAATGAATGATAATGGCGAACAGGTCCCTCCCACTTCCTTCAGACATGACAGAAACGTGCTGGCTCTGCACGGTAGTCGGCTACACAAACGCACCTACTTCTCATTTCCATTTCTGCTTAAGCCAAAGCAAGCAATACCACAGAATGCACTTTTTCACAGCAGACCTTAACTTGTTTTAAAATCTGCAGCCATGTGGAAGCTTGAGAGGTCTGTCAGTTTACTGCAAACAAGATTTATTTATCTCCAAATCAGAAGCAGCAGTGCTTCAGTAATCACTGTAGTCATCTGATCTGTAAGGGCATCTTGTTTAAAGATTTCAAAAGTAGTTCATTATCTATGAATGGGCTGTGGGCTATTTTCCAATTAATCTATCCATTTTTTTCAGGCCTGCATACTAACAATAATAGATCAAAAGAACATGTATTCCTTTTGCTCCAGGTGGCTCTGTATTGCGCCGATATTTTCATCTCCTCTGGAGTGGTTTATTTCTTTCCTCTTTTTTCACTTCTAGCCTGCCCTGAAACAGGGCAATAAGGATGTCTGAGAATGTGAGTTCCCCCACAACATATTTGCAGCGCACCACAGAAAAGGTTTTTCTTCTCAAAACCAGAAACATTCTCTGTGGCTATAGATAGATTAAAGGAAATCTAAGGAGAAGAGGAGGATGGGGGAATCTCAAACTCTAAGAACAGTAACATAAAGCACCTCCTTATTGGCAACCTAGGTCAATATTAGAAGGGAAAAGAAATCAGTATTCGTTGGTTTTGCCAATAGTTTCTCATGAGTAGCCCAGTAGCTCTTTTCTTCCTGACAAGGTAGTGTATCAGACGTAAATCCAAACCTCAAGAAAACATTCACTAAAGATGCCAAAACCTGTCAGTATTCAAATGAAATACAAGCAACAGTATAATTAATTTCTAGTTTAAAAAAAATTGTGTCCAGGCAACCAAATAACATACTTATCTGCCTTAAAAAATTACCAAATTTAAACAGAAGGAATTCTGCACTAGTTTGCTAATGCCCAGCATAAAAATGTCACCATCATTTATTCTATTTATGACTAGACATCTGGTGTTTCGTCATGTTTTAAACACATTTCCTTTAGTCCGTTTCAATCATTTCGAGGAATAAGTCACAGCACTTTGACATAAATGCTTTCCTGGGGCTGCACCTGGAAAAAAGGTTCTGGAATTATTCTGATGGTAAGCACTGACTGTAGTGGTTTAACTCAATCCAGCAACTAAGAACCACCCAGCTGCTCGCTCAATCCCCACCATTAGGGTCAGGGAGGGAGTTGAAAGGTAAAAGTGAGAAAACTCGTGGGTTGAGATAAAGACAGTTTCATAGGCAAAGCAAAAGCCGCATGCTCAAGCAAAGCAAAACAAGGAATTCATTCACTACTGCCCGTGGCAGGCAGGTGTTCAGCCATCTCCAGGAAAGCAGGGCTCCATCATGCTTAACGGTGACTTGGGAAGACAAACGGCATCACTCTGAATGTTCCCCCTTCCTTCTTCCTCCAACTTTATATACTGAGCATGACATCATATGGTCTGGGATATCCCTTTGGTCAACTGGGGTCAGCTGTCCTGGCTGTGTCCCCTCCCAACTCCTTGTGCACCCCCAGCCTCCTCACTGGTGGGGTGGGGTGAGAAGCAGAAAAGGTCTTGGCTCTGTGTAAGCACTGCTCAGCAGTAACGAAAACATCACTGTGTTATCCACACTGTTTCCAGTGCAAATCCAAAACATAGCCCGATACTAGCTACTATGAAGAAAATTAGCTCTCTCTCAGCCAAAACTAGCATAGTGACAAAGAAAGAAAGTGAAATAAATTATAGTGGAATATTATTTTTATGAAATTGAGGACATTTCCTCAGAATACTTCTTTGTGTTTCATTTTTTGTCCAGTTAGCTGCCAGGCAAGGAATCTGTCCTGTGCTAGAAATGCAGGAGTTTTTTAGCTACTTTTACAAAGCATAGGAAAATGGTTTTCATACAAAAAATTGGATATTCAAAATTGGAATGATTTTGCCATATCAGGGTGAAAGACTGGAACATTAAAATACGCAATTAAGTATAATATTTTTCAGTTGCTATGTGCTGTCGGAATGCACTAGTGGAGCTTTTCTCTTAAAATTTTCATCACTATTCATATAGGCAAACAGCTTTTGTTCAGAAAGATCTTTGGATTAATATTGTTGTATGACCACAGGCATTCATGTGAACAGGAATATTTGCTAGGTTTGACCATTTATCATTTATTACTCATTTCAGATCGCTGCACAACATAAGAGGTGAGTCTCACATCACCCTGTGCAAGTGTCAAAGTCTGAGATGTCAATGTTTAAGACCACAGACGCACAGAGCCACTGCAAAATCTGTGCATTCCCAGAACTGCCAGAATGGGCTGATATCTCAGTTTATCAGCATAGCTACCATATACATAAAAAGGATTTGGATTAAACCAGATTTGATTTTTCTCAAAAATAAGCAATGAGTTGTTTGCTTGGTTTGACAAATACAATGAGATTTAAACTAAGACATCTAATTCTATACATCTACATATGAGGATCCATTCTAAAGTCTGAGGACAGCAACTCGCTGCCATCAACCATGTATAGAGATTGTCAAGTTATTTATATGACTAGCTGCTATGGTAAGATTCAGTAGCCTGAATGTAGGTGTTCACTGTAAATTTAATGTCGTGAATTATCCTTCCTGTCTTCAGCTGCTGCCACAAAAGGGTGGATGTCTGCTGTGTCTGTCATATCTGCCTAACCTGGGTAGATTACAGTAGAAGAATGGTTAGGGTTGGAAGGGACCTTAAAGACCATATAGTTCCAACCCATCTGCCATGGGCAGTGACACCCTTCACTAGACCAGGTTGCCCAAAGCCCCATCCAACCCGGCCTTGAACACTTTCAGGGAGGGGGCATCCACAACCTCTCTGGGCAACCTGTTCCAGTGTCTCACCACCCTCACTGTAAAAAATTTCGTCCTTATATCTAATCTAAATCTACTCCCTTTCAGCTTAAAGCCATTACCCCTTGTCCTGTCATTACAAGCCCTTGTGTACAGTCCCTCTCCAGCTTTCCTGTAGGCCAACTTCAGGTACTAGAAGACTGCAATAAGGTCTCCCCAGAGCCTTCTCTTCTCCAGGCTGAACAACCCCAACTCTCTCAGCTTGTCTTCATAGGAGAGGTGCTCCAGCCCTCTGGTCATCTTTGCGGCCCTCCTCTGGACTCACTCCAACAGCTCCATGTCCTTCTTATCTTGGAGGTCCTAGAGATAAACACAGTACTCCAGGTGGGGTCTCCACAAGAGTGGAGTAGAGGGGCAGAATCCCCTCCCGCGACCTGCTGGTCACACTTGATGCAGTCCAAGATATGGTTGGCTTTCTGGGCTGCAAGCTCACATTGCTGGCTCATGTTGATCTTCTCATTAACCAACACCCCTGAGTCCTTCTCCTCAGGGCTGGTCTCAAATCTATTCTCTGCCCAGCCTGTAGTTGTGCTTGGGATTGCCCTGACACACATGCAGGACCTTGCACTTGGTCTTGTTGAGCTTCATGCAGTTTGCACAGGCCCACGTCTCAAGCCTGTCGACATCCCTCTGGATGACATCCCTTCCCTTCAGTCTGTTGACCACACCACACAGCTTGGTGTTGTCAGCAAACTTGCTGAGGATGCACTCGATCCCACTGT
>VXBL01002513.1:559490-592099 GCA_013400195.1 Aramus guarauna | reverse complement strand
CCCTTCCCTGGCAACTTTAGTTTAAAGCCTTCTTCACCAGCTTGGCAAGCCTATGACTGAAGATGTTCTACCTCTTCTCTGACAGATGGACCCCATCATCCCCATTAGACCAGATTTTCTCAGAGTGAGTCCCATGGTCTAAGTAGTCGAACCCCTGGCTGTATCACCAGTCCTGTAACTGTTTGGTGACTCACCAGATTCAAATGTCCCTTTCAAACTGCTTCCCTTTGACCAGGAGGATTGATGAAAAAACTACCTGCACTCCAGAGTCCTTTACAGCCGCTCCCAGGGTTCTGTAATGCTTCTTGATACTTCTCAGACTGCTCCTGCCTGTATCACTGGTGCTCACATGAAAAAACAGCAGCGGATACTAGTCAGTGGACTGTACGAGTCTTGGTTGCCTCTCGGTGACATTCCTGATCCAAGCCCCTGGTAAGTAGCACACGTCTCTAGTTAGTGCATCAAGTTGGCAAGTGCCTAGATCTCCTGGGCACCTCAAGCACCACAAGCAGCCTGTGTTCAGGCAGCTGAGTCCCACTCTGAGTGACTGCTCTGGGGTGAGACGAACTGCTCTCCAGCCATGACTGACTGCATTGACTGTGACAGAAGCTTAAACTCCTGGCAAATGCCTACTTGTAGAAACCTTAATTTGGATATCTTCTTTTTAACCTGAATCCCATCCGCAAGCTTCCCTTTCTTCTGAAACAAAACATTTCATCCCATGAAAAAGGAAAGGCTGAATTCCCACCAGTGTCGGAAAAAGGAAAGGCTGTCTTTTTTACACTGGTTTTGGACTTACAATGTTACAGATTTGTTTTCTTTTGCTGCTTTTGAGGACTGGAATGTATATTTCCCATTTGCAGATGTGATGCATTGGGAAGTACTCTCCCTCTTTTCAACCAACAATTCCAATATTTTCCAAGCCTGGAAATCCATCATCACCCAGGGAGTGTCCAAAACAGTAGACAAGAGTGTCATTTTAATGTGCTTTTATGCTGTTTGTAACTGTATAAGTAGTTTATGCCCAGAAGAGTTACTTTAATAGGAAAGAATTAAGCTGAGGTTTCACAAGGTGAAGCAGCCAAGCATTTTAAGATATTCATGCCCTACAGCTCACTCTTACCTTGTGCTGTGTGTCATTGCTCTTCCGCGGGGCCAGAATAGCTGCTTGTGTGGCTGCACCATGAAATGACTCAGGGAACTACCCAGCTCAAAAATAAGCCAGTCATTAAAGAAAAGAGGGGGTTAGTTTAAAGCTAGATCAATCCCTTGATCTAGTTTGCCGTGTAGCCACAGGAAGCAGAGCTGGAAAGAGGGTGCAAAGGGATGAGGACAGGGACAGGATCTGGGGGGAGGATGAGAGGTGGAAGACGAGGGCAAGAATATTTCAAAAGAGTGTTGCAAGGCATGGCTTTGTTATGTGAAACTGCAGTCTGAAGTAATCTTACTCCTAAATAGGCAGTAGCCTGGTTGTTGGTACATGTACCTGACAGCTAAGATACTCTCACTGAACTCTACTCTGTGATTTCAATCAGGAAAGGTTCTGCCCTCTCAGATAAACCCTTTAATGGAGTGAAATTAGATGAGGAACATATTGCATTTGCAGAGATTTCTGGCTCTGAGGCGTCTCAAGGATTGCTGGAGTTACCGAGCTCCTCTGCTAAGGCAGTCAACAGCTTCGCTTCTCTGCAGGAGATAAAAAGCCAAAACACGTACAACTTTAGTACAGAGTGATTTTCAAATCCTGGAGGAAGGCCAAGCTGGGCGAGCCCACACCTCGCAGTATGTCAGCCTGGCCATGTGCCTTGCCAGAGACAGATTCAGCTGTGGTGCTAGGTGATGGAGGGGCACCCTGTCCTACACAAGGTCTCTCCTGTCTCTGTCCAGGACATGATGTACCCAGACTGTATTGCTGGTCTCTGCGTGCACAGTGACAGCTGCTGGGACCAGGCTGCCAGTCACCTAATTACCCAGCCATGCAGCCAAGCCCTGCTTTCTTAGCCTGGAGAACACCTCCAGGCAGTATTAAGGGAATTATATATATATGTGTATGTATGTATGTATACACACACACAAAATGAGTTTCTGTTCTACCCACCCACCTGGTAACCCCACACCTGCTTGCCCAGACTTCACATCACAAGAGGTGATGAGACTATGCCAAGTACTAAATGGTTTAGAGCCACGAGGGTCCCAGTTCTTGGGTTTGCTTGGCTTTGGTGGGACCCATGGGGTCACCGCTGAGTGATGTGTTCACACCTCAAGGTGCAGCCCTTTGTTCGCCCATGCTCTCCTCTGCTAAGCTGATGCTGTTGCATGAGATAAATTTGACAATTCCAGAAGAAAAGCAGATTTGCCTCCAAAATCATTATCTGTTCCTAATTTCCTCGTCAATTAGAACAGCTCACAGGCTCAGAAGGGAACAATAGACTCTCTCCGAGACAATAACTTTACGACATTCTGCACCCATTCAACCACTTGCTTTGCTATCATGGTGTGCATTTTATCTTGCCATGAGCTGGAAGCCTTAATTACAATCTTGTCTTCCATTGTCTGAGGCAAATGACTAAGTGACTTATAAAGACAATTAGATTTGGATCTAACTAATCTCTTTCCAAGTGTGATATCCTATTAGACACACCAGGTTTTTTTCAAGGGATGATGAAGGGGGATGTGGAGGGAAGAGTTACCTGTGAAATACATTTTCAGGGACTGAAAAGCTGGGTAATTTATTGTCATTGCTCAATCTTTTTTGGTTGTCAGCTGTTACCTTGTCTGCTCCTCCCACACTTAAATACATCCAGTTAAAGATAGAGCTACAAGAATCACAGAAAGTAGACGAGAAGGGTAACTCCAAAACACCACTTTGTGAAAATACAGTTATCAGCTGCTTTGCAGAGGCTAGACAAGATCAAATTCTGCGGTGGTTTGCTCTGATCAAGAAGTTCTTGTATTTGGGGAGAGAGGGGGGTGCCTGGCCATTCACTCACTTTGAACTTGCCTTATTTGCTTTAGGATCTCATGACCTGTCTGTGCAGCAGGACATTTATATACTTCCATATCATATCATCTTTGCACTGAAGAGATCACTAACCAACCCATTGCACCAAAATGGAATAATACCTTTAAAAACAGTAGAAACTTCTGGGTTTCCTTCCTCAGTCATTCCCACAAACTCATGTTTATCTTTACTCACAGATTACTGCTGCATTTCTTGACTCCTGGGTGGTCTTTGTGGACAATTAGATTTTTGTCATAGCCCATGAGAGCCCTCAGCTGCATGACCAATGATAACAATTAAAACCATAACAGTTAAGCGTAACAATTAAGACCATTGCAACATAAAGCATACGTTTCTATCAGCACTTTCTAAAGCAGCTTCTGTGGTTTAACAAAGCAAAAGGTCATTACAAAATAATAGCATTTGTGGATAGCAATGAGGCCAGCCATTTTATCTTGTCCTTTCAATTTGCATTCACACGTAGCACAAAGAGCATTTTAGATGTAATCAGGAGTTAGTATAAGAGACTTTGGAGCTATTTTTTGCAAATAAATAATTTAACAAAAATAAATTGCATAAACAGAATATTAAAAAGACCTTTGTTTGCTTTGTTTATGGAGGAGAGTTAGATATTAATACATCACTTAATGTTGAGACTTCAAAGCATGAGCAAAACACAACACAACTATGAGGACATCTGTCAGTGCATGTTGTGATGTGCCAAGTCTGAATTATCTGCTACCTTGAAATAAATGGAGTGCTTTAGTCTCAATAAGAGAAAACCAAAGGGAAACACAATAACAGTCTTCAAAACACTTCAAATTTTCCTACAAAAAGGAAGAGAATAAATTATTCTCCAGGTCAACTGGTGAAAGGATTAAGCGTAACAGGTTTATATCGAAATTCAGGAGATAGAGATTCATAGAATCATCAAATGGCTAGGGTTGGAAGGTACCTTAAAGACCATATAGTTCCAGCCCCCCTGCCATGGGCAGGGACACCCGCCACTAGACCAGGTTGCCCAAAGCCCCATCCAACCGGGCCTTGAACACTGCCAGGGAGGGGGCATCCACAGCTTCTCTGGGCAACCTGTTCTAGTGCCTCACCACCCTCACAGTAAAGAATTTCTAATCTAACCTAAATTTACCTTCTTTTAGTTTAAACCCATTACCCCTTGTCCAATCACTCCATGCCCTTATAAACAGTCCCTCTTCAGCTTTCCTGTAGGCCCTCTTGAGGTACTGGAAGGCTGCAATAAGGTCTCCCCAGAGCCTTCTCTTCTCCAGGCTGAACAACCCCAACTCTCTCAGCCTCTCCTCATAGGAGTGGTGCTCCAGCCCTCTGGTCATCTTTGCAGCCCTCCTCTGGACTCGCTCCAACAGCCCAAAGATGGGGCAAGAATAATTTCCTAGCAGCACAAGTGGCCCAGCATGAAGAGCTCCTTTTGACTGATGGTTTTTGAGAAGTGTTTGGGAAAATTTCTGTCAGAAATGGTTCAGACACAGTATTTCCTTCTGGTAAATGCTGGAGGATAACTGAGGAGACATCCCAGGCTAGCAGAACACAGCCTGGTCCTGCTGCAGGTTCAAAACCAATCCAATAAATTATTGTCAGCCTCCTCCTCTTCCCAGCAGTGCTGGGGCAGTTCCCAGGTCCCAGCCAGAAGTGGCAGAAGAAGCACGAGCAAAGGCATTACCTGTTTGTAAACCACTCGGAAGGGCTCTGCTGCCCATCAAGCAGGCTTGACAAATGTTGTTCAGACAGATATAGCTGCTGGAATCTGAAATACCTCTCTCCCTCCTGCCCAAAACAAACATATACTTAATGAATTATGAAAAGAAGTAAAAATCAATTTTCCTTGCCAGCTACTGATGCACTAAATGATTGCTTACCTTTTTTAAATTATTTATAATTAGTCTTCCTTATTTATGTTATCTACTAATCTAAAAATGGCACCTCTGGTTATCCTAGTGTTATTAAATCTCAATAACAAAAGATGAAACACTGACAGCCTACTTCTTTTCAAGAGCCATCTCCAAGATGGAGGTACATACAATTTTCCTACAGTTAGAAAAAAATTTCAACATCAGATTACAGCTTATCTTAGTTGTTAGCTAACATGGTACTGCATGCAGCAAAAGGCCAAAGTATTTCTGACATGTGTCTCTAGAAATACAGTTTTCAAAAATACCCTATAACCAGTGAATTTATATATCACAAAACAATAGTTTAGGTGATCTGAATTTCACTAAACACCAACCTGGATCTTAGACTGCCTTTGCAAATTTTGTCTATATTCTTAAGGCCCACAGGTTCTGTTTCACACACTCAAATGATATAAGAATAATGTATTTTATTCTCTTTACTTATAGCAGTAAACTTTGAAAGATATGTAAATGCTTTCTAACTTTGAGAGGTATGTTTTCAAATTAAAAATTGATAGAAAACTTAGATTGTTCTAAATGTAATATAACATTAACATAACAGATTAACATAACATAACATAACATAACATAACATAACATAACATAACATAGTGTCTGGAAATTTGTGATCTATATAAACTTACTTTATGAAGCTTAAAGTGCTAATGAAAATGTTTCATGGAGCCAATTTTCATTTCTAGTTGAGTAACCAAAAATGCACTTTAATCTTAGGAAAATAACCATTTGGTTTATACTACTTTGATCACAGATTTTTATAAGTTCCTTTTATAGATGCAGGTGAACAGCTTCAGAATGAGAACCCTTGGGAATTTTAAAATAACTTCATGAAAGACCTTTCCTTGTAATAAGTGTTTAAGTTTCTGGATCTTTTGCTCTGCCAAATGTTCCTGCAATTTAGAAAGACATTTCAAGCATGCAAAGAAGGAAAAGTGTTTTCCTAAATATAGGTTTTGAGTGATTCTATAGAACAACAAGGAGTTTGGATTACCTCCCTGTCTGGAACTACTTGAAGACATCTCACCTACCTAGTTATGTTTTGCAGCACTTTAAGCTGAAACTAAAAATATCTTGCAAAATGTTGTGGTGCGTTGACCTTGACTGGCTACCAGGTGCCCACCAATACACTCTATCACTCCTCTTTCTCAGTAGGATGGGGGGGGNNNGGGGGGGGGGGGGGGGGGGGGGGGGGGGGGGGGGCAAAATAAAATGAAAAACTCATGGGTTGAGAAAAAGGCAGTTTAATAAAGGAATAGCAAAGGCAGTGTGCTGAAGTAAAGGGAAAAAAAAGTATTCTCTACTTCCTATGAGCAAGAGATGTCCAGACACTTCCTGGGAATTAGGGCATCAGTACACATAGAAGTTGCATCAGATGACAAACACCTTTAGAACTAATGTCCCCCTCCTCCTTTCTCATAGCTTTTATTGCTGAGCACGATGTCATACAGTATGGGCTATCCCTTTGGTCAGTTTGAGTCAGCTGTCCTGACTGTGTCCCTTCCCTACCTCTTGTCCACCCCCAGTCCACTGGCCTTTGGGTGAGAGGGCAGGTGAAGAGACAGCCTTGATGCTGTGCCAGCTCTGCTCAGTGGTGGTCAAAACACTCGTGTGTTTTCAACACCCTTCTAGCTATAAATACAAAGCACAGCACTATGAGGGCTGCTATGGTAAAAGTTAACTCCATCCCAGCCAGACCCAATGCACATATTCAAACTATTCCCAGGAACTTCCTCTTCAAAAATGGCTAGAATTTCATCTATGGCTAAAGCATCTGACTACTGAAAAATTATTTCCTTAGACTCTCAAACATAACAACTGGCCACTCCAAATTAGGAACTTAATAGAATCATAGAATCCTCACAGTTGGAAAAGACCTCTAAGGTCATCAAGGCCAACCATAATATTTCCTTAATTCTTTTTTGTTGCTGTGGTTAGTTTAATCCAGTACTTATATAAACACCTTATTTATACTTTAGTCTTTTTCCCTCAACTTTATAGACACTGAGAGCAGACTGCAGACTCGGTATATCTAGAAAAGTTTGTACATGCTCATTACTATCTATACCCTCCCACTCCAGTGCAGCACTTGGAAATTCCTTAAAATGAACAGCTAATCCTAGGTAGAAATAATGTTGTCCTTTCTCTGGGAATTGGCTTGGCTCAAGTTCTACAAAGGCTATCAAATGAAATAAAAGATGCCTCAAGCACACACAGCACCACCATCTTTAAACTACATCCTAAGAATGCAAAATAAACTGCTACGGAGCTGTAACTAAATGCAGGTGTGGGGTAAATCTTCCACACTGGTCAATACTAGTCAGGAAGAAAACTTGTCTCAACAATAGTAAACTTTTTCCACAGCAAAGAAAGAAAAAGAAAAAGAAAAAGAAAAAGAAAAAGAAAAANAAAAAAAAAAAAAAAAAAAAAAAAAAAAAAAAAAAAAAAAGGCAAGCCTTGGAGAAGCTTTAGAAGGTTACCTGGGAGTTTTGCCTATTTACTGAAATGTGGGCTGGTATAAATTTACCTCTTTTCTTCTCAAAAAGGACATTCCAGGTCTGGCAGAGGTACAACCAGACATTTCTGGTTTAATGGTCTTTAATCCTTCAGAGAATACAATTGTTATAGTTAAACTTCTTTTCTTCAGTGATTTTTAGCTAATCTGATACCTATATCTTTCTTTGCTGCCACTTCCATGTTTCTTTCCAGAAACATGAGTTATGCATTAGCTGTGACCTATCTAGTTTTTCTGTTCAACAAAGGCAGCAAAGTATACTTTTTGGAGCCTACTTGCTCTTCATGGACTTGAATGGGATGCTGTCATCTGAACTGCATGAACACAGTGAATAAGTGGTCATTTTGTATGCATCTAGTTGCTACCCAAACCCATTAACTCCACAAAATTAGTTTCTTGTCAGTTTTTCAGCCCTGAAAAAGATGTGCCTGCCATGAAGCAAAATCAAGGCTGCTGGACCTAAACTTGCCCCCTCCCCAGTCTAGAAAACCCAAATGTTCTGCTTTCTGAGGCACTGTGGGCATTCAACATATCGAGAGAGTACAGAAATGCAAGTTATAAGCTACTTTGGCATCTCTGAACAACTTTGCTCCTGACATTATGTGTCAGCAGCAGTTGAAGACAGAGCATTGCAGTTTTATGTGAATTTACCCTGAGTAAGGACTCTAAAAAAATGCAAAGGACCTTAATTCCTGAGATTCTTCTGAAAAAAGTCTTTCTTTGTGTAAAACTAGCTGGTAGAAAACATCAGGTGATATTATAAATAGTGCTGTCCAATAAATGCAAGCTGAAGCATACCAGCATGGTATTGGGACTTCTATGAAAACAGGCTGAGTGCAGTTTTTCCCTTGCAGTTTATGGAAAAGGTAATTGGCCTTGTTCTTTAAAAAAAAAAAAAAAAAAGAAAATCCTTCAGATGCTATAACAGATAGAAATATTTTCCTAGATACAAGTCTTGTCATTTTTCCTTCCAATAATATATGTCAGGGGACAGCACAGGTCAGCTGGTAGTTGCTCAGTTCAAAAGCATCCCCCCGGGAAGGGGGTCAGCCCTGCCTGGGACGTCTCCACAGCACTGCCTGGGAGCCTAGGTCCAAGGTCACCAAAGGAAGGGGTTGCCCTCAGACGCTTTACCTTGGAGCTGGCACCCAAACCTCCAGGAGGGGTGATGTGCTAGGGGCCCTGACGTGCACTGTCCAGCAGTGCCAGGGAGACACTGCACAAACACAGAGGGAAGGAGGTCCTTCATATGCACAAAACACTTAAGCCAAAACTAAATTTCTGCTTGCCACCCCCTTCCTAGCTAATCACTGTTGTATTTTATAGCTACTCATCTGTTAAGCTAAATGTTGTATTCCATCTATGCTTTGTCTTGACAACTGTTATCCCAGTGAACAGTATCTGTGTTTCAGGAGTGGAGAGGTTTTTGATCATTTTAATTGCTGTCTTAGGTTGTGCTCCTGAAAGGCACCTCACAGAGACTCCTAATTTTCTGGGAGGACAGGCACTGCAGTGGAAATACCTGAACAGCAGAGTTATCAAACCAGACATGAACGCAGCCATCATTCTCCCCAGGGACCTGATAGTATGAAGCAGCTCTCCAGATCAAGGCGAAGAGCACAAGGCATGTCAAGGATGGTGGGCAGCATTTTCAGAAGTACCTGTGGAAGGGTCTTCACAAGTGAGCAGTAGGGAGAGGATTCACAGCAGGACTCTGAACTGCAGTGTCTCCTCTGCACCGGCCTCTCACGTACATGTTTTACTTCATGCTTAGGACGCTGTGAAGTGGTCTAGCTTAACCCACTTCCAAAACAGCTTTTAAAAAGTTAGGATTCGGGAGGTTACGCTTTTCAGCCTTGAGATGGTAAAGCATAAGAAAATTTTGTCAACATGTGACTGAGGACAATATTGTGCTCAGAGAACAACGAGCGTTCAGCAAAGCATTGAGTTTTGACACAATCAAAGCAACTTCAGTCACAGAGCAACTGCTCAGTCAGTCTGATTCAATTGCAAATGTCCTGGCAATAGCAAGATGCTCAATGCAGAGAGCTATGAGCCATTCAGTTATTTGTAAATGGCCCACTTACTGCAATAAAGAAATGAGGGTCAGCAGGGGACTGACACTATTTATTTATTTCATTTTTAATAAAGTCAATTTATTCAGGACCATTGGGTTATATATCCAGCCAACCCTAGAATCATATCAACTTTGTAGAATGTCTTCCATTTTTCCTATGGCTTTTAACAAGCTTTTATATTTTGTTTTATATATAACTGTAAAAGCCTCACAAGGGAATGTCTTCCTCTAAGTTCAGGTATTATCCATTGTAAGGAAGTTCCAGTCCTTTCTCAGGTGCTACAGTAGTACAAATAACTATAATAATAACAAGCCAAATTTCTTGCTTCTGTAACTCCATTGATTTAAAAGTGTTCAGATGCAGATAATCTGGTATAATAATTCCCTTCAAATGTTAGCAGATAAAACCACTAGACAAAAAGTTGTCATGATAGCAGCAGATTCACTATCAGAATATGCAGGCCTAAAACTATTGTTATTAATATCCGTGCAGACAGAGTGATCCACTTTGAATCATCATTAGGCTAGCTGTTGTTTGGAAACCAGCCATAGGTTTTTGATAACATGGTACTTTTTAAGATAACCCAAACCGAAGATGCTCAGTGCAACTCCTTCATGAAAAGTAAACAGAGGACATTCCCAAGAAAGGTCACTGATCTTCACCTCAGGCTTGTTTATGTGGGCTGTGGGGGTTTGTTATTTGGGCTTTAGAAACTGGTGTAGTAAACAGTAGGGATGAAGAGGTAATATATGCTTTAGATCTGATCAGATTAAGTCTTTGGATACAGTCTATGCAGTTCTATTCAAATCAGTGGAATTTATCCAAAAGGATATTGCACGACCAGCCTCACCACATGGCATTTCATCTTTCAGCCTAAGTTGAATTTGGCATATGATTTTGTTGGTGTTGCCTTTGGCTTCTGCTTGCTTTCCTGTATGTTCAGATAACTCGATGCAGTGCAGGCTGAAGAGCATTTAGTGTGTGCACTTTACTTCGCAGGTGGTGACTCAATGTAAAGATACAGGCTGCCCCTGGAGAAGCTGTCAAAAATGTTTTTGCTAACACAGATACCTATAAGCTGAAAGTTTAAGTCACATTATTTCTTCTGACCCAAAATAATTACATTTGGGCATTTTTTTCTGGCAAATTTGAAGGGATTTTGTGCACAGCTATGCATGACTACAATTATTCACATTTTTGTACCAGTATAAGGAGTATTTTAACAAATATTTTTGTATGGGAAAGCTCAGTAATGAAAAGGTCTTTTTGTGGGGTTAATTCCACCCTGCCACAAAACCACTGACTAAAGTGTGTTTATGCCAAAGATGATTATGTATGGGTTTTTACTTTAAATTAAATACAGATGATAATTACAATGAATCACTGTAAAATGGCTGTATAATTTGAAAACGTAATTAAGTGAAAAGTGTACTAGCTTTCAAAAAACGTTTAGATGGCTCTAAGTGTGCTGCCGTGGCATAGATTATTGCATTCCTGTGACCGCAACTGATAGTAAGGACCATGTTTTAATGACGTGCTAATGATTCATCATTGAGGACATTCTGATGACTCGATATTCTGGCAGATGAAGTGGATTTACAGAAAGATGTAATTTGGGGAAAGCCTTCGATAAATCTGAATAAAGCTGCAAAAAACTTCAGAAAGATAGATGACTGTCATCATTTTTATATGTGTTTTGCTATGTAATTGCTTTTTCACTAGTATTGGAAGTTTAAATCTGCAAAAATAGGATTCTGTTTCGCATGGGGAATCCAAGCTTAGGGAGTGAAATGCCCTGTACCCAAAAATACAGAGTATGTTACCCTCTGTGGCTCGTGACAGGGAATTTCAAAAAGGCATGCCTATGTCCTTTCTCAAAGTCACATATCCCTGGCACTCATTCACCCCAGGAAGAGGGCTGAGCAGCATCTTGAAAGTGGGGGAGCCATGAGGACAGAAGGAGAACTGTGTCTCTGGGGAGAAAGAGAAGGAGCAGAGCTCTCTAGGGAGCTGGACTAAAACCCGGTGGCACTGGGACAAGGATTTCATGTGGCTTAGTCCCCTCCATGCTGCCAGTGGGCATCTAGGTTGGCCAGCCACTGCTCCATTCCCCACCTGCCATTTGTGTGGGTTTCACTGGCCAATAACTTGCAACCGCAAACCAGCCAGGAAGTGGATAGCACAAGTTTGGGAGCAGACTGCACCCTGAGAAGGTGACTGGGAAAAGAGACATCGTTTCTGATAACTTTCAGCTTCAGACAGAATGTGTGCAGGAATTAAATGCACTGCTTAGATTTATTACCCAAAGTTCTTCTCAGACTGAATGAAAAAAACACCAAAGAAAAGATGGACATCTGTGGTGGAAGAGAAAATTGTCTAAATATCTGTGCTAAAATAATCAGGAGAAGCATGGTACAACAGAGGCACTGCCCAGTAGGTACTTATGTAGCTTCATAGAGCCACGGACTGTTAGGAATGTACCACGTGAAATACAATTAATACTGCTTGCTCTACTCATACATTCAATAATTCAAACTAGTGCCTTATATATGCACTGGGAAATGCATGTCCCAAAGCTCACTACATTATCTCTCCAAAGACATGTCTGTGTTTTGCCCATTTCTCCTCACTGTTATAAAGGTGCTGATAGCATCCCCCCTCCTGGAGTTCGGCTGCCAGGGCTCAGGACCAACTCCCCACCAGCGCAGTGAGGGCAGCTCCATCCCTCAGGGATGTGAGGGGCTCCTGGGCAGCCTGAGGGGTGGCTGTGGCTGCAGCCCCCACCATGGGCCCACTGCTTCCAATCTGTGCCCATGGATGGGACCTCCCAGCCCCACCACAGCAGGACCAGCCTGGGGACCGCAGGGTCTAGGCTGACCCCATTACCGCCTCTGTCCACCCCGCTGTCAGCTTCAGCCCCTGCAGGGCAGCCAGCCCCCTGATGGGTGTATTACAATAGCCTGTGAAATTTGCTTTGTTGTGCTATTCTCCGTTATTATACTACAGATTAAAAATAAATAAATAAATAAACTGCTGAGAATGTTAGTATCAAACTGTAATAACTTTCCTTGAAATGGATAGTAAATCTTCCTATCTTTTAACTCAATATAGTAGGCATAACATTAAATAATATTAATACTGCTACTGCTTGCTCTATTCATACATTCAATATTGCAAACCTGTGCCTTATTTGAGGTTATGTATAAATTTAATATGCACACTATTACAACAAGGTCACTTTGGAATAATCTCTTTGATTGATTCCAGGGAGGCAGCAAGGGGAGGGGAAAAGAAATCTTGTATGAAAACCACACAATATCAGCCTACACGGAAATGGCACAACAGCCTGTTTTCAAGTCAGAGAATATACATGGCAACTATTACAGTTTTGCTTATACAGCACAGCCAAGCATAGTTGCAGTTTTGCCAGTTGTTTTCCATAATAAAATAAATTCTTCTGCATTCTCTTCAGTGCCGGAAATTCTTGCCATGTTGGTCACTCTAGTATTGGAGTACTTAACACACACAAAAAACACCTTGTGGTTTTTGTCTTCAGATGAATTCTCTCTACCAGCTGCTCCACTTTGTGCTGTCAAAATAATAAGCTATCAATCAGGATTAGAATGTCTTATAAAAACAAGAAAGAACAAAAGTAATACTCTCTAGAATATTTCTCCTCCACACAATATCGCAACCAAACACTGTGAGACAACTGATGACACAGGAAGAGAAATTGCCATTACAGTATGTATGTGGACAAAAGACATCGAAGCAGGAAGCACAGGGTCCTTTGTTCCGGACACCATGCAGGGTATCTAGTTGGTGCTGGTCATCAATATTCAGGCATCCATGTCAGTGGCCAGATTTGGTAGATATTTAAATATAGGTATAATTGTATTATGGCCTTTGCATTTTTTAAAATCTGAAATGGCTGTGAAACTTTAGCAGATTCCAAGGCACCACCATGCTCCTCTCTTCTGACTGGCAAGGAAAGGTCATTGGACACTGGTTCAAACCCAGCAGTTGTGGTAACTACTTTGTTTCAAAAATATTCCAATGGAAAAGGAAGTTCTTGTAGCCTCTTAGAAATTGCTCCAACAGATCGTTGATCTGACTATGAAAAAAAAACCTACTCATTGTCCTGACTTAGGTTCTGAAGCATGTTCAGAGAAGGGCAACAAAGCTGATGAAAGGTCTAGAGCACAATTCCTATGAGGAGTGGCTGAGGGAACTGGGGTTGTTTAGTCTGGAGAAGAGGAGGCTGAGGGGACACCTTATCGCTCTCTACAACTATCTGAAAGGAGGTTGTAGTGAGGTGGGTGTTGGTCTCTTCTCCAGAGTAACAAACAATAGGAAAAGAGGAAATGGCCTCAAGTTGTGCCGGAGGACATTTAGATGGGATATTAGGAAAAATTTCTTCATCGAAAGGGTTGACAAGCACTGAAACAGGCTGCCCATGGAAGTGGTTGAGTCACCATCCCTGGAGGTATTTAAAACACGCATAGAAGTGGCACTCAGGGACATGATTTAGTACTGGACTTGGCAGTGCTAGGTTAATGGTTGGACTTGAACTTAANCCATGGAAGTGGTTGAGTCACCATCCCTGAAGGTATTTAAAACATGCATAGAAGTGGCACTCAGGGACATGATTTAGTACCGGACTTGGCAGTGCTAGGTTAATGGTTGGACTTGATGAACTTAAAGGTCTTTTCAACCAAAATGATTCTATGATTCTATGACTTTTAATTTTGTCAACTGTCAGCTAATGGATGTTAGTGTTCCACTGTCCTGCTAGTATGAAGAGCCCTATGTTACAATAGCTATTCCCCACATATATGTTCATAAAAAACTAATTCTTCAACCATTCATTTGATATGCTCAACAGACTCACTTCCTCTCCTGCTTTTGGCTGAGATAGAGTTAATTTTCTTTCTGGTAGCCAGTACAGTGCTGTGTTTTGGATTTAGGATGAGAATAATGCTGATAACACATTGATGATTTTACATGTTGCCAGGTAGTTGTAGTGATGACACTAAGTCAAGGACTTTTCAGGTTCTCATGCCCTGCCAGGTGCACAAGAAGTTGGAGAGCACAGCCAGGACAGCTGACCCAGACTGGCCAAAGGGATATTCCCAAACATATAACGTCATGCTNCCCAGACTGGCCAAAGGGATATTCCCTAAAATACAACGTCATGCTCCGTATATAACTGGGGAAGCTAGCTGGGAGGTGAGATTGCTGCTTGGAAGCAGTCTGGGCATCGGGTTGGTTTTTTTCTGCATGTGGTAAGCAATTGCATTTGTGGATCATTTGCTGTTTCTTACTATCAGCAGCAGCAGCATCTTACTTTGTTGTCTTATTAAACTGACTTTATCTCAACCCAAATTTGTTTTTCCATTCTCCTCCCCATCCCCTTGGGTAGGGAGAGGTGAGCAAGTGGCTGCATGGTGCTTAGTTACCAGCTGAGGTTAAACCACACCACCTCCTCAAAACATTCATTCTTAGGCTTTTTTCTCTGATTCTTTCAGTGTTTTAATAAATCTTTCCTGATCAGAAAGTTCTANATAACTGGGGAAGCTAGCTGGGACAAAGACTTGCTCCCTTCACTGTTTATCACTTGTGTTGTAAAGTGTGTTCATATATAGTATCTTCTCTTAGCACACGAGGGGGAAACAAAAGTGATCAAAACATCAGAAAGTTCTGTCTCATCACTGGGTGAAAAAAGCAGCCATATTTTCCACAGAAGATGACTACAATAGGATCTGAGACTACCATAGGTAGGAGATGATACAGAAAAGACATACTTGGTGTTTGCTTTCCCTACCATTTGAGTACAATAAGCTATTTTAAATAGGTAAACTTTCTGCTGAGGCCATGCACAAAATCACTTGAACCACATCAGTCCCAGGACTGCTGATGGCAGATCATCTTGGGCTACTTTCAGACTTGCACCTAGATCTACTTTTTATAGTTGCAAGTTCTTAAGTTGGATACCTCTGTGAGCAACTCTCACAGCTTTCCTCAGTCATTGGCTTGTGCCACAATACCTTTGACAAATAAATCTTTCCCTTCTTCTTTGTTATATGCATAAAAGAGAAAATATCATATGTGTTTGCCCTCCACCCACCCTGACTGTCTCTTTTTTTCGCTACTCAGTGATACATTAGATTCAAAATGCCGGATTGTTCAGGACTCAGCCCTCCATCAACTTTTGCCGCACTATTGATCTTACTGTACAGCCTGTAATGTGTAGAGGCTCTATGGATGAGTGATGCTACCAGAACTTTTTCTTATACTATTGGTATCAACATTTTTAAATTTATATCATTTGGTTTCTTGTGTCACTGCTTTGCTAACAGCAATTCTCCATCCATAACAATGTCTTCCTGAAGAGCCCTGATTCAGCTTTTCTTGTAGTGTGAACATTATTTTACTCCTTTAAAAAGCTTTTAAACTCTTCAGGAAAGTCAGAAAGCACTCAATATAACTGCCCTCTTCCTTTTAAAAAGCATTTGTGGTGGACTAATATATTACCTCAAACATGCTAATTACATCTGATAATGGCTGGGTATTGCATTACAGGACAGATGCAGTAAACTCAACAGCAGCACTCTACTTGTTGTGTTCCATCATGTTAATGAAAGCAATAAATCAATGACATGTTCCAAACCTTGACTTGCCCCAGAAAAGAGAAACACTAACAAAATTTAGCACTTAGAATTTCTCACAGATGGATAGCTCTTTTTTCACCCTGGAAGGGTTTCAATTCTCCTTTCAGCATAAGGGCAATCCTCCAAGATGCTGAGCATGCAATGGATCTGAACATACCCTTTTTGGGAGGGACTGTATTAACTTTGAAACAGGTACACTATTCAGATTAATGATATGAAGAGCAGAGGGCTGAGATGAATAATATGAGGAACAGAGGGCTATGGAAGATGATTTTACAGAGATGATAGAAAACAAGGAAACTTCAATACAGAAAGCCAGGTAAGTCTATTTTCCCTGTTATGGGAAACACACAAAAAATTCAGTCTCCAGAGCCAAAAAAGTAAGATGAAAGGACTTTAAAACATTGCCAGCTCATGGTCTGGAGGATGAAGGTAAAGTTAAGACTAGATTCGAAAGATCAAAGACTTAAATTACTTCTATTTGAGCTGTATTTCATTTGCTGAAGGGTGAATTTTCAACGTTGTGCAGTTGAAGTCATCGATGACTTATATCCCAGTTATCTATGGGGTGTGTAGACTTTAGTCTACATGAGTGTACACTTTAGTCTGCATGTACTGAACAGATATTTCTCTTCTGAAGTTTTTGTATTCTTCCTTAAGTGCTGTAGCATATATGGACATTCATTCTATAAAGTAAAAGGTAATCAGAAATAGCTACTAGTAATACCCAAACATTGCCAAGAACTAAATTTGCCACTCTGAGAAGTGACCCAACTAGATTTTTGGTGTTAAATCTGGACAGTATTCTAGATGTTAATGCCTACAAGGCAGTGACACATAGACACTAAAGGGCTGCAGACATTAGCCTACCATGGGCTGGTATGAAAAGCAATGAGAGTAACCAAGGATCCACATTTCATTTTTGCAAGCATCTGAGTATCTCTTACAGCGAGTACAGAAGGACTGAAGATGTTGTTCCAGTTTCTGGTCAGGGATGTTTTCATTTCAATGGACCCTCTGCATCCACCTGCAAGGAGCCTGTTTATGCAGAATTAATGGAAATGAAGTGGATTCCTTGCTAAGGGCTAAAGAGAGGTAATATATCACATCACAGAAAAGCCTTCAGTGGGCTCTGTTAAACTTTTCCATTAGCTGATAATGGTGTCCTAACTACTTGTTAGGGATAGTGTTCTGACATCGTGGCCACTGGCTCATACACATCTTTAACTCTGAAGCAAAAGAGTTTTGATGTAGGTCAGCTCACAACATCAAAGGACAATGTTGAATGTGCACAACTTATAGATATGGCAGACACTGGCAGTTGCTATTTCAGTTCCTGTTGTAGCAACACTGCAGTACTTTATACTAGTTATGAATCCTCTTTATTGTTTGGGGGGTTTTTGTTGGGGTTTATTTTTTTGTTGTTTAGGTGCTAACAATGTGTGGGAGCTAAACTAAGAAGCAAAGACAGAATATGCTAGAGAACTTGGTGTGACTGCATTGTAATTTTTCTTCATAGTTCACACAGAGAAGCTCCTATGACATATTTTTCCCTAGATTTTTATTCTAATAATATATGTGACATTGTTTGACATTGGAGAAATCTGTCTAAGCATTTATTGAAGTACCATTTTGTCTTCCCTGTCTTGTACAAAGTTATTCCACAAACATCTAAGTTCGATGAATGTGTACTGAGTATGGAATGGTTCAACAAGAAATGGATTGGCGGGCTCTTACCAAAAGAGTAAATTTTGGCAAAGTGTAAAATAGATTCTTTGCATCAGAAGATTTAAATAGAATTGCATGCATTTTCCATACAAAATTGTATTTATATTAATCACTGTGTTTGTTCAGCACCTGAATATCCAAGTTTAAAGGGATATAGAGTAAAGAAAACTCCCCTTGCTTGCTGTGACAGCAATAGCAATTACCAGCTACTGCAATCCAGTCTTTACTATTTTGAAATGACAGGTAACTGAAATTTTTGTTTTTCCATTTGCTTTTTTAACTGGTTCCTCAAATGCAGAAGTAAAACCTGACATCTCTGATGTTATTATGCAGCTTGGAGAGGTAAATAAGATGTTTTATTAAACCTTATCCAACACAAATGCATCATCACTGAGGAATCCTGTGAATACACATGTTAAAAATTCTATAAATTGTGTGACATTTTAGAAGGTGCTGGCAAGATTTTGAAAAAGAGAAAAGCTTATTAAGATGGCCTGAGATATTACTGAGACCTGATCCTGCTTTTTTGAAGACCAACAAGTGAAGCACATACAATAGAGGAAAAGAAAACACCGCAAAACCAGAAAGCATAACTCTGGTCTCTGAGTTTTGCTTGTAGTCTCATTGTTAGAGAAACTTAGGCACAAGAACTTGTACCTTTCAAAATGCATTTGGCAGCCAGACAGAGCTGACGGTGATGCTGATATCACCTGCTCTCTCGCTCTAGGGCTGTCTGGCCGTGGCATCTCTGAGTCAAGATGATAATGGCACAGTGGTATTAATACAGTGGGCTCTGGAGTTCCAGACACAACAGTGAAACTCATTTGTCTTAGCTTCGTATCTTACCAGTATCCAAATCAAATTGTGATCATTCAGAATTCCCATCTGCTCATTATTTTGTCCACTCATTGACCCTAATTTTAAGTGGATCGATTTTGGGCAAAGAAGGTCATCAGTTTCTGTGCTCCTACATCTTCTTACAAGCGCGATCTCAGCATTGCCAAACATGTGACATATCCAAAAGCCTTTGATTTATTAGATTAATTTGATTTTTCTGTCTTTGGCAATTTTTTATAAGCATTTTTCTGTAAGGGAATGAACTGGATTTCTGTTACTTGGAACAGGTCCTCTGAGCTGTGTGCTAAATGCCTCTCCTCTTCTTTGCTGTATTTGATACGCAAGAGAACTGATCTGGCTGAGACACAACTCCAGGATATTTGTGGCTATGAAGCTGAAGAGTAATTAGATGCTTTCTTCTGAGGGACAGAGCCTATGCTACACCTCCACCTTAGCTTTTCCTTCTGACTAACTTCACTTTCCAAGACACCACTCTTCTCAGAACAGGACTCTTCCCATCATCCTGACTGGGACTAGGATTTCACTGGTTAGCAGGACGATGCAGGGGCATTTCCACACTGACCTTGTCTCTTTCCCTCACACCTGCAAACTTATCTCCAAACTGATTTGTAGGTTCTGACACATATCAGTAAAGTCAACTTGATAAAGATAACTTGACTTGTAAACTACAGTAGCCAAGAGTCTTAATGCACTCTGCCAGTGCATTACCATTTTAAAACTCTTACCATGTTGTTCACAGTCCAAGTAATAATATACAGATTCATAATAGCTGCCTTAGAAATACACATGGTAATTATAACACATTTGTAAGAATGGACTTCACTGCACAAAAAAACCTTCTTACCTAGGAGGAAGCAGTTGAGACATTCAAAAACAGAAAGGCAACCATTTTTCAGAGATGACAACTGTAGGGCATCCAGGCAAATTAAGACAATCCTGGAGTCCAAGCATGAGATGAGCTTAAAAAGGGCAAAGATTTATTCTGCATCACATGTCAAGCTAATCTGCTTTCAAGTTACCGGAACAGTTCAGGTTACTGACTGTCTATCCCAGGCATGCGGGCTAGTGTCACACAACAGCCGGTAGACAGGTGGTCCAGCCAAGCTACTGTGCTCGCAGGAGACCCTGTGGGGTCTGAGAGTTTATCTTCAGAGTAGTTTCTCTAGAAACAGCAGCAGCACCGTAACTTTCCCTTCGTCTTTCTGCTTCAGTTCAGTTTCAGACTATTTGAAGCCGATTTTGCTCCAGTCGACCAGCCAGTCCCAGCAGGCAGCACTGTTCCCTCAATACTGAATGACTTTCCTCCCTTTAGACTGCTTACCAATTTTTTTCCATACTCTTACTAGTGTTTGTTTAAATATATATGTATATCTCCTGGCTTTTAAGATAATAAGAGAGATTTTGTACTTGCTCTCATTGCTGTCTCCAAAAACCTTGTGTTAAGCACTGAAAAGTGCCACTGATTTCCTGCTGAGCTGCTTTTGTCACTTACCCTGGGCATCTGATCTCTAGGTGCCCAAGTATGGGGCTCCACTTCATAATATGGATGTTGTAGGAAATTACAAAGGTCAATGACAGTATTGTTAATGTATATAGGGCATTTTGGCTGGAAGACTGAGCACTGTGCATTGTTGTACAAGGAATACTTAGTGATTTGGAAATCATAAGGAAGGAGACAAACAATGCATCAGCCAGAAAGCTGTTTAGGGTGTTTCCGAAATGATGGAAGTTCACACAGGGCATCAGTGATATGGAGGAAAGGGGAAGGTGGGGTGGGATGAAGGAAGGGAGGGAGGAAAGAAGGAGAGAAGAGAGGGAAAAAGGGAAGAAGAAATGTTGTCACCCTTTTCAGTGCTTGGTCTAACTTCTCATGAAATAACTGTGAATTTGGTGATTGCCCTAAGAAGTAACAGGAGAAAAACATTTTGTATGCTCATCTGCAAGTCCTTAAATCCCTGTTCTTAAAATTAAAATAAAATAAAATAAAATAAAATAAAATAAAATAAAATAATAAAATAAAATAAAATAAAATAAAATACAGCCCAAATATCTCCCAGGTGCTATTACTCAGGGTTTTTTTCCTAGGCAAATAAAGCTTCCTTAAGCACTGCCTATCTTTCATCTCCCGTCTGTAACAGAAAGCAGTCTGTAGACAGCAGAGCCCTTAATTCATACTGAGACTGATAATCACAGAGCTCTCTTTCCCCTCGAGGTGCTTCACATCCAATGCCAGGCTTCACATGTCTCTAGAGCATGTCACCGTAGTCTTAATTTGGGTCCATGCTCCCTATGCCACATACACTTGTTTGGTGGCCTGGAGGGGCTTGTGCCAGCACCAAGGAAGCAGCAAAGTGCCTGAGGCACTGAAAGGTGGGCCACTAACCAGAGCACTATAGGCAAAAAGGACTTAGAAGGTGGCACACTTCACAGCACGCCACAGCCTTGTGCTGCCCATCCTCTTCC
The DNA here is from genome assembly GCA_013400195.1 of Aramus guarauna. Taxonomy (NCBI): domain Eukaryota; kingdom Metazoa; phylum Chordata; class Aves; order Gruiformes; family Aramidae; genus Aramus; species Aramus guarauna. The sequence goes on along the minus strand of VXBL01002513.1, from coordinate 570,845 downwards.
CCACGGCACAGTGCTCCAGGCACCTCCTCTGCATATGCCTCCTCTCAGGAGGATGGTTTGCACAGCTTCATTTTGGCATCAAGACACACTTGTCACTTTGCCGGCTAATCTAAATAAATGAATGTGCTCCTCTTCATTCCATTCAGCTTTTTCTTCTTATTAGAGATATTATATGGTAGGGAAAGGCAAAGAGTTGAGCTAGTGTACCCCAGGAGTTCAGATGCAGCAGTCTCAGCTACGAAACTTAGAGTGCCTTCAGAGTCATCCAAGGAATTAGCGCTCCAACTTGTCTCACTTCAGACATGCTCTAGGTACCAAATATTTCCAGCTGTATGTAAGGTCACAGTCATTTATTTATTTTAGTCTTCAAATACTGCAATACACTCTTTTTTGCTGTATGTCACACTACTGCTCCCTGCTGCCCAAGTCTATTTCAGATCTATAGATCCATTTTACGCCACCTATGCATGAGACAGATCGTATACTGACTGTGGATAACTGGCTTCTCAGAAGCAGAGGGGCTGCTTGCTGTCAATGAGATGTTTGTCTCACCATGATTAATTACTGTGAAATGTCCACAGAGATTTAAAATCATGATTAATTGCTACAAGATGCACAGAGATTTTAAAGACTAAATTCTACCACTAGCTAAGTTTACCCAAGAGTTCCTGTACATCCTGCATCTGGGGACACTTCTGTAACACGCAATCAGCTGATAAAACTCCCACAGAACATATGGTTAATTGTCAGAAAAAGGCTAAATAGAAATAGCTAGCAGGAAGTTCTGTGTCAATATTCATAGATATTCGATGACTGAGGTGTTAATAGTCTATTCCTTTAACTGTTCCTTTGTTTTACCTAGAATATACTAATTTATTTGCAAAGGAAAATACCCTTTAAAACAAGCAACTACATTGTTGTTAGTGCTTTTTTCTTCATTTGTCATGCTCAGAGATGTAACAGTTCCCAAAAGGTTAATGTTCCTTCAGAGTAAAAAAACTCTAGATCCCATCTGTAGGATGCATTTCTTTCCTAGTTTACTCAGCACAGAAGCTGTGAAGATTAATAAGCACCAGTATTTTACACTAAGCTTAATAGAGATCAACATTTTAATAGGTTTGAAATCGTCTTCTGAAATCTTACATTAAAAGAACAGCTAAGAGCAATTTACTCCCTTTTCTGGCAATTTTCCCAAGGACCTTTATCATTCAATTAAAACCCAGCATCCAGACCACATTGTATCATGTGGCAGGGCGGGAAGGGTTAGTCAGTCCACCCCAACTTTTGCCACATTTGGTGCTTGTTGGTTTCAAGCAGATGAGTCTTCTGGCAGGTGAGCGCTCATAAGCACGCTCGTGCTTCACCGGGTAGAAGCTATCTGCTTTTATGCTGGGAGAGATAAGATGGGGCAGAGGATGTGGCAGTGAGGGCGTCTGGTACCTGGACAAAAAAGTAACTGCAGAGCACCACAGGCTGTTGGGTCCTCCAGTTGGTGAAACCTCATCAAGAACATAGGCTCTTTGAATGAGAAAAATGTATTATGCTAGTCATTTCAATCCTTCAGTTATCCATGCAGAGCTGCACTGCATTATTCAATATTTTTCAGTCTAATGCACTGAATTAAGTCCTTTTAAACAGTTTTGTTCCTATAATACTTGAAATGATTGCTGAATTTTATCTTTGGGCTTTCTGGGAAAGTATTCCTTTCACTGTTTCTTTCTGCGAACTGCAATCCATTTAACAGAGCTTTGCTGTCCAGCATGTTGCAGTTAAAACCACATGGGGGAAAAAAGGTGCTCTGAGCAGTGGGATTTCTTGTCAAGATAATTTACCCAGATTCAGCAACATATATAAACCCAAGAACTGTAGTGACCTTTAAATACACACATACTATATGTAAGGTCTAGGTGCAGAATAACTGTACCCTTTGGTAGCAGGTCTTTTATGCATGGGGATTTCATTCTACACAGAGATTTGATAGACACTGCATTTTTTTTTCTTTTAGAAGACCTATAAGAGAAAGATCAAACAATCAGACCTGCTAAAGCCTAAAAAAAATCCCTCTTTCCCTTGCTTCCTCAGAGCTTTCCACTTCCTCCAGTTTTACAAGCCTGGGTAAAGACAACCTGTTACAAGAACACTGTGAGCAATCAAATATGTATTCCTTTGGGATTATTATTATTTTAATAAAGCCAAAAAGAGGAGTGGATTCAAGTGTGAAAAAAGAACCATTGAATTTTGACCTGGGAACTTCCCACCCTCTGCTGGTTAGACATTTTCACCCATACAAAGTTCTTCTTTCAAGAACAGGTATTGGAAAGGTTCCAGCCTAAACCTAAGGATGAGATAACTCATGAAAGGACAAACTGTAAATAATGTTGGAGGAGATTAATTTTGTCTAAGAACTGGGACAAAGACCATGTATACTCTCTAAAAAAAGTACCTACAAGCTGACAACACGGAGTTGAGCTGACAGTAGAGTTAGAATTAAGAAGGTTACTGGAACTTCCTAAGACAAACAGAAAAATCAGGAAATCATTGTAATCTATAAATACAAACATGTCATCCAGTGACACATGAATTGGGTAGGAGTTAGATATCCTTCTGACAAAGAGCTCCAGACTGTGCCAGCCTGGGAAACTCAGGCTGTGTATCAGTGTATCATCGGCATACCTAGAAAGTCAGACTTGCTCCTCTAGTCTCAGTACCAGCCAGCTGCTTAAGTTGCAAATGCCTCTTTAAAATCAGGAGCTGTGGAGAGAGAGAGAGGAAAAAAAAAAAAAGAGAGAACAGCTTTTTAATGGGAAAGCACAGATGTTCTGCCCACGATGGCTGTAGTTTAAATTGAAAAGTGCCATTGTCTAGCCATCACTTAAAATCATGATACCCTAAAGGAGAGATTTCAGGACATACACACTTGAGGAGCACATACCTAAGGTAGACCTAAATTGTTATCTCTGCTCTGCTCTGACTGAGTGACAGGAAAATTATTTTGATGTGCATGGAAAGCAAAAGATGGAAAATTAATTTGCAGCTGGGGTACAGGATGACAGAAAGGCAAAGCACACGGACAGCAGCAGCCTCCCATCAGCAACTGCAAACTGATTTTTTTCCCCAAACCTGGGACTACAGCAGCAGGTGGGAAGGCAATGCTGCTGCCCTGGAGCCCACAGGCCAGCAGTGCACTAGCGCGGGGACAGGAGGAAGAAGGAACAGGCTACAGACCCCCAGAGCTTGTTCCACTCTGCAGAGGTGCCCAAGTCAGCCATGCCATACCTCTGCACAGATGCCCTCCAGCAAGTTCTCCTCTGCCACAATACCACGGGCATTTTGAGCAATATTTAGGCTGCTGCCATAGCAGAGCAGCACCTGCCTTGCTGATGGTGAGGTCATCATCTGCCACTCATAGTGAGCTCTCCCACTCCCCTTATTTGTCCTTCAGAGCAACCACTGTACACGCTCTGAGTTAGGGATGCTAGATTAAGACCTTCCAGGTGCGGTTGTAATAGAAGTAATACCTTATATTTTACCAAACAGGCAGTAAATAAAGGATACCAGCTGGTTACCAACAGCTTTTATTCCAGTACTTACCTTAGCTTGGACATTTCAGATCAGCCGTGGATGGCAGCCCTTCCCTCCCCCTTGGAGAAACAATGACACATCTCCGGATAGCGTATTTATAATGAGGGACAACTGCCAGTCAGACTCATTGCCGCTTGAAGTAGGAGATTTTGAAGACCTCTGTAAAATGATGCTTCTGGGAATTTTACCTTCCAAGACAGAACTGGCCACTAATTCTGATTATACAGGTCAGTTATACAGCAGCTAATTATGTCCAGAATTGCAAACCGCCCCATATGCTCCCTGAATCTGTTTCATCAGCACTTCTCCCCACTAACTATCCAACAGAAACAGGGAGATTCCATTTAATGAGCAATAAATCTGACTTTTCCATACACTTCACCATTATAGAAAAAAAATGGGACACAGAAAACTGAAGAATCATGCTAAGATGATAAGACATTTACAGTGAAAAGAAACCCAGGCATATTCTGATTGCTTAAAATCCATCAGATTTATCCCATGGCAACTCATGGGGAAAGAATTGCCAATCAGCCACTTTCTTTTTAAGATAGCAGAGAAGAGGGGAATGATGAGTAGAACCTATAAGAGTTTTCACCAGTCAGGAGGAATACAGAAATGAGTAAAAGAGACCATTTAGTTCATATGCTTCAGGAGAATGCGGGTCTCCTTTCTTACCCTTTCATTTCCTTATCTCTGCCTCTGCTTCCTCCTTTTTGCTGCCTTACACAGCTGTCCATTTGGGAGCGAGAGAGTCAAGATGCTCTTCAAAAGAGTTGATCCCACAAAATGTGTGGGAAGTGGTTGAAAAATCTTGGCTAAAGGATCCCATTTCTCAAGTTCATACTTTTGCCACTAGATGTTACAGAAAAGGTATTCTGTTGGAGAGAAAAGTATCTGTGCACTTCAGGAAAATGAATCTGCAAAGCCTAGCATAAAATACAGTCACAGATTTTTGTTGGTTTGTAAAGTTAGCTCATAAAGTTGTGTGGAATTGTTTTATAACATGCATTAAATGAAGCAGAAAATGAAGCATGAATTCTTTTGGCTGTTCTCAACAAAATGTTATCATCTGCCTATAATGGAATTTCACTTTTAACATTTTTTCTGTAATTATAGTAGAAATCTATTTCCATCTCTACTACGATTCATACAGATATGTTGCTGGGAAGGCCATTCTCCTTGCTGAGCAGTAGTTAGGGGCTGGGAGAAAAGCAACTTTACGAGATTCATTAGCTTAGAGTGACTGGGCAGAGCACCAGTTAATATTATTTTGGCTTTGGAGTGTGGATCCATCATTGCATGTGTCCAGCTAAATTGTTCTTAGAAGCAAGTAGATGTGACACAATAAATAACACCATTCTGTTCTGTCCAAAACCATCTGCACGTGAATGGTCTGAGAAGCACAACCAGCAGCTTTGGTGCTGACTGACTTCTGCCATTAAAGTCATTGTGCCACGGTCCTTAGTACTTCAAACATTTCAGTTTTGTTAAATGCAGTAGGGTTGCCTCAGCTACATGGCCACGCAGAATTTTGTGTTTCTATTAACAATCGCCTGTCAGGCAGAGATCTTGTTAAGGTTTATTACTCTTATTTATGTTTTTAAATACCGGTAGTTTATAGTCAGCTGTGAGAAGCAATACTGACCTCCAGTCTGCATACCTCAGTCTGCTCCCATGTTAAGTACCCAGCACAGTCCACTTTCTCTACCACTTTGCCTTGGACACAACTTACATCATCTGATTACTATACACTGGTATTTATACATACAACTCACAGCGTAGACATGCACACGGAATCAGAGGTAGAAGGGAATAAGGTAAGGAATAATAAAGATTGGAAAAAGAAACAGAGGGAAAGAGGAGGGAGGAAGGACAATACAGTAGAGAGCAGCCTCAGGAGGCTAAGGAACAAGAGAGGATGCTTCAGTCTATTCCCTTTGTATTACCCACACTCATTTATAATTTGGATGGATGAATAAAAGGGTATTTTTTTTCCTCCCAGCTATCCTGCTAGCTGTAAGTGTGAAAATGTGGTAAATATCCTCTCCAAAATGTCTTCCCTGCTTCTCATCTCTCACTGTGTGCAGAAACTAAAGTTACATTCATTTTTAAAAACATCTTGACTGAGTTCTTTAGCCTCCTCAGGTACAGGAGCAGAGTTAATCACTGTTTAACTTCCAAGCTGGTTTTGTCACTTGGTTTAAACACCAATGTTCAGAAAACCTAGTCACCTAAGATCCAAATCTGTGAGACACGGAGCACCATCCTTGACACTTAATGCCCTCAGCTGCCTTTGTCTTCTGGAGGGATTTAGGATGAGGTCATTAACAGCAATCACCCAGAAGTCATGCCTGATTACTCTTTCAATTAGGACTTGATCCCACAGGCAGTTATGTGCTGTAAGTGCAGAAATCAAAGGCTGGTGCTGAATACTCAGTGTTTGCTTAGTGCCTGGTCAGTGAAGCTCAATAATAGAGCAAGTGAAGGCAGAGAGAGGGAAAAAAAAAAAAAAGCGATTGACGATATAACCACATTTGTACAGCCTCTGTGCCAAGTCCTGCAGAGGAAGAGGAGGTGGGCATGCTAATGTGAGCTGCTCAGGATGAGAGACAGTCACACCACTGAAGGTGAGGAATTTCAGGTGGGGCCTGTGTGACAGAATGAGCAGGTCACTCAAACATGACCATATTGGAGATGAATCCAGAATAACATGAGACCAGAAGTGAGGGGCCAGTATTTTCCAGTATTTGGCAGTCAATTGGCCATCTCCATGCACAAGGAAGCTTTTTTGCTGTTCCAGGAGATCATAGCCTGTGCTGGGCTGCAGCAGCAAAGTCTACCCGGCAGCCCTGCAGCAGCTTGCTGCTGCTCTCCCACCATCACAGACCTTGTCTTCGTTCCTCACAGATTGGCCTGGGAGGGTGAAACAAACACAAATGCCATCTGAGAAAATATTTTTTCTCCTCTGATGGTATTTTCACACTCATTTTGCCTTCATTTTCTGTGTCTGTCTAGTAGGTTTATGTAGGATCATTTGCTGATACAGCAAATGCTCAGGCAAGCTATAGACTGAGAACTTGTAGAAATTATTCAATGCATAAGGAATAAATTAAAAGAAATTAGATAATTAGCAAACAGAAAACAGAATCCAATGACTCATTAGTCATCAGGTCTCCCTAGCAGTTCTGACTTCAGAATGGTTGGTGTGTGTTTCACACACATTAACTGAGTCTCCCATTGCTTTCAGAGACCTTGCCACAGCTACTGTTCTGTCCCTGAGGAGCTCTTCAACAGCCATCAGACCACAATAGTCACTGTGGATAGGCAATGCAAGCCAGCTACCCCACAAGGAACGGTGGTGAGAGCAGGACCGGCAGGGCTTCACTAGCAAGGCCCATCTCCAGAACCCCCATGGGGTCAGGGCTGGGCTGGGGTTGTAATGGGGTTAGCCCAAACCCCATGGCCACGGCATCGGTCAACAGTCATTGGATGTAAGCTCTCAATTTGTAGATTTCTCACATACTCATTGAGAAACACAGCTAAAATTCATTTGTGCTACTTAGGTCAGCTGGAGACTTGGTCGGTGTGATCTTCTTGCTATTCCTACATGAGTTAGATTTTGGGGGCAACTAACTGCCCTCCTTGGAATCACAAAAGAAGAGCTGTCTTTGGCCAGAATAGTCTCCATATTGAATGAAGCGGAGTATCTCTGTCTACTTTGTCTCAAAGTCAGCCATCAGTTAGCCTCTTTTGGTGTTCTAATAATGTTGATTATATCTATACCACTTTATGCTGCTGAAAAGGCAGTTCAGTTTCTCTTCCAACTCCAGTACCTCCTCTAGGAGTTAATGACTAATATGCTGTTCACTCTCTTTCTCAGCTGCATAACTGCACTCTTTTTTCCACGCTTCATGTCTCCTCTGCTTTGGGAGAAAATTTTTCTCTCTCAGAGCTGCCCTCGAAGGGCCTCACCATATGCCTTCAGATGCCTGCTCTGTCAGCTGCCACCTTGCCCTTCTCTGCCTCAGAGAGTTTCTCCCGGGGATTTAATTTGCAAAACATAAGGAGAGGGGAAAGCTGCCACTATGGTGCTGGTAGAAGAGTCTTGACCTCTACAGGACTTTGATACCTGAGGATAAGCTCTAGAGACAGTGCCAGTGTATTTAACATGGGTCTTCAAACACCAGCTAAGGAAAGCCAGAAATACGTGGGTTTTGACTGGTATTTAATTGCTTTTTTCTCAGGGGATTTCTCTAATCCATCCAAATGTCTACTGGTGCCATCATACACAGAGACCAGTGGGCATCTCCTGGTGGTCATTTTTATGCACCATTGACTCCTACTGCTTTCACCCTACATGTCACACCATAAAGAAGCAACCATTCCCCTCCAATAGAACTGGCATGTCCACTGCAGCTGCCCTGGCAATCTCTTTAGCCCACTAAAAATTGAATAGAAAATGAAATGGTGTCACCAAGCAAGACGGAGAATACCAGTCCAAAAATACTTACCGCTTTGATGGCTACCAGCATCATCTGGAAGATCCTAAGCCCAGCTTCCAGAGCAGACGACTGGAGTTTCTCTGGGAAGGAAACTGGAGAAAGAACCATCAGTTTTCAGAAAGGTGTCATTCAGGTGACCAGCTTTAGCAGGGGTTTCAGGTTGCAAACCAGAGTGAGATGCAGATATTCCCCAACCACTATGTTCAGGGCTTCTTATTGACTAGCCAAGGAGACACTTAACTCAGCACGCTCACTTTTCTGAATCCCATTTTTAGGTACCTAGCTTTATCATGTGCTATGGCAAGGTGGCCCGGCACCACATGCAGGGAAGGGAAGGCATCCCAGTAGGCATCAGCACATCTGAAAATCAGGAATTGCCCTTCCCTGCCCACCCTGGAGATACTCCTGCTGCTCCCAGCCCCTGGGGAACCCCTAGGCCCACTGCACTACCCTGGCACACAGCCTCTAAGCACTGGCATCCAACTCAACTTCTGTTGAGCTGTGGTTTTGCCCTTGTTGGACTAAGCAGCACATGTACACTAGAGCTGCATTAGCCCACATCTCTCTATATACTGATAAAAAATCATGATGAATTATCCAGTCCATTTTGGCTCTGTGCAGAGCTATCAAGAGTCTTAATATGCAAATAGATCTTGTTTATCATATGATGGATACTATGTAACACAGGACCTAAATTACACTGAGTTTGCAATACCATCTGGTTTCATCTTTCATTACATTAGGGGATCACTTTGTTATATTTGACCTGAAAATTGGTGCAGGAATAAAGCAGGGCCATGGATGCAGTTCACAGTGGTAAAAAGCTCTGCTTGTTGTGTGAGACAAGCAGGTCTCAGACATAAATCTCTTTTCTTATCTTCAGGTCCAGAAAATAGCAAGTACCAAGAAGGCCACTGGCAAAATCTAGCATTATGCACAGGCTTACCTGGAAGCAGTGTCAGATGACAGGGAGACTTCCATTCAAATTTTCTCATGTGACAGAAAAAGGCTGATATATGATGGCTTGAGGAAGAAGGAAAGGCCAGTGAAGGCTCAGAGGAATGGCCCCCGGGTATTGAGTTATTGTTGGTTTGATAGGAACTTAAGACAGAGTAAAGAAAATATTTCCATTAACTTTTAACAAGCTCCAAGTCTTCCTGTGACTTCAAAGAAATGATGGGTTAATGTATTTATTTTATTGTTGATGCAAAGAGGCTGAAGGAAGCTGACTATTTCTCTTTGTTGTCCACATTTCACTCAACCAGCCAAAACACTTTCTTGAGCTCCTCTTGCAGACCAGCTCTCTGACTATCTGATTAAATCACAGTATAATGATTCATCATTGTCTGTCCGTTCCCACTTTACTGACTGTCTAATCAAAATTATTTTTATGCCCAAAGATAATTGCTTTCTTCTATTATTACTCTGAAATGTTAATATAATCTAGCTCACCAGTGTCTGTATCTACCACTAGAGACAATAAATAAATTAAACACAGAAAAATGATGTTTAAATAACATTAAGATTGAGTCATAAAATTACAACAGCATGGAAATTCCAGTTAAGGCCACACAGTGTTGCCAAAGACATTTGCTGTACATATGGCTGGTTGTTTCTCAGAGTCCCAGAAAAGGTGATACTATGCACTCTGGGTGCTTCATTAGCAACACATTACTGGCCTTATAGAGTCAAAAGAAACAGAAAATAATTTTACAGTGGTCATTATTTTTAGAAATCAGTACTTATTGACAGTTCTTATGCCACAGCATCTGAAACATGTGGAACAGAAGATGTTGGTAAATGCTGGCTTTTCAGTGGAAACCTCTTGACATAACTATCTCATTAGTTTATGAATTTTCTTAAATGTTTTCTTTGGTGGTCTTTCTTTGTGTAGTGACCCTTTGATAAATGCAGTTGCAACAAATTACTGCTCTCAGAAGATAGAAGTAGCAATCAAAAATAGAATTGCCACAAATAAGCTATGTCTGTAAAGAGCAATCAAGTCAATATCAATATTTGATATTTTGATTTTAAATACTCAGAATAATTTTTTTCTTCCTTATTGTTTTTTAACTACTACTACCACCACCACTACCCTATATTCAATCTGTCATTATTTCCTACTTTTCAGCACTTTTCCTTCATCCATATGGTTTATTCTGGTCCTTCATCAGTCCCAAACACGTGTCTAAGTGTACATGCACATATGGGCATAAGCAGTACCAGTTTGGTTGAAACTGACATTTAGGGTTGGTCAGATGCATCTCAGAAAGTTCAGAAAGCTACAGTGTACAAATCATCAGGCCCAGATGAACTGCAAACTTCAAATTTATCATACACTTTCTGTCTTTTACTAACCTGAAATTTTACCTTGTGTTTTTAGTGATAATTGTATTAGCTTCCTAATCTCAGCCAACCTTTTTAGAGAAGCCTGAAGAAAAAAGGGGCAACAAATACACTGGCCTTTCAGGGCACATCTACTGATAGCTTTCAATCCCTGCCAGACTGAACTGCAGAACCTTGTAATAACTAGTATTATTATCACCTGAATTCTTCACCTCCTTCTAGCCCTGATCCATGTTTTGGGGGCTTATTGTAAATTTCCATAACATCAAAAAAACTTCAGACTTTGCTTTACTTATTATCTAAACTGGTCCTACATGCAGAAATTTTATTTCTTAGTGAGAATGTCGGACTTAAAATCTCTTGAGATATCAAACTAAAAAGTGAAAAGTTTCAGGTCTAGAAGAGTTACTTGAGGTTATTTCTAGATATAGAATCATAGAATCATAGAACCATAGAATCATAGAATCATAGAATGGTTTGGGTTGGAAAGGACCTCAAAGATCATCTAGTTCCAACCCCCCTGCCATGGGCAAGGACACCCTCCACTAGACCAGGCTGCTCAAAGCCTCATCCAACCTGGCCTTGAACACTTCCAGGGATGGAGCCTCCACAACCTCTCTGGGCAACTTATTCCAGTGCCTCACCACTCTAACAGTGAAGAATTTCTTTCTAACATCTAATCTAAATCTACCCTCCTTCAGTTTAAACCCATTACTCCTTGTCCTGTCACTACAACCCTTGATAAACAGTTGCTTTCCATCTTTCCTGTAGGCCCCTACAGGTACTAGAAGGCTGCAATTAGATCTCCCCGGAGTCTTCTCCAGGCTGAACAACCCCTCAGCCTGTCTTCATAGGAGAGGTGCTCCAGCCCTCTGATCATCTTTGTGGCCCTCCTCTGGACTCTTTCCAACAGCTCCATGTC
>VXBL01002513.1:539214-559233 GCA_013400195.1 Aramus guarauna | reverse complement strand
GGACACTGAGCTGTTGACCACTACTCTTTGAGTGCAACCATCCATCCAGTTCCTTATCCACCCAGTGGTCCATCCATCGAATCCATGTCTCTCCAATTTAGAGACCAGGATGTCGTGCAGGACAGTGTTAAATGCCTTGCACAAGTCCAGGTAGATGATGTCCGCCGCTCTACCCTTGTCAACCAGCGCTGTAGCCCCATCATAGAAGCCCACCAAATTTATCAGGCACTATTTCTTTTTTTTATTTTATTTTTATTTTTATGGTTTACTTTCAACATCCTATAGTTGGATTCATACAACTATAAGGAACTTGGTTTTACAAGATAAGGGCAGTGAAAAAAAAGGGCAGATTTACAGGAGATATTAAGGGTAACTTGCTGACACAATTTGACAAACACCTTGGGACACAAATGGGGAATGGCCATGTGGCTGTCTTTCCCCCACCACCACCACTTCTATGGTAGATGCAGCTAGTCCTAAAATAGCCCTCACACAATGCTGCTCTTCTCATTCCCACTGGTTTTCTGTCACATGTGCAGCATGCTTAACTTCAGAAATAATTGTGGCCCCTGAGAGACCCAGTTGTCCCATCCTTATCTCTTGAATCATTGTCCCTCGTATGACTACAGCAAGTTATGGGCTCAGCCAACTCAAATTTTTTTGGGATGTTTGCCAAAATAATTTTCAGGTGGTCCTTAATCAGCATCGAGCCACTGGTGAAGTTACAGTAAACATCAATTTTAATCTGCCATTCACAACACAACACAACAGAATTTTTCTAAGTAGGGCAATACTCAGCTTGCATGAGGAGAGAGGAAGAGCTCTCAAGGGGAAGCTGTACCACATGTCTGTTTCATCCCAGCATTATCAGCCTCTAAAATTTAAATGCTCAGGGTAAAGGCTTCTGACTTGAAAAAAACCCTTCCTGACCTTTTTCATCTCACATGGATGCACCTGCGTACTTACTGGGGACTCCACCTCATTTCCTGCTGTTGGGACCATCCATGTGGACGTACCACTGAGCCCAGAATTTCCTTGAATTAAGCCTATTCTGCTTCATGAATGCGTTACCTATACTAATCTTTAATTAGTATAGATTACAGCTTGGTATTACTGATGTCCCATTCTATATGGACTAGTTTAAGCTCTCTCTTAGACCTAAGGAGCTGATATATTCATTGCTAAAAGACTTCACTGAAAAAAAAAAAACACCAAAACAAGCAATACAGGCAAAAAAAAACCTGAGACAAAGCAATTGTTGTGAGAATTCAAACTCCAGTTTTAAACTCCTAGCCCAAGAACTCCACTAGCAGTAATTGAAGACAAAAAAAGATAGATCCCATAGAAATTCCTCCCAATTTAGTTGCTTTTCTTCTAAAATCTGCAATTTCTTTGTTTACAGTTTAAGCCTTCCTATAGTAGAAGGCAGATTATACTTATTGGTCATTGACTGTAGAAGAATTTCTTGATGACAGATATATGTACACATACCTGGGATCATAGAATCATAGAATCATAGAAAGGTTTGGGTTGGAAGGGACCTTAAAGATCATCTAGTCCCAACCCCCCTGCCATGGGCAGGAATACTCTACTAGACCAGGTTGCCCAAAGCCCCATCCAACCTGGCCTTGAACACTTCCAGGGAGGGGGCATCCACAGCTTCCCTGGGCAACCTGTTCCAGTGCCCCCCCACCCTCACAGTAAAGAATTTCTTCCTAACATCTAATCTAAATCCACCCTCTTTCAGTTTCAGGCCATTACCCCTTGTCCTATAGCTACAAGCCCTTGTAAACAGTCCCTCTCCATCTTTCCTGTAGGTCCTTTTCAGGTACTGGAAGGCCACTATAAGGTCTCCCTGGAGCCTTCTCTTCTCCAGGCTGACCAACCCCAACTCTCTCAGCCTGTCCTTAAAGGAGAGGTCCTCCAGCCCTTTGATCAACTTTGTGGCCCTGGAATAGGTGGAATTGTATTTATTCTTGAGCAACATTTCTCAAATCTAAGGCAAAACATTCTCTCATGATGCCAGTGTAGCAAATGTGAAGTTTGCAAAACAAGTGCTGGTCTGTCTGCAGAAATGAAAATTCAGTTGTATTCAGCTCCTCAGTCAGTCTGTGGAATTTCTTTCAGCTTTAGTCTGTAAAATACTGCCTCGTCAAGGACATAGCAGCTACTTTGTGTATTATTTGAAAAAGTCTGTAAGATTTCATTATCAAAAGCAGGGTCATAAATATGCACAAATGTAAACTTATAGAAGTGTTTAATACTGCAGTGTCTCTTTTCAATCCTACGGGAGCTGACTGATGAAAGCAGAAGAAAAACACTCAATTTAACTTGACTCCTTGCCTTTTTTTTTAAATTATTTTTTAATTCCCTCTGGTAAAAATATCAATTTTCTCCTAAATTGGACAAAATGCTCTAAGACAGGCTTTCTGAGTTTCCTGAGCACTCTGCTGTTGTCTTTAACCAACATTGGAAACATTGGTCTACATGGAGAGCAGAACTACCTTCTGCAGAGCAGAGCCTCACTATGTGAATAGTTTGGATCACACTGGATTGGGCTGGATTATAGGCTTCATAAGCAGATGAATGTGCTTTACATTTTTTTAATATTTGCTTTTCATTGGTTTTATTCGGGTTTTGGTTTTATTTCTTTATTCAGTATCATTACATTTTCTGAATATTTTCTTTCTATTGTTTTTATTGGTTTTTCATTTTTATTCTTTTATTCATCATCACACAAATAACAAATTATCTTCTCTAACAGTAGCAATTAATAGCACCATCTGAATACTGAATTAATTAGTTGGCAAAGACTGAATTAATTTGTTTTGGTCATGGTCTAAACTATTTTCTTTAGTTTGTCAAAACCATTTGCTTTATTCCCTTGGGGAGGGAGAGAGAAATGCAGGACACCTCTCCTCCATGTAGGTTTAGGTAGAGGTTGTGATTTCACTTGCAGCAAGAGATAGCAATCCAAAACAAGCCTGCACACGGCTGCTCAGAAACGGAGCTGCATGAGCCGGGCCTTGCTAGAGAGCAGCGCATGTGTCTGCGAACAGAGCAGAACAGAACAGCAAAGCTTTCAAAAAACCCACCCGAGTAACAAGAAAAGGAAATGTGCCCCAAAACAAAAGAAGCATTTTCATACAGTGTTGCTTCAAAGGAAGCTTGAAATTGGGAACAAATAAATTGTTTCACTTTTATTTCTTCCCTGTTCAGGTGAGACTTTGTGAATATACTTTCTCCACAGAGAGGGCTAAGCCTTTCCTCCTTCCAGGAGAGCTGCCCATGAGCCCTCGACACCTCCAGGAGTCACAGGGAGAACCAGTACAGCAGAACTATGCAATCCATAGCAATACATTTCACAACCAGTCAAGCAAACAAGGGTACAGATCAGCCATTGTGAGTCTTCCTGCTGGAAGTGCTTGTTTGGATCTCACGAGAAGCAGAGAAAGCTCCATTCAGCTCACCGATCAGTCGTAAGTCATTAGCGTATCCCCAGCAGCAACATCGCTCCTAGGCCTCCCAGATCTAGGCATGGATCCCAGGCAGATCTACAGAACTAAATCTATGATTGAACTGTTTGAAATAAGAAATTAAGACAAAGAAATTAGGATATGCTCAAAATTATATTCCATGAACATAAAGGTAGGACATGTGTTGCAAATGTTATTTTTTTTGCAGATAAGTCATTCTATTCCAGCTATGAAATTCATCATGTTTCACCAGAATGGTTTTGCATATCAATAAAGTGCTGCATTGCTTAGGAATTCAGGTGTTTCGTAAGTGCAAATTTGTAGCATGTAGATCTCCACATCAGAATAGGCTCTTACAGTTTCATAAGGCAAGATTAAATTTATAATTGCAAGTTGCAATCATTGTGCTGAAAAGAATGTCGAGCTGAAAACCTACTTGCCCTGTAATATTGCAGGAAGGATTTCTTAGCCTGGAGCTGAAGTGATTTATCCATCATTTAAATGCCAGGGAGAGCTTTTAGGACTGGAAAGAGAAGAACAATAATGCAAGTTGGTGTTTCATTGAAATGGAGCTGCTCAACAGAGTTAATTCAAAATGTTCATCCTTTTGCAACTTCAGTTACATCTCAGCTTAAACAATTTTCTTCTGCAACAGTGCAGCCTCAAAAGAAAAAGAAAAAAAAGAAAAAAAAAAAACAAACACAGAAGGAAAAAAGGGCCTGTTTCCTCCCTTAAAGTGTTTTTAGGGAATCATCATGATTTTTTTACTGTTTTCAACTTTCTTTGTTGCATTAATGCAAATGTGCAACGGTACGGTCATAAATGAACACCACCAGCCAGGGCGTGCTAGCCAGATGTAACAAAACATCCTGATGCAAAGGTAGATCACATAGGAAAACTAGACCAAGGATTGCATCACCTTGTTGGGTCTCAGTTGCCAAAAATATCAAGCTGTCCCTGCTCCCTTCCCAGAACCTACAGAGTAGCCCTGAATAAGCTGTCTTCCATACCCCACTCTACTTTGAAGGCTTCAGTACCCGCAGGTTTTTCGAGCGTAGTGAGTTCAGACCAGGCACATCTTTATTTCTCTCCCATTCACTTTTTTATTGAGGCCCTGTTTTTCCTCTCGAAAGAGAGTCATATTGTGAAGTGGAAAAAATGTCAGATGTATTGGTCTGTTAATGGTGTCTGAGCAAGACTAATTTTTGTAGCCCTGCTAATCTAAAGCTATAGCTCCCAAAACTGGAACACATAGGTTATAACCTGAGAAACAGGAGGAGGATGGGAACATTCGCTGTAAGTGTTTCTTGCACAGGATATAAAGGCTATGGGAGAGGCTGTCAGAGAAGAACACAGTCTGGTATGAACATGGCTACCGGGAGCAACTGGGGGAGAGAGGCAGGCAGCAAAGCTCACAGTCCAGAAGAGAGCAAAGGTAAAGAGGGTCACACCAGGGGAGCCCACAAGAGGAGGAGCAGCGAGCAGGAACACCACCATATTAGCTCACCTTAAATCAAGCCTTCCTACACAGCAAGACTTAGAGTTGTAGGCTGCGGCTAAAAGTTACTGCAGATTGGGGAAGACTACCAGGTGGCCTGCCCCACAGTGGAAAGAGTGTAAATGGCTGTTAGTATTACACCATAATACTTGCTGTTGCCCTGTTTATCTATCGATCACATTACTGTTTTCAATCCAATAATGAAAATATTGGTTGTTAAGGCATTTGACTTGTATTTGCAAGTGAAGGCAATTAGTTCACTCATCACTGGAGTATTAGTGTAATCTTCCCACACTTCTGGTGAGCATAGAGATTATATTTTTGTGGTGAGACCATTCAACCTGAATTCATCCCTTGTTGCTGCCAAGCAAGTCCTGAGGAAAAGCTTGCATGTGCATGCTCTCTGCTCTGTCAGGGTGTCAGGCAGAGCACCAATAATTCCCAGCCAGAATTCAGGGTTTCCTGGCCATCAGGCTGATAAAAATGTGCATTGCATCTGTACTGGCAGCCAGCTGGCTGATAGGTCAAAGAACATATGTAAGTTCTCCGGAGAGTCACTAATTACAAAGAGCTAGCTCTTCTTGACCAGCAGCCAACAGCAGTCAAAGAGGAACGGGGAAATTTTTCACACTGTCCCAAGAACATGGAAGAGCCAGGGGCTGGAGGTGGGCAATGGGGAGGACCACAGGGTAGGCTGGGATATTGTAGGATGAATGAAAAATGACAGGGGAAACAACAGCAATTTTACTGGAAGGTGTTAGAAGAGAAATTGGATCAACTATGAGGAGGACCTTCACTGACACATCTAGAAGCATGATGGTGAAGGCTGCTTAGGCAGCCTTGAAAGTATAGTGGTGACAACAGGCTACATGGAGAGAACAAGAAATCTGGAGGCAGAACAACAGTGAGGGGCAAAGAGTAGCCTGAGGGGGAACACAGGGAACCGGGGGTACTTCCATGGGCAGAGGGAAGGTAGGAGGAAGACACACTATGGTACATTCCCTTGCATCCATTTTCATTTGAAACCCAAACCTCTCTTTGATTAAGTTATGAGTCAATCACTAAAATATAAACACTGGTCTCAATTAAAATTGCTGGTCCCAGTGACATTCTTCACACTAACTATAGGTAATGTTTCCAAACTAGTAAGCTCTTTCAAATGAGAAGCTGTTTGTTTATGCCCACAGCATTGGCTGCTTTTGCAAAGCAAGGAAAGAAATGCCTAATGAATTATGTTTGTTACCTATCCCCTGGAAAAGGAAATGGGTAGAGGAGAAATTGTTCTTACCTTGAATAATCACCTTCTGTGTTAGCTCAGCAAGATGAACTTGTTTGTGCTTAACCAGATCAATCTTCAGTTCATAAAATGAGTTAAATGTATATCTCAGTAGCTGCTATTCTGTTGCCCTGTAGGCATGTGGGCTGAGCAAGGATCTCGCATTAGACTCCAGGTACAAGGTTAGACTCAGTCTTCCAAGCGGCAGGGGATGGGGAAAGAAGGTCTAGCCTAAAACTAACTTGCAAAACACATCTTACACAAATTGGAAGGAGTTTGCCAGAAGTTGCATTCAAAGTTAACCATGAAAGGGACATACCACCAACAATTCAAAAAAGAAGTATTTAAAATTAAAAGCCTTGTTTCTGGTTCTAATAACAAATTAATACATAAATGCCACCAGAAAATTAATGATAGGGGATTAAACTGAAATCTCAGTCAAATCTGACCAGAATTTGAAATTTGGTGTCAAAATCTATCCTTGATACAGCTGCCAAAAAGTAGCAGCTAAACAAGACAGTTACACATCTAACAGATAAAATTGGGGCTTATTGTAAGCGATAGACTGGATATTTCTCACAGAACTTTTCCATCTCCCTTTCTCTCTGACTATTCTTTTGTTTTAAAGAAAGCTGCTGAATTTTCTGTAATGCATATTTGTTTAATCAATCCCAAAGTAAAATTAATATTTATATTATTTTAAGTAACAACATTTCCCCCTAATAATTTCAAGTAAAATTTTGTTGTCATCATATTTACAGAAAAGGCATATAAATCAGTTTATTTAACAGCAACAGGCTGAAGTCCCCTGTGAGCCAGGAACATCTAGATTTTCCTGTGCAGTGTCCCTCAATGATAAAAGTATTCATTAAAGCTGGGACTGAAGAAACAAAAAGAGGTAGTTTAGCACTCAAATTGCAGAAAGGTTACTCAACAGTTGCAAGCCTACAGAGTTTAGTTAAAACCTTGCAGAAGAGGAATGTAACATTGCATCTAGATAAAAATGTTCAGATGTTTATTAACAGCCTGTACAGAGTTCTCTGATACGCATTCAGATTATAAAGCCTCAGAGCATAGGCATTGCTGTGAAATAACCAGCCCTTCGTGCTCCCAATTCAGAGTCCCATGGTAATAAGCAGTGATCTGGTTATATTTCTTCAGTGCCCTCTACTGGACCAAAAAAATCAGCATCCTGAATCACGTCTTTCCCACAGGCAGCTTACTAGTTCTCATTGTGTAAGGTGTGCAATAGTTTTTTCTTAACAATTTAAAGAAAGCTTAAAGAGTTTTACTTTCCTGTCGGTAAAAACACAGCCAAGAAATGGCCTTGGAGTCATGTAAGTTTGTCGAGACTGGAAGTTACAATTTTTCTTTTTTCTTTTTCCTTTTCCTTTTCATTTTTATTTCTCTTTTTCTTTCTATTTTTCTTTTCCTTTTCCTTTCCTCTTCCTCTTCCTCTTCCTCTTCCTCTTCCTCTTCCTCTTCCTCTTCCTCTTCCTCTTCCTCTTTCTCATGCAAATAATGCAATGTTTCACTTCTACAGAGATGATTCTTTTAACAGTTTGAATTTGTAATCATTCTTCAAAGCAAAAAATTTGCCAGTGCCAAGGAGTTAAGACTGGAGATAATAATAATGAAAAGAAGGGCAAGTAGTTAATAACAGATCATTAAACACTGTCGCCTAAGATAATTGAACAATTTGCTTTTCAGTTTAAAAAAACAGGGGAGGGTAGGGGGTTGAAGGTAACTTCAATTTCTTCCCTCGTCTCCAAGTACACAGAATAGAGGAGATTCACTATGATTCACTATGAGTGGTCCATCTTCTCTCTAAAATTTATTTTTAAACACTAAACAATATTACAAAGGAAAACATGTACTTTTTTTCTACTTAGTATGTTTAAGGCTTAGATGATCCAGTCATTTTTGCACTCCCTAAATACATTGGGTTTGGAGCCAGCAAAAGGATGCAGTGAAGGGAAGTCCTGCCTCCAGCATTTGGTCTTACCTTCCTGGCAGTCTGACCTGGCAGAGCTTGGGTTTGTTC
The DNA here is from genome assembly GCA_013400195.1 of Aramus guarauna. Lineage (NCBI taxonomy): Eukaryota > Metazoa > Chordata > Aves > Gruiformes > Aramidae > Aramus > Aramus guarauna. Next base: position 550,939 of record VXBL01002513.1, on the reverse strand, counting down.
CTTCAAAATTCTCTTCTTAGTCACAGCTTCAGATTTTAGGTGTTATTGTTCATTCCCTGGCTGGCTTCTTGTCTACAGTACCATTATTGCTAGGTACAAAGCAAATTGGTGCCATGGCGACAGTCAAATTGTAAATTATTAAAGAAAATGAATAACTGGATTTGACACAAAAAATAACTATAAACGCTATTTGGCACTAGTGGAACTAATATAATTACCTTTGTAATAATTTCAGAGACATTGAAGCTCACTTCTACTTTGCTTGTTTGGGAAAATAATCTATTATTACTAATGAAACAGTCCAGAAACATTTTGAGAAACATTTTGTATTGAATAGCAGCATTTAACAACCATGTAGAGCTAGAAAGTAATTACAGAACAATCCTGGCTGTCAAAAGCCCAGAGGTACTAATGGTCTGAGAAGGTGTGACATGCTAGTTCACTCAGTACTGGTACATTTTCAAGGTCTCAGTGGATAAAGCTAGAAAAATCTGCAACTGCAAACAACAAACCCACCCCTCCGGATTCACTACTGTTTAGCAGTTTCACTGCCTGTTTAGCACCCTGCAAGACAAAGATGTAAAAAACCAGTGATGAACAATTATGTTTCTTCACTGAAATCTGCTGGTTTTCTGACTTACCCAAATGTTCCTTAAATAAGCTCCCCTCCCCCCCCCAAAAAAAAAAAAAAAAAAAAAAAAAAAACAAAAAAAACAAAAAAAAAAACAAAAAAAAAAAAAAAAAAAAAAAAAAAAAAAAAAAAAAAAAAAAAAAAACAAAACACCAAAACTCTGACTAGAATTCAGTGAAACCCTTTCTGTTTTCCTGTGGTCCCTACAGCTGTCACAAATGGTCGCCAGCACCTTTCCTATCCCAGTATGGATTTATCCATGGTCCAAGTAACCCGCACTTCTCCCTAGCTCCACCCTGCAGCACTCCCAGCACGGAGCGTGCACACAGCATCTCCATCCTGCTCTCTTCCCATCTACTTGCCGTACGTTGTTAGTTTTATTCCCCCAGCTCCTGCCCAAGGCCAGGGGACTCCCCCAGGTCTCCCTGCCCATGGCAGGGGGGTTGGAACTAGATGATCTTTGATGTCCCTTCCAACCCAAACCATTCTGTGATTCTATGATTCTATGACACCCCAGAGCCTGTGGGCTCTGCAGCTGCTCTGGGAGAGCACAAGCAGCGCTGAACTCCAAATGGGATAGCTTCTACCAACTCCCCTCTGGCATCACTGAGCATTTATCAGTTCCTAAGAACTCAGCTACCAGGTAAAGAAACAGAACACCAGCTCCACCTTCTCTGGGGAAGTGCTGGCGTAAATGGTTAATTTCGGGAGAGGAGCTGAGGACACAAACTCCGAGCAGAGAGCATTGCCTTGCAGTGCCCAGTGATGATCACGGGAACACGGGGTTAAAACACAGCCTGTCCTATTTCTCACAGACGAGAAGACCTGGCTCTACTAGAGCTTGCTCTGTCAAAAAGTCATCAACAAAAAATGGGGAAAAACTTGTTTGAATTTCTAAAAACAAGCTAAAAACAAGCTACTGATGGTGGAATGGTGAGTACCTCTTAGCAAGACCAGTGTCTCGGAGTGGCAAAGGATAAGCTTGTGAAGGTGTGACCCTGGAAGCTGTGAGCCTGGAGAAAGGGCTGCCATGCTGTGCTGGCCTCCTGCTCCCTGATGAGGCAGCAGGTAAAATATGGTGGTCATCTGCCAAGAGAGCCTCACTGAAATCAGGTGAAAAAATTGTGCCATGTATCGGCAATACATGTATCCAACCTCAGCAGCACCCCTGCAGGGAAATACCATTTTCTTCCCAGAAAGTGCAACACAAGAGGCACTGGAAGTGCAAGATCAAAGTCGGCTGAGTGGGAAACAGCTCTGCAAGGCAAAAACCTCACCTCTGCTCACCTCCAAGAGCAACCAAGCTCTTGTCCCTGGGGCTTTTCCCACCTTTCTTTTGAGCTTTGAGCATCCATCACGTGCCCTGCAAGTAACAGCTCCTTTCCTGAGCTGAGGCTGGGCAGAGTGTTTGTAAAGATTTTCCCACAAAACAAAGAGCCACATCCAGAGGGAGAGTTATGCTCACAGCAGTGTATGAACTGTAGAGTGATGAGGGAAAGGACATTGAAAATAGAGACTGAAACAGCTGTTGCTTCAGTTTTCCCAGCTTAGACCAAACACTTTAATATTTCAATGTGATATTTAATGTATGAATAAATACTGCTTTAATAAAAGGAGTAATATGTCTGTAACCATAGACTTTTTTTTGTTTGTTTATACAGCTCCTCTCATGCAATATTTATCAACCCATTCTCATTCCTTTTCTGATAATTTCACTAGCACATCGAAAGACTGCCTGGCAAGTCATAAAATGCAATTGCTATTTTCACCGCATATTGTGCACTTCCAAAAGAAACTTTTAGCCTCAGATGAATGCTACTCATTGTTTTGTAGCAAATTACAACACGCTGGGAGCACACTGGGAAATCAAATGTCAGCCTCCAAAGTATCACCCTTCCATTTAAAGGTCACATCTTGTCTTAATGGGATAACTGGATCGTCTGCTGTGATTTCATATCCCTAAAACCTCTCTTCTTTGCTCCTGCAAATGTTGCCTTCTGACAGTCCCTTTCCAGTAATACATCACATAAACACACATAGACACGAATGCACATGGTGGTGCTGGGCAAGTAGATGAGACAGCTTCATTGATTCAAAGAAATCAACTGCTTTTTCCTGTCATTTCACTTTAGGGGGAAAATGGTACTATAATAAAAGAAAGAGGATCTCATCTGTGATAGTTTGGGTCACAATATTGTATTATTGTGTTGTATTATATTGTATTGTATGATGGCCACAGTATAGGTATCAAATCTATATGGACATAGTCTAAACTCAGATAATCTTTCCAAGCCTTTATATGTGTTTCAGTATTTTAAAAATATGGCAAAAACTAATTAGATGAAAGTACAGCTGGACCTTTACAGAATATGCGGTGAAAACTGTCATAATTTGTTTTTCTTCCTTTTGAAGACATGAAGTTTCTCCCATCCTGCCCATTTCTGTCCAATCGATATAGTCAATATACTTTTAAATATGATTTACTATTTGGCTATTTACTTACTGTTTGTGGATTTTTATTAATAATTGTGGTAGCATGCCATTTAGTCTGGCTTTTCAACTGAATTTATAGTGAGATAAGAAAAATATTTTTTATGTGTATGTAACATTAAAACCAGGAATTCCTAAGGTCTCGCTCCTGTACCAGTAAATCAACAGCAGTTTTATTACTAACTTAATGGCAATAGAACCTAGCTCCAGAGCTTGTATCCAGCCTCAGGAGATTTTAATTCATAGTAGCACTGTCAATAATATCTGAAATCACAAGAGGAAGAACATATGCTGCTGGACTGGAGTCTTGCTAGCTGCTATGGTGGTGTAGTTTTACATGTCAAAGTTACCACTACTCTCAGTGGTAAGTTTGGCGTATGGTTACTTCAAGACTGAGGTTTAAATAAGGAGTATAGATAATAAAAAATTAGTTTTGATTTCAGTGATGAAATCACTTCTTGGGCTTTTTCAAAGGAACATTTATTCAGTTTTCAAGAACCCTTATGGTAAATTTTGGCTTCTCTTCAGTATTTCACCTATGGCCTTGGGCAAAGATGCGGCTGTTGTCTCTGTTGTTTCCTCTGACAACTCTAAAAAGAAACACTTTTCGATGGGAAATTACATATTGACAGCAGAAGCCAGGCCAAGGCATGGGAGGTAGACGTATAAGGTATAGACAGCTTGACAGGTGGAACAAGAAGTTCAGAGCAACCTTTGTCAAAAACTGGGAGACGTCTTCGCTATAATACAGAAACAAAAGAGGTTTGCCTCTGTGTGTGTTTGTGCGTGTGCACCACACAGGAGGTATGTGCCAATGTTTAATATCAAAGCTCTTGCTGAAGAAAGAATAACCAATGCAGTCTGGTAGATGATCAATCCCAAAAACTCCACTAGGCCATCCTTAGACAACTAAGCTCTATTTCTTACACAGAGACTCAGCTAAACGCTGAATTACTCTTCCCCAACCTGATACTTCCTGAACCTGGGGTTTAATTCTTATTTTCAGATTTAATGCAGTTTAATTGCTGATTACATCTTCCAAACTCAGCAGAACACTTAGGAAGCCTCTCCTCTCTAAAGAGCGTTCACAGCAAACCCAGGGTCCCAGTGCCATCCTGAACATGCACATCCATGTGCCCAACATTAGCAATAAATAAATAGCCAGCTTGCATCACACCTGAGACACGTTATAGGTGTCTTCTTTCTTTTCTGCAGGTTCCTTTTATTAATGAAGAATAAGAATAAACTTGGAGTCTTACAAACATCTTGCACCATTGCACCGTTAGTGCAGAGGAGCTCCAGTTACCTTTGTAGCTCTTTCACAAGAGCCTTACCAAATGGAAAGAGTCCAGTGCTGGAGCCACTATTACTTACAGAAATTAAAGCTAACATTTTTGTAGGCAAGCAGCTAAGTTTTTAGAGTCTGACTTCTCTTCTTGACTTTTTCAAACATAGCTCCAGATTAATTAGCAGCGATGCTAGTCCAGTCCCGCGCTGAGCGGGATGAAGAGCAGAAGCTTATCTGTTAGCGCATTGCAGAAACACTTCCAAACTTTTCAGTTTGTTACCGATGCTGTGAGCTGGAAAAATCAATCTCAGAGCTAACATACAGATGAGCACAGCAAGCAATTTATTTTTCTGTAGTGCTTTTGCAAGGAGGGACAGAAGATTCATAGGCACAATATAGTTTTAAACTAGAGAAGAGATTAAACAGATCGAGCAGATGATGATCATTCACCAGGGTGACAGGAATAAGTACCCTACACCTGACCTGGCCATAGCATGCAAACCACACTGCCTAAGAAGGGCTTAATACTTTTTAGCTTGCAGCCATTACATTCAAGTGTTTCTGGGTGAAGACCAGGATCAAAATGAACATCTCTGGATTTTGTCTTTCAGCTCCTCACTTGCAGAAATTGCTCTTTTTCTTGTTGCAACAGCAGCCTAAGAATCCACAGTCAGAAATTGACTTAATCATGAATGACAGTGCAGAACAGCCCATAAGGTTTGCTTGATTTCAGCTGCTGAGCACATCGATTTGCATTCACTCTTTGAACTGGCTGCAATATGGATGGTAAGGGGGAAAGAGAGAGAAACTCTGTCGCATCACCTTGAAGGAACTCCAGCTCCGCGACTTCTCTGGGCGGGTGGCGTGACTAACCTGGGAAAGGCAAGGCAGGAGGTGGGGAAGAAGGTTGTTCAGAGGCAGCATCAGTCACATAGATGGGACTGTAGCTCAGCCTGGGGAGATAAATGAAGAAGCGTGAATGATAAATGCTTCTTTTTTAGGATTCTCTTAAAGATTCATTTCTTCTCTGCGAGTGATTCATTGTTTTCCTCCTTGATTCTCAGGTTATCTTAATAAGCATTTGAAAAACTTTTATTCAGTAATAAAAGGAAATAAGGCTTGAAGTCTCATTTCATAAATCATATCTGACATCCAAAATATGCTGAAGTATCAGGGCTTGGTTTTGCAGCAGCTTTTGAAAGGAAGGGTGTCCTGTGAATCATGCAAACTCTGTTTCCATGCTCTTGGGCCTCATCTCAACAATTTTCTGAGGGTCTGAGGAGGGATCGTGATGTCTGCCACTGTCCACACCTTGTCCCCTTCCTTCTCTTCTGCTGCTTCATGCATATCCCTGCCTTGTGACAGGCAGAGAAAGTGGATTCATTCTTCAGCATTACTTATTTGGCCACAAGTCTCAGTATCACTGACCACAGAGGGATTAAGCATATTTGATCTACCTCTTTGCAAATTAAATTCTGCAGAATTTAAATTTAATTACAAAAATAATTTAAATTCTGCAGAATTTAAACTTCTTTTTCATTAAACCTAAGTCAGAGTCACAACATGGCTCCACACAGGCAAATGGAGAGGGAGCTACTGTGTTCCAGCGCAGACCGGCATATCCTTTCCTTCTCAGGACATACTTTCAAAGTTACCTCTACAATCTGATCAAATAACATAAGTACAGCTTGTACCAAACCTCACTCTTGTTGCCACGCTGAGCCTCAGAAGGTCTCAGAGAAAAATAAAGTACGTTGGTAGCTGTTGTTTTCCCCGTCAACCCAGTCACCCCACGACAGCGGCAGTAACTTCAGAGATTCAATTGCTTTGGTGAAAGTTCCCAAGGCAGAAAGGAAATTTTAAAGGAATAGAAGGATAGATCTTATTATCCATCTAAGTGAATATTACTTGTTTGTTAAGAGTGAAATACCTACATAGAAGCTACTGTTCATGCCAAAGGTTATGATAACATTTCCAGCTGTGAAGGATCTCACACAGCCTCCATTTGCCCAAAATATTTCATACCTCAGAAATCCCATTTGTAATACATTTTTATTGGAAATAATGTATGTATGGCCCAGCAGGTGTTTGGGCTTTTCCACCGACATCCCGTGTCCTTCCCTAGCCACTTCAGTACCTTGAAGCATTCCTGCACCAACTTCTCCTCACGACATTACATAGTCACTGTCATCCGAGATTAAGCATATGAACTCAAAGGTATTCAGTGGCAAGACAGGTAAGCATAGGGGTTTGATAAGGGCACATTTTCTGATTAATTCAAATACCCAGATGGAGTTGCCATAGTCATAACCAAGGTCAGGAATTCTTATAGGTATTTTCTGCTAGTGGTTTTTGGTGGGGTTTTTAAATCTGTCAGCATATCTTTAAAATGGAAGAAGTTGCTAATGAAATGACAATTTATAAATGTTGTCTTTCTTGAAGTGAAAACACAGTTACCTGTAAAAGACAAAGTTTTGCTTTTTTTCCCCTCAAGAGTCAAAGTTTGATTGATAATGTGGCAATATTTGTCCCATCAAGGCCAAAATAAATTATTAGCATTAGCATCTCAGTTATATGCAAAGGTCCAAATTCAGTGAGCTATGCAGTGCAGTCCCAATAAATTTTAGGGATTAGGGATTCAACTATGCTAACCCAATAGCAATGTTAAGCTCAGAGACCAACAGAGAGAGCAAAGTCTTGAGGTTATAAGCACCCACCTGGCAGTGCCTGAGGGTGGCAATGCTAATGACAATGCAATAACAGCAGGTCCATGATCAGTCCAACACCCACACTTGGTCTTCTCAGGGACAGCGGCAGAGTTAAAAAATGACAATTCGGCTTTCACACAGCAAAATACTGCTTATTCATGCCATCTCCAGGCAAGTACCCATCTTCTGTACAGGGACTGGGGCACCACTGACCTGTGCACACCTCGTTCCTCCCTCTCTACAACAGGCCAGTCCAACCATTTTGCATAGTTTTAGGTCTTATAACTCCAGTTTTGGACCAGTTAAAATTAATCTGAACTGGAACTGAAGGTTACCTACCTTCTTTCAAAGTGGAGCAATAAAAATTGTCTTTTAGATCCATTTCCTTGAGACTACAGCCATACCAAGCCTATAAAAATATATAGCAATTATAATGCTAATTCAACAATGTCTTCATGTTCTGTTACTTTACAGATGCTTCTGCAACTATGGGTAAAATTCCGGAAATGCTTCCATGTCGGCAATCAGTGGTGCAAAAATAACCCACAGAAAATATAATGTTTCAGATCTCTTAAACTATCTGGAATATACAATTGTACATATTTTTCCTGACACTCCAACAGGATGTGTTTTTCTCAGGTAAACATGTGGATGCTCCATCCTTTTTTAAAAAACTTTCTGAAAACATCCAGACCCAGAAAAACATTTGTAAATATATGTTTTGAGATGAAGTTCCAGCTAAACACCCAGGTGGAACAAATCTGCAAACTCTGTGGAAACTGTCCTATAAAAAGCTCTCAAAATCAAACTGATTTATCACATCAAAAACCTGAGCAGCCTTAAAAGTATGCATTGGTGCTTGGTTGTGCAGTGACATTTTTTTAAATGTTAGCCAACTTCAGAATACTATGAACATAGAATATTAAACACCAAAATTCCCTGTGAAGCTGCTTACTTTTTAAAAAGCAGAGAGTTGAAATTTATTTATTTTAGAAGAAGAAGAATTGCATGGGGTTTTGTTTTTTAATAAATATATGAAATTATTACCTACCACAGGCGCTATAAATATTTTTCTTTATGGATTTGTGGTGGAAATTTAAAATGCATCCTGTACTGCAGGAGCCAGAAAAAATGACTGTGAAGCCATAGAAATGAGTAACTCTTCACCAGCAAAGCCAGTATCCACAATGACTTTGAGAATCCATAGGATGTGATCTTCTTTCGGTTAGGTCATATGTGCATCACATTAATGCTTCTGGTGAAAGTCAAGGAAAATACAGTCTTTAATAGCTTGTTAATACAGTGTGGTGGTGAGTTGTATTTTCTTTCTCCTGTTCTTAATAGATATGCTCTCAGACATCTGAGATGCAGGCCACATCCTGAGAGCAATGCCAGGCTCCTCTCACCACAGACTCAGCAGGAACTGGACTGAGCATTAATGCTGAGGTATTTTTATTTAAGATCAAAAAACATAACAAGGAATATAGTTAGATGATCTTATTATTTCTCAAAGCTGGCCCATGGCTTCTCAGGAGAAAATTAATTGGGACAGAACAACAGAGCGGCAGAACAGGGCCAGGTTGGAGGAGGAGGCTCAGTGCATTTTGGGGGTAAAAGTGGTAGAGAGCAGGGATCTCTACCTCTCGTCAGCTGAAAAATCTTATCTAGGGTACAGGGTCCTTTCTACTAGCAGGAGCCTTTGTCTCCTTAGCCTTCATGTCTCCTTCAAGAGCAAGTCTGGTTCTCCAAGGATCCAGTCCTGGCAAAGTCAGCGGCAGGATGCTGGCTTGCCTTTGCCATCACCATTTTACCATTGCTTACAGCTTGTTATCACGGAGGGCTGCCTCTCTGACTGTGCTTAAATTGGTCCCACTATTTTTATTTACTGTGTATATTGGGACTGTCAAACAACAGAGCAGTAACGGATGGCCAGGGAATAAAAGAGAAAATAACAATATCATACTGTTAGCATGAATAAGAGGGGAAAATAGTTCAGTATGTTTTTATCTGTGTTTATAAAAAGAAAATCCAGCCCCAAAGATATGCACCTATGTGTCAGTATAAGCCAAGTTTGGCAACTAGTCTGTTTTTTAATTAGGAATTAATTTCTCTGAAGCAATCACAGTGAACTAAAAAGGAGCACTTATATGCAGGCTGCCAGGTAGTACAGAGACTACAGAGAGAGCCTCAGAACTGAACCAGCTTCATTTCAGCTCTGTAAGAGTGAGTTCACCCTCCCAAAAAGAAGGTGACCACCGTGACATATGTCCTGCCACGGTCTACCTACTTCAAGGGTTTAGGTCCCTCGGGACAAGCTATGCAGGCTAACTCCACACCAGGCTGCAGACGGTCGCAGCAGCACACGTGGGACCGCTCAGCAAAACATCAGTGGGCATTTGCCTCCCTGTCAACACCAGTAGCCAGAGAGCAAGAGCACTCAAGCTGAGGGAAATTGAGCTTCCACCCTCTGCTCCACCTAGTTCATAGCAAATATTGGGGTACAGCTCTGCCACTTCCCAGAGAGGGTCTTACCAAGCAGTGGGCTTCTCTTCCACCCTCCGTACTATGTCTATAAAGTGATGTATAAAGCGTGTGTATGCACCAATTTAAGCAAGCATGGGGACCTCTGTGTAGTCTCAGCCCAGACCTCTCAATCAGGTGACAAGTTTTGGCATGACCTCTGCCTGGCCATAATAAAATTCGCATTTTGTTTCTCCATCCTAGCAGTGAGTAATGGACCAGAGCAGAAGGTCAATAATGATACAAGCTCTTCCTAATCTCTATGAAATATGTTTTTACCTACCCCTTTTTCTCCCTATTCCACCCATGCTGAAAGGAGAACAAAGTGGGGGGTTCTTTCTTCTTTCCACTTTCCATCAGGCTTCTGTATTTACCCCTCAGCAGGGTTGAGCACACATCTTTTATCACATCTCAAGTCAGCTGAACAAAACCAGCCAGGCAGCACCCACCAGAGAGCTTGCAACACAGTGATGGGCGGTGAGAAGCGGTCTCTGCACTGCTGGTGTTAATAACTGGCAGATCTTACTCCCTTTTTGGTGAAAGAAGAGTCACAAACATGAAACAGCTGTTGCTTAAAAAGTTGCAGAAAACACTAAATTCAGCTGTGGGCCTGCATCCAAAATCCCAGGACACAAAACAGCAATGTTAGCACGTAAAATCTGCAAGGTAAAACCATGAGCTCTGTCCATCTCTAGCTGAAACAAGCTCTGTGTGCAGCCAGCCAAGCCCAAATGCTTGCTAGCACTTTCAGATAGGTCAGATCTCTTGGCTGCTGCTTCTGGGATCATTCTTAGGGGCATCTGAACTCCAAACACCAGCTGGGCTGTCGCTGCTACCCTAGCCATTTTCTGTGGAGACAGTAGTGCCAAGTAAGTTGATTGCATGGTTTGGAGCTGAGCAAGTTCTCAATCACACAAATACTCTCTGTGTTGTTGTTGTTGTTGATCCCAGTTTTCAGACCAGAAACTTTTCATGTAGGTCATATTCAGCCTCCTCCCATTCTATTATGCCATGAGACTTGCCAGTAAGCTCTGTTTGTTAAACAAAGCTGACTGACATTTCTGAAAACCTTTCTTAATGGACCAGACTCATCATCATAACCTCAGCAGCTGGTTGCACAAAGCTCAGAGGGATTTGGGAGCAGCAATCAGCCACTCGTTCTCTTCTGCAGAAATCCTTGCAGCTTTCCTGTTCCCAGAATGTCAGCATCCCTTCTGCTATTGCATTAAGCAACACATTGGTTGGTGTTTGTACACCTTCATTCCAGGCAGAAGGAAAAACTGTGTGCCTAATACAATAATTAGCTGTGCATATAGGGCACAAAATGGACCTTACATGAGGACATGAAAAAAGCTAGCAAATGAGTCATCCCTTCACAGAAACTTACGTGCTAAAGGAACTGTGCTCCCAACCACGTTTCATATGTTCACACAGATCAGCTCGAGTCCAAACTTCTGAGAGGTGTTATAAAGGTAAGGCCCAAAATTTTGACAAAGATTCCCTGCGTGGAAGAAGTCACAGTCAAGATATCAGACCTCCCCTCAACATTTGTGCTCAGCCAATGTGTTTGTTAAATCATGACAGAAAGAGGCCTTGAGTCTGCAGTCTGCAGGAAAGAAAAAAAAGGCTTGTTTAGGTCAATAGGAACATTTTTCTGCTGTCAAATTGTGGTTAAAAATTGACTCCTCAAATAGAACAGATGCAAATACAATTTAGATTAAGATTAGGCACTAAGGATATATTTCAGGCACTATCCAGCTTCACTGTAACTCCTTCCAGTTCCACTCTAGCAGATAAACAATGCATGGTTTTCTTGTTTTGACAACTCTATCGTATAAACATTTATGTTCCTCCAGGGCCTGAATCTACAGATATGGATACACATTAGCACCGGGCACTTGAGACTGTTGTCACCACACTGACAGTTACCCCAAAGCCCTGATTACTGAAATACCTAGGAGTTTCAGCATTGTATTTAAGGGGGGAAGTTTTAGGTCTCATTACACAGAAAATTCTTACCAGAACCAATATCAGGTGGTCATTTTCAAACCTCAGCAAACAAAAATCAAGTGAGACTGATAAATGATC
>VXBL01002513.1:502907-539137 GCA_013400195.1 Aramus guarauna | reverse complement strand
AAACACAGAGCAGTCATTAAAAGAAAATAGTTTTAAATTGTTACATTTTTACTACATATATATTTAATTAATCATCTATTATGTGAAAGCCCAAGAAGTAAATAGCATGCTTGCTAAACTGCTTCATCATTGATTTTTAAACAGTCTCAGGTCATGACCTTTTTCATCTTTCAATCACCTATTGAAATAACTGATGTGCCAAGTATGGGGACTTATCAGTCCAAACTCAGAATTATGCCTCACTTAGCATTTAAATGATTTATCCTTCTGTTTTTGAGGTGCTTGATTTTACTCTGTGTTTTACTTTGGACAGATGTTACTGTATTTGCCTAGCGGGGCTGTATTCAAAGAAGTGAAAGATGAAATTGCACAGATATATCTCTTTATTACCACGCTTCAGAATTAAGCACGTGACTGCACAGAACACCACTGGGAAATGAACTATAGAACCCTGCTGACTTTTTTTTGATTGCACTTAATACTTCAGGGACAACTCTGCCAGAGACAACAGTCTGCATGTTGCTGTGTCAACTTCTCTCTCTACAGAACTGAGCCAGCCTCAGATCAGGGCTGCAGAGCAGAAAGACCTCTTTCCCCAAAGTCTGTCCCCAAGGCCTTCAGTCTTCCATTGTCCATCAGACTCAGAGTCGACTGATGGCACTTTGGGAGCTCTTAGCCATTCTGGTGCCAAATGCTCACTTCTTCCTAGCTGAGGAGCAAGGTAATTAAATGAGCAGAGTGCCAGGGGTGGAGAGAAAGAATCATAGAACCACAGAATGGTTTGGGTTGGAAGGGACCTTAAAGATCATCTAGTTTAAACCCCCTTGCCACGGGCAGGGACACCCTCCACTAGAGCAAGTGGCCCAAAGCCCCATCCAACCTGGCCTTGAACACTGCCAGGGATGGGGCATCCACATCTTCTCTGGGCAACATGTTCCAGTGCCTCACCATCCTCACAGTAAAGAATTTATTTCTAATATCTAATCTAAATCTACCCTCCTTCAGCTTAAGGCCATTACCCCTCGTCCTATCACTACATGCCTTTGTACATAGTCCCTCTCCAGCTTTCTTGTAGGTCCTTTTCATGTACTAGAAGGCTGCTATAAGGTCTCCCTGGAGTCTTCTCCAGGCTGAACAACCCCACCTCTCTCAGCCTGTCTTCATAGGAGAGGTGCTCCAGCCCTCTGGTCATCATCGTGGCCTTCCTCTGGACTCCATGTCCTTCTTATGTTAGGGGGCCCAGAGCTGAACATAGTACTCCATGTGGGGTTTCACAAGAGAGCAAAGTAGAGGGGGAGAATCACCTCCCTCAACTTGCTGGTCATGCTGGTTTTGATGCAGCCCAAGACACAGTTGGCTTTCTGGGCTGAAAGTCCACATTACCAGCTCATGTTGAGCTTTCATCAGTCAGCACCCCCAAGTCCTTCTCCTCAGGGATGCTTTCAATCCATTCTCTACTCAGCCTGTAGTTGTGCTTGCAATTGTGCCAACCCATGTGCAGAACTTTGCACTTGGCCTTGTCGAACTTCATGAGGTTTGCACGAGCCCATCACTCAGGCCTGTCGAAGTCCCTCTGGATGGTATCCCTTCCCTCCAGCGTGTCAACCACACCATACAGCTTGGTGTCATTGGCAAACTTGCTGAGGGTGCACGCGATCCCACTGTCCATGTCACTGACAAAGATGTTAAACAGTGTCGGTCCTAGTACCAGCCCCTGCGAATGCCACTTGTTACTGTTCTCCACTTGGACATTGAGCCGTTGACTGCAACTCTTTGAGTGAGACCATCCAGCCAATTCCTTACCCACCAAGTGGTCCATCCATCAAATCCATGTCTCTCCAATTTAGAGATAAGGATGTCATGTGGGACAGTGTTAAATGCCTTGCACAAGTTCAGGTAGATGATGTTCGTCACTCTTCCTTTATCTACGCTGTAATCCCATCATAGAAGGCCACCAAATTTGTGGAGTCCATTCAGCAACTACCTTGTAAGCTTCAAGGGAAGGAAGAATCAGCCAGAAAATTTTCTGTTAATTCTCTCTGATTCTCAAATCTCTTATTCTTCCATCTGTGACAGAATGCATGTGAGGCTGTAGATGCTATGCTGTTTCTGATATCCAGCCTAATGATTCAAACTGAGGCCTGGGAGAAAAAGTTCACTCATCCTCTATAGAAATAGTTCTGTCACCAGCTACCCGCTGACTCAGTAAGTGACAGTTGTTTCCAGCTTAGTCAGCTGCTGATTTTACCTAATGTTTGGAGTTAGAAGAATTAACACCAAAGAAGGTTTGATTGCCACTATCCAGTAAGTCAGCAACTCACTTTCTGGCCCGAATACTCACCACATTTTACTAAAGCTATGAAAAAGTACCTATTTTGTTAGGAATACATAGGCCACCATTGAGGTTCACAAATAGTATTATTCTTTTCAGGACACAGGATAGCAAGGCAGGCAGCTGACATCTGATGCTGTATCTCTGAAAGATTTATGTATCAAATAAAACTTCTGCACATTTGCTGCAGCTATGCACATATGAAATAATTCAGCTATGTTTCCAACCAGTATCTCATGTTCCGTTTGGACAATAAACTTTCCTTTTCATCTATTAGCAGCTCTTTATTACAAGAAAAAAAAAAAAAAATCTGAGCACGGTCATTTTGAATGATTCACTGTGAATAAATCTGACACATTTAGTCATTATCCTCTTTGCAAACAATCCTGTCATGTTTGAAAGTGTGTTTTTTCTTGAGAATAAGAGAAGAATGCAAAAATAAGTGTCTGTTTCAGGTATCCCATAAATAAGTAGCTAATCTCTGTTTGGCTTGTGACCGGCTATGTTTCACACAATACTGTTTCTTCTCCCCAGACATATCTTTTTAGGGATTCAGGCATAACAACAGTGGACAAATAGAAACCATCTAAAATCAGCCAGCATTCTTGTTCCTCTGCAGCTACCACATTTTTTACATGAATACAAGTATTCAGGCATGGAAAAGATACTCTTTTGCAAACACACTTTCATTTAAATTCTTAGTAAAGAAATAATTTGTATGAGCAACCATTCAAAATTCCAATAAATGTCCACCATATTTTCCCTATTCTTCTAGTAATGAGCATTTTAAATTGCTCTCATATTAGCCTGTGCACTTGTGTCTCTGGTCCTGTGTAATAAGGTAGGACAGTGTGTGAGATATCTTTTCAGGCCTATTACAGTGAGAAGTGACAAGGGTGCAAGTATGCGCAGTGTCTGAGGAGAGCGCTATGCTCCCCAAATTCCCACACTCTCATCCTGATAAACCATGAAGGAAGTTAATACCTATAGAAACACATACTTAAGGTGTACAAAACACTTACATGTGGGGCTTTCCTTGCTAAGCCTCCTCAGTGCGTCCAGGTTTCAAAACGCGACAGAAAACATATCTTCACCTCAAGAACGTAAGAGATGTTTCAGTTCTTCCAGTACATTTTTTTTTCTAGACTCAAATACAGTCTTCTAAAAATTTTGGATGTTTAATTTAGGGTGCTATGAAAAACATGCTGAACTGAATACTGTCAGCCACTTACCAGTTTGAGTAATGTTGAATGGCCTTTATTATGTTCTGCTGCCCTCTATGTTCAAGCATCTTCTTCTTTTATAGCCCTCCTATTACTCTGTAAAGTGGGGGAAGACAGTATGTTTTCAGAACTTTTTCAGAACACACAGGAGTCAGGCACCTCTAACACACTTGTACTTTACTTTTTTTAAAACTACTGATTTTAGAAAGGATGAGCAATTCTCCATTTTCTTTCTGGGGTGATTGACATGTTCAATTTCACTTACATGCATACGAACTTTGATAAGCATTATGATATAAGAATAATTTCCCACATTACAGCAGCACTTCCACGTGGGAATAAATGCAGTACTTTGCCTAAAATACCAATAATTACACTGTAGCTAAAAGGTAAGCAGTATTACTACCTGATATAGCATTGCTGCTGCATGTTATTGAACAGCCACTTAACTACTGTTCTGTTTGACAACTGTAGAGTATAATTATATGTTACTTGAAAATGTTTCTTTAGCAAAGTGCCACTACAAAAAAATCTTTTTTTATTTTAAAAAGTCTAAAACACCTTTAAAAAATGCCCTGCTGAGCTGAATGCTGCATTACAATCAAAAGTAAATCTGTCTCTAATAGAATGAATACACAGGATGATAAATTTGGCTAATATAAAAGATCTATGGGATTGAACTTGGAGAGGGGACCCAATGTCAAGTTTTCACCATTCTCCAAGTGGATGTGGTGGGACAAAGAAAACAGGAAACAAAGAGGGAGGCAGCACAATTTACAGGGCTAAGCTGAGGGCTGGAGGCAGAAGAGAGGTTGTAATTCAAACTCTCCCACTAACTACCCATGTGTCTTTGGAGAAAGTGTAACCTCACTGCTCCAACTTCACCAGTTATGGAATGGAAACAAAAGTTTCTTCTTTAGAAGGGTGTTAGGAGGAAGAGCTCACTAATCCTGTGCTTGCACAAACATCCACTTTTCCCAGTTTCAGCCGCAAATGGTAATTTGTGAATCATTTGAGGCAGGACTGCCTGCAGACTTTACCTGTAGCTTTAAGCACCAGCGTCTTGATTTCAGCTGAGATAGAGTTAATTTTCTTTCTGGTAGCCAGTATAGTGCTGTGTTTTGGATTTAGGATGAGAATAATACTGATAACACAGTGATGCTTTCAGTTGTTGCTAGGTAGTTGTAGTGTCTACACTAAGTCAAGGACTTTTCAGCTTCTCATGCCCTGCCAGGTGCACAAGAAGCTGGAGAGCACAGCCGGGACAGCTGACCCAGACTGGCCAAAGGGATATTCCCTAACATACAACGTCATGCTCCGTGTATAACTGGGGAAGCTAGATGGGAGGTGGAATCGCTGCTCAGAAACAGACTGGGCATCATATTATTTTATTTCCTTTCGTATGTGGTGAGCAATTGCATTTGTGCATCACTTATTGTTATTATTGTTCTTTCTACTATTATTACTGTTGTTGTTATCATTATTATCTTCCTTTGTTATCCTATTAAACTATCTTTATCTCAGCCCATGAGGGGTTTTTTTCCATTCTCCTCCCCTTCCCCTTGTGGGGAGAGGGTGAGCAAGCAGCTGTGTGGTGCTTAATTACTGGCTGGGATTAAACCACAACAACCAGCCTGTTTGCATGATCTTTTGCCTAGGGCCAAGCTTTCTCTGCCTTCCTTCCCCATGACAGTGGTGCAGGACAGCTGTGCCCAAAGACAGTGTGCCCTCCTTCCTCTTAGCCTGAGCACAGCACCTTAGAGACAGAGCTCATCTGCATTCAACATTTGCTAATGGTGAACATCAACAAAAATAGAAGAGTCCTTTTGGATGCAATGAAAACCCACTGGTAAAGGTCACAAAAACAAGGTCTAAATATGGTTATTGTGAATTTCCCTGATGTCTCGCTCCAGACGCCTTGCTGCAGGGCTATTTGCAGTTCTTTTCTTCACCATCTGGTACCAAACGTTGTATCCACCAGTTTCCAGAATCTCAGGCTCCCCCTGATGCTTGAGCCCAGCCAGTGCCTTTGACAAGATGGACGAATTTCCTCCTGCTCTGATCCAGAAAGAGAACTCTTGTGAACCCACCTGGAAGTAAAATGGTAACAATATCTAAATTCATAAGTTCAAAGCATTGAATTACCACCTTGCTTACAGACACTTGTAGACTGGAGCCCATGCACCAGAATACCCATGAACAAAGACTATTAGAAACTCATGTTTATTTGATTGGAAAGCACTCACCAAGAATTCAAACAATAAACTTCAGGTCTTAGAAATCAAGTTATTATGTGACAGCACCCTCTTTTATTATATATCCTAACTGAATTTAACATCACACTACATGTCTATAGAGAAAGACAATGACAAATTTTATTTTGCTACAGAATACTCAGAAACATATCTGCAAGATCACAAGTAGATTACCCTCTTGACAGCAGTGATAAATGATTGTCATTTTCATCCTTTAAAGAATTTTTAAAGTAATAAACTAGTTTATTTACTAAGTGCTCCAGTAAATAAGTGCACATTTTGTTTGCCCTCTGTCAAAGCTAACAAAATGGCCACACTGTGATTGCCTTTACCAGACACAGCCAAGCAGGAAACACATCTGCACTCGTGGCTACTTTACAATCCTTGACAGGACACATCTATCCTAGAGAATTTAATTAGTTTTATGTTTTCTGGGCACTCTGGCACTGAGGCCAACTGGTAAAGAATGCCTCGTTACCATGCCACAAAATTTTCGTTTATAAACAAGGTGGCATCATCCAAACTGCTTATTGGGAATGGCTCAGGCTAATTCCCAAGTGATGCCTGGGGATGGTTCAGGAGACCGATACTTGCCTCAGGTCAAATGCATTCAAACGACCATTCTGACAATTTAGGAACACAGACAATCACAAAACCATAGAAATATTGTTTGAAGATGACTTAAGCCACCTTCCTGCTTGAAACTGGACCGTTGCCATCACTAGTTCAGGTCTGCCATGTTTTTGTCCAGCCACATCTTGAAAAGATCCAATGCTGGAGATCTGACAGCCCCTGTGAGCCACTTCACTATGCTTCTGGTCAAGTAATTTTTATTACAGTCCAACCTGAACCTCTAAACTATAATCGATGGCTATTACCCCTTGCTGTGCTGTTTGGAACTACTGAGAAAAGTTTATTGGCAACTGAATATGACTTCACTTAACAATCTATTTATTCTAAGAACTGAGCAGAAGCTCTGGGCCTGGGCTCAAGAAGATGGATGAGGAAGAGACAGAGCCATGGCAGAAATAAACTGCACAAATTGGAGAGGCAGATGTCTTGAGAATGAGCCCAAAACACCTCACCTTTGAAATCTTCCCTCTGAAAATACCATCTAGAATGGTTGCAACCACTAGAGATTAGAACAGAGATGCCTCTCAGCCTATGCTATGGTCTTCTCACACACAGAGCACACCTCCCAGCTCGTCAACATATTGCTTACCCTTCTCCCATCTTTGGTGCCCTTCTCCCATCTTTGGTCTTATGTCAAAAGAAAAAAGTTTGGAAAAAGGTTTGTCAGCATCAGAGCCAGGAACTACAACTCCAGACCTAATTACAAGCCACTGCTTAGGAAAAAATACCTCCACTTATTTTCAAGAACAGAAAAGATGGTCAGATTTCAGAGTTTATGCAAGGTGTCTTCCTTAATCTCAGCAAGGAACAGTAAAGGTAAATGTGATTTTGTGTTCAAAACTGCAAGCCTCAATACCTGTTGTTGGTGTGTTTGCACCAAAAGTAAGCTGAGATAGTAAGGTGTCCCCTTTTCCACCTGGAAGTGATGGCTCTGGCAGTTGTGGCCATATTGCCAGTGACTGTCTCACCAGACTGGCAAAGCTGTGGATTTAATGTTGCCCAGTGTATTTGACTGGCAGATTATGGAGCATGAATGAGATTGCCATGCAAATCACTGGTGGCAAAACTACTGCAATATGGTGCATAGTTTGGTGGCAGTTAGGCATGATCTCAGTAGGACACCGACTCCTGTCAAGAACAACATCAATGTCCACAGGGAAACACAAGTCAGAATGTGCAGGTTTGCCAGGTTCAGGGCATGGACAGTGTTCACAGTTTCTCCATCAATCACAGCCTTTGGTATTAACCCTCTTAGCTCAGGGCTTTTGTCATGCATATGAACTGTTGCATCAGATTGATGGGATGCAGAAAAGAGAGGTAGGACTGAGAATGCAGTGAGCAGCTGCTGATACACACTGCTGCACAGTGTTCCAGCGTTGCTGGGAGGAAGGAATAAATCACTGTGCTGTCTGGCATGGAGCCTGCTTTGGTAGAAATGCTCCTTCCCCATTGTGCCAAGAGGTGAGTACCAAGAGCTGAGACACGCGGTCAGTTCCTGGTCTTCACATTCAGCATTTTGGCTTGAAGCCGTTGCAGACTCTCCGTCTTCAGGCTCAGGAGCCTCACATGCACCTACATCCCTCCTCCTCGTGCTGGGCAAGGTGTCCTCAGAGCCTGCTGGCACCAGGTGTTCCACCACCTCTCTGCAGCTACACCAAGCAAACCCAATACACCTCAATCTGCACCAATCCCCTCTGTGCCTATCCACCAGGCATCATCTCAAAGAAGATTTTGACACCTCAGAATGGAGGAGGGAGAGAAAGCAGGGAGGAAAAACACTTGTAGAAAATAGGAGGTCAGCAAATCTATGGTTTTAAGAGCACTGGTGAAATGCGCTGTTGCTGGTCTTCTCTGTGGGATGTTTACACTACAAAGTATCAGTCACTGCTGTTGGGCCTTAGGTAAATATGTCAAATTTCCCCATATGTATACACTCATTTATTATATGAATGCACTTTAATTTTGTGCAAGTCTCTCTAAATTTAGCTCAACCTGGAAATTCCAAAAAATATATACAATAAAAAGTAATGTCTAAGGTTACATTAGCCTAAATTCCTAAAAAAAAAAACAAAACAAACAAACAAAAAAAAAACTTCCATCAGCAGTTTGACATTGGTGCAAGATAATTCTACACATCATTCAGCTGGGCATCAGAAATAATGCCATGTGATTTGCAGAATTAGAAACAATACTACATTTCATTTTGACAATACCTTATAAGCACTTTTCAAATATTTCAGGCCCAGTGGAGACTCACAAATAATCTTTGACTAATACAGTGGAAAAGTTCATAGGATTCTTTTCCCAGCCCTTTGCAAATACGAGGAAGAGACAGCCATCAGCTGTTAACCTGAAATCATTTACCCCATTCTGCCTGGCGACATCAACGAGCTGCTTGATTTCAACCCGCTGTTAGTATGAAGGAGACAAGCCTCAAATCTTGGAATAATCATATTCACCCACAGAAAGCTGAGCTCAGATGACAAAATACTTACAGCCATGCCTTAATCCAATATAACAAAAAAAAAAAAAAAAAAAAAAAAAAAAAAAAGCTATTAGTTTGGTTACCTATCCTCTTATTTCTGGGAAATCCGTCCATCAAATTTCAGCTGTTGCTCAATGTTGTCTTCACCATGAGACGAGCAGCACGACATGGGAGCTGTCATTTGTCTTTCATTTCTAGACTGTATTACAGATGTTATGTGATTACAGGAGATCAAGTGGGTGAAATCCTGTTTCATTTCCCTGGAGGCTGCAGATCATCCTTATATAAGTCATCATGGCTCCTAAGTGCTGCTCCGGCTTTCATCCCATGCTATAAATGGACCTTCCTTGTCCCCCGGGATAAGGCTGCCCAGGGGTACACTGTGCAATGATGCTGTGCTGGCACGTGTCCCCCACAGCCAGAAGGAAGCAGGGGGAAGAATTTGTGTTTTGTTCTCTGGATTCAGATTTTAGACATCTCGCACACTGCTTCCAACATTGCACAAATTTGGTGAGATTCTGGCACTCTGCAGGTTGTCAGCAAGCCTTTATTAAGCCTATTCGAAAAACACCTGTGAGTGTTAACAATTCTGAGCCAAAGGAAAACAAAAGCCAAAGAGAAAAACTGTTTCTCCTTTCATAAACTCATGGGGAGGAGCAGTTTCAGGTGTTCATAAATTCCTCCCACCAGGGACAGAGAAAATCAAGCTTTGGAAACTGGTCCAGCCCATCACCTGGAATCCAGATATGTCCAGTGCCCATGGCCACCTGCCCAGCTCCTGGCCCTGCTCCCCAGCTCACTTCCTTCTTCCAGTTGCGTGCCACAAGCCAACAAGCAACTTAAATCAGGGTAGATGCGGATAACAGATTGTGTTTCCCCACAACACACTCACACATGACTGCCACCTGGTAAAACTAACCTGTCCCACAGCAAATGGCAGGGATGTGGCCCTACTTTGGGGACAGTTCTCACGTTGCTGTACCTGCCCTGAGCCTGACCAGCCCTGGCAGAAGGTCACCGGGATGCTTTGTGTCGCTCCGTCTGGGTGTAAGTCACAGCCACCTAATAACACCTGACCAGCTTGAACTGAGGACAATCACATCTGTGCAAAAACAGAACCAAGGAAAAAAATAATAGCCTTTCTACAAAACTTTGAACTTGATCAAGGAGCCATTAGCATGAAGTTATTTCCACAGGAGTTATCTGAATTTGAGTCTGAAAAGACAGTAGAACCAGCCTTTATGAAGGCTAACTCCTTCATTTTTATATACTTACATAAATACATATGCTTAATAATCAGTGTGGCACTGCAGAAGCAGTCTCAAGTGGAAAGTCATCAGTGTTTAACTAATTTCTTGAAAAAATCCTTTCTGAGGAATATAAAGAAAACTAGGAATATGAGTAAATGAGGAATATGGGCCTTTCATATTCCTTCTCCACCAACATCAATTATGGGGTAATCCTGCCCATTCCCTTTAGCATCTGTTCATGGACCTGTAGTCATATTCCTTTTTGCGTAGTCCTTTTGAAGCTGCTGATACCTTCTGCCTCCCTTAACTCCCACAGCAATGAGTTCTAGATCACTACCCACTACACAAAGCCTCCTATGTGCTTTAAACTAATTTCTCACCAGTTTCAATGACTTCCCCAAATTCCCCCAAGAATAACAGTTCTGCATTCACCTTAACCACTACCTCCATGGTTTTGCAAAGCTCAGTTATATGCCCCAAAGGCTCCCCAAAGTGAAGTTCCAAGCTAGTCTGCAGCCCCTTCATCCCCTCACTCATTTTAGTGACATACCCTGTACACTTTTTAAAGTCCACTCTGTCTTTTTTGAGATGCAAACATGAAAACTGCTCACAGTATTCAAGTTATGGGTACTCTAAGGTATAGCGGCAAAATGATGTTTTTACTTATGTAGTCAATACCTGAAGATACCCAGTGCTTTAAGGTAAGTCACGAAGGATCCTTATCCTACAATGGATGTCTTGAAAAAAACTCTCTAAGTCTTAATTCTATGATTTTTTGCATGTGTTTCATGATCTGGAAGCACATAGGGTGCAGTGTCTTTAAGCAATGTCTGTTGCCACTTTACAGGAATCTATCCTGCTTACAAGTTTCTGAGGAGTTTCTGAGCCTCTGTGGTCCTGAATCAAACAGCAAGCTGAAGTTTGGAAATAAAGCCTGTCTTCTTGTCCTGTGATTTCAGCATGTTTGTGGTCATTTAGGCTAATATGCTTGGCTTTGCAAATTAAATGAGCTAAGAGACATGGCTCAGCAGACAGGTGGTAGCTCAGCATGCCTCAGTAACCCAGTCCCACTGGCTCCAAACCTGTCCAAGTTTAGAGAGCTTGTCAGTGACAGAGAAAAGAATTAACCTCTTGCTACGCTTTATGCACAGCCCATTGCTCACAGCAACAATCGTCTTTTGTATTTGTGGCTCTAAAATGTTCAGATTCCTTTGAGCTAAACCTAAGACCTATTGAGTAAGTATTTTTAGCTGATGACTTTATGATGTTTGTTGCACAGGAAAAAAAAAATCAAGAGGAAAAATAAAAGCATGTCAAAAAGGATTTAGTAGTTTGTATGTATGCATATATGCATACATATATGCAAATTCAAATATATATGCAAATTCAAATATATATGCAAATTCAAGGGGGTGCAAAACTTTGAAAATGTGGATTTTAAGAACCTGTTTTTCTTGGCAGCAGACATATTTGTGTTTACAGGTCTTAGACACATGTCACTGAAAGCCACAGCAGTAATACAAAGCCTAGAACCAACAAAGGATCAGCCTTGAAGGAAAATAACATTATCCTCAAGCAAAGAAAACCGTTAAGCTAGCATTTGATGTATAAATCTTTGAAAGTGGGGTTTTTTTCCTTCAGATTTCACCATAATTGGAGAACTAGGCATGAAAACCCACAATACACATTTCTATTCCTATTTAATTTTTCAAGAAATTAGTTAAGCAATGATGGCTTTTCACTTGAGACTGCTTCTGTAGTGCTACATTAATTATTGGATATACGTAGGCATTGAGCATTCCCCCCCATAAATATTATGTTGAATTTAGGTTTAAAAAAATTTCCAGTTTCTGCCTTGTGTTTCATAAGCAAATGCATTGACGCTTGCTTTGGGATTCTTGTTTTGCACTTTGTGGCTGAAGGCCAGGTATAAATAAATTAATCAGGTTATTAACTTGGCCTGCACTATGAATTACAACTCTGCACACGGCGAGCAGAACATCTGAAACTTGCCCTTCTGACCTGCAAAACAGCTAGAGAATTGGCAGAGAAGCTCAGAGGCACGGCTACTCTTTCCTAGAGCTTTGAAAGTCAGCCAGTGCAGCAGCACAGAGCACATGCCTGAATCCAGTCAAGTAAAAATATTTTATCAGAAGCCCATCAGCAAAGGACTTCACTCCCTCCTCTAACCTTTATCCCTTAGATGGGAACTGTCTCCCGTCAATGACCCCTCCAGTCCTTAAGAAGAAGCATAATTGACCATGACTATCATCATATAAATAATGGAAGTATCACCTGGTGTGTCAGATGCTTTTGATGAAGGTAAAGTTAAGGGGGGATATTTCGAGCAATTATGCATTGTCAAAACATAATGAATATGTTTGAAAAGCAGAGCTGAAAATGAGCCACTTGAAACAAGCCTGCCAAGAGTCAAAGGCTTAGTACGAATTACCCACTTTTGGCATCCCAGCAGGAAGACCAGTACATGTGCCCAACCTGTTGTTGTGGGCTTGATAGTAGCACCCAACCAAAAGCTGGAAGAGGATGGAGTCTGTGCTGGGAGTGACCCCTCTGTCGTCAGTAGAGAAAATGCAACAAGTGGGCTGAATAATACACCAAAATGGCCATGTCCCATTCATCAGGTGGAGAAGATATAATACAGAGAAGACGCAGGAAGTGCAGAGCATTTCTTCTCGGCACTTAGTCACTGCCAACATACAAGGGGGCTTAGCCATAGGGTCTTCTGCATCCCTTCTCCTCCTTCCTCGCTGCAGAGTGAGTGCTGGGAAGTAGTCGCGGCACAGCAGATGCTCAGAGCACAGCTCACCACTTCCTTTCCCGGTGGAAAGGGTAATTACAGTTTAGTCCACACTATGGGAATATTTATTTGCAAAGAGGGGCAGGAGCTAAAACTGGAGTCTAGAATCATCTCCTGGAGTCCAGAGAGAATTAAAGTGTGAGAGAAGACAAAAAGGCTGGGAAGGATAATGGAACATTAAAGAGCATTTCTGCTTATTTTTCTTTTCTTTCTGTGCACAAGTTCTGAAAGACTTCACACTCTGTGCTAGTCAAAATCACAGGACCTTGAAAGTCTGATTTACTATAGAGCCAAAACACAAGTTCAGTAGTTCTAAATGGTAACTTTCAATTAGTTTGAAACTGAAGGAGCTTAGACTCCGGTTTTAAATAGTTTGTCATATACAGGCAAGTATGTAAGTGATTTACTGTGTATTGCTTTTGTGATATAGTGCAATACTCGTGCATAGCACTTTGATATATTAAGTGAACAGTTCTTGCCTTATAATTTCATGCTGTAAAATGAAATATGTGTATACATAAATAAATATATGTATGCATATACATTTAAACATAGATTCCAGTGCTGACAGCACAGAAGTAATGAAGTTGGTTTCCCACCTGCTTAAAACAGCTGTCAGCTTTGGCTGGTCTGAAAAAATAAAAAAGAATGCTGAAAAAAATCAGAGGCAAATTGGTGACAAACTGAAATCAACATTGGGGGAAGCAAACATACCAGCTGAAAAAAATAGTTTCTGAATTCTTGTGAATGAGTTGCTAAATACAACCTTAGTCAGCTAACAAGCCATTCTTCAGCTGCACGACAGATAGCTCAGCATGGTCAGAGCTTGCCTTGGCCCTCTCATTGCGGTGCAGCCTGTTTCCCAAGACAGCGCACGTGCAAACACACGCGCGTTCTACCAGCTGCCTTCACTAAATGAATACAAGTAGACAAAGACACTGAAAAGGCTGGTGGAACCTGATCAGAAATTAATAGATTAGGTCAGGTTACCTTCAGGATTTCCTTTCAACATACAATACAGGAAATTTATGTATTCCCTCACAGAAGAAAATTACCTTTGATGGGTGAAATACATTCTGTGTGGTTTGATTCTTTGATCAAATTACTGTGTGTAGGCTTGATTGATTGCCTTCCAGCTGGATTCTTATTTAGCTACTGTAAAGAACAACCCAGTCCTGGGTTCCTCTTACATGTATGTCCCTTTGCACTAGAAGTGTGTGGTGGGCACTTTGCCCCATTAGCATGCCTTGCAAACTCCCTGGGTAGCTGCACCTTCTCTGACACCACGAAATGGGCAGACATATAATCATATTTCATCTGGGATGGGAATATCTGCAGTAGTTAATGTCCTCCTTCTAACAGATGAGCAAACTTCAGACCACTCATCCAGGCCAGTCCTTCGGGGAGCAACTCAGATCCTTGCTCTGGATTGCAATATCCCATATCCCACCATGTGACTGTGACTCCAACCTGGTGTGTTCCCAAGGGATCAGCTTCCTGAGCCCAGTGCAAAGGCAGGGGAGAGCAAGACTTCTCTTGAGAGTCTTCTCAGAGTTTTCAGTGCTTTGGCCACAGGTAGGACTCTGTGCTGTTCACAAGCTGGTAGAGCAGAGGAGAGATCAAACTAAAGCAGATTTGCCCTTGGTCAACTGTCAGACTTTTCAAGATCTCCAGGCTATGCAGCAGTTGAACAGAAGTTTTCAGAAGGCTAGTGTGGATGCAAATTCTAATGATGAGGATCACTTCTGAGCATTGCAATTCTCTGTCTTTAAATTGCTTTCTTATCTCAGAGAGGTACATGCTAGGTTTCACAATAAACAAACTGATGTCTAGTAGGAACATTTCTTTTAAAATTAAGAACTCATGGGAGAAGAAGGACATGGCATAAATAATTTAGTAGCAACATAGGACATAAAAGAATAAAAATTAAAAGCTCTGTTCAAGATTCTTCTCATCCTTCTCCTTGAGATCTGTACAAGCATAAGCAACAAGCAACTTGAATCAAAATTAATTCCAGACCTATTGAAGGCTAGCACCTGGGCAGTCCTTGGAAGGTGCCATTTAGAGGAAAATGTAACTTTGAGGAAGATTTAGGCTTCTCAAAGGAAGACTTCATCTCTTGTCTAGACTACCATTAACTGGACTTCCCTAACGAGATCTTACCCAACAGTACATAACCTTCCATCTTCAATATAATTTAAATATTCATTTGTATTTCAGTTCTGGAAGTGCCACATAAACTTCTGGGAATCTCTTTTAACCCAAACTTGTGAACACTGTTACAGTATAATAATACCCAAATGTTGCTCAGAACATGCTGTCAATACTTTTAAAACAAAATATGGCATGTGTACAGTTTTGACATCCATAATATGTGGCTATGCAAGGAGCAATATACCAGTTCCAAACTTCTGTCTACTGGATTTTGAAGAGATATGGAGAGAAAAGAAGTGGAGGAAAGAAATGAAAGCAAACAGATATGTAGGCTTTAAAAGGACCCAAGTACATAGACACATCAGGGAGGAGTTCTGCATTGCAGAATGGAAAAGAAATGTAACTTCTGTAAGACTCCCTTAATGTAAGTAAAAAGTAAATATCCTTTTAAAGACTAGAGTACTCTGTCCTTTGGATGCCTAACTACAGAAGAGTTTGGTTAATCGGTTATCTTGCACTTTTCTACTCAGCTGCATAAAGATTCCTGTAGTTAGCAGTACAAATGGAGCATCTACACTGCTTGCAACAGGACAAGCAGCAGGCTCAGAAGGATACAGGACTGATCCTGACTTCCACATCCCTGACATTATATAAGAAAAAGATGCAGGAGAGACCCTGCACATTGACCTTACTCCTTTGACATCAATTCTTATTCAGCAGCTCTGGGAAGGCACATGAAATTAGATCAACTAACTCACTCCCTTTTGATTTCTGAGGTTTTCAAACCAGCCTTTTCAACAGGTTTTTCTCAGCAGCAAATCTGGATTTAGGCTTAGAAAATTAACTTAGTACCTGAATTACAAATGACAAGGCCAAGGATCACTGCATTAGCAGCAAATCTAGAAGAGAGCAAATCTTTTCTACATCTACCTATGGAGAAAGCATGTTGACATAAACAGAAGGGAAATAGGGACAGTCCTAACCTGAGGCTTCCCACTGAGGTTAAAGGCTAGCCAAGGTAAGGCTTAGGCTAAGTTTCTTCACAGATACTTCTGCATGGTGGTTCAGAGAACCTAAATTAGGCTCCAGGTCTGAATTACCTTCAGAGAATGCTCATTTCTCCACCAACCACAGCTGGAGTGTTGGGAGACTATCCTTCTAAATCTCACACCTAGGCATGACTTCTAAGTTTGGTAGTTGTTAACGTCTCCAGTAGTTTCAGTCTTCACGCATGCTTTCTTTGGGTCTGTGGCCAACCTACAGACAGTATTCTTTGCCCTAATATGAGGAAGGAAACTACTCTTTGGCTCACTCTTTGGACCCATTTATTTCAATAATGTTCATCCAGAAAAAGTAGAATTCCTAATAAGTGGAACCTCATTAATTAAGCCAGAATATTTTTTCAGAACTAGTACTGGAGTGCATGCAATAGGAATTGCAAATCATCTGTTACATGTCAGGAGATCTTGCCAAAATATTTTCAAAAATAATCATTTCACGGTGCCTGATTAAGTAACACAGTTTGAACATCCCTTTCCAAACACATGCTGTGCCTTTTAGATACAATTTTTGAGCCAGCTAACTCTTTCTCTGTCACAAGCTCCTCAGCTCTTCTAAGAAACTTCTCTACATAAAATTATCTAATCTTTCTTCACTGGGCACATGTGTTTATTGGGCACACATTAACTCTACCAATATGTCTGCATAACACAATGCAGTGGCACACAGAGAAACTGAAATGAGTCCCAAAGAAACAAGAGAGGCACCTGGAGCTGCATTAGCCTCTTCTTTACTCAGGACTAAGGCATCCAACCTTGCAAGTGTCCTCACCATTCTGCAATAGAGCTGCTACTCTGGCTCGGGTTCCCAAAGTAGATCATTCATTAAATCATGATGCATACATACAATCTTCTCCCTAGATTTCAAAGCAATGGTTTTTTCTTGTATGGTGACAAAATAGGTCAGAGTTACCAGAATTATGAAGAAAAAAAAAAAAAAAAAAGGCCAATATTCATTTAGAGAAAGTGGTGAGTATGAGACAACAAATCCCATGGAAACAGCTTTCAGTCAAATGTGACATCTGGTGACTCTGTGTCCTAGGGTGGTGAAGGCTTCTTCCTTTTCCACATTCAGAGGCTCACATGAGGGAATCAGGGAGTGGCACAATACTTGAAGCTGTGCTGCAAGAAGGAAATGTGACGGTGAGGCATAAATTAATACTAGAGTGAATAACATTAAATTATATTGAGAAACACTAACAGGCTTAAAGTTTAAGTCTGACATTTAGTCTAAGCTAGGAAGGTCCCTCTTCTATAGGGACACTTAGGTTCCTTAGAGCCTAATACCCTAATACTCAAACAAAATCACTTTTTATTCAAAAACTTTTCACTGAAACCTCCTTCAATCTTCTCTCAAGATGTGGACTGAACAAAGATTATTTTTTTATATATATATCCCTTAGCTTCCACCTGATTTCTATTCCTCTCTGGTAAAATTTTACAACAAGGCCATTAATCAAATCTCAATTTAAATAAAAATCCTATTACATTATCCTTTATTGTTGGTACTATTGCTCTCATAATACTGAATAATGTTAATAATGTGCTTGTGTGCGACCAAAGGATAAATTAAAAAACATCTCATGAGTGGAACTTCTTGTCTTACATTAAGTCTAGGACAGATTTTGCTGGATTAGGTATGGCCTCGTCTGTTTTATTGCAAAATAATTCAAATTTGTTTTTTTATTTGGTAGAAAGCCTGCTGATAAACAATTATTTTATGCAGAACACCAAACAACTATAGCCATTTGCATATCTATATAACCCAGTTATTAATACATTCATGAGGCAGGTAGAACACTTATGCATATCAAGCCTTTTGCAAGTAATTGATACATTTTGAACAGGGGTGTTGCATTTTTCAATGCAAGGTCTAATTCTAAGGACGTCCATCCCTTTGCATCAGTGCAGTCAGCATTTTGCCAGTCTGGTCCTTTTACCTCTTTCCTTTCATCCACTTCTACATGCGTTTTGTCTTTCTGTTTGATCCTATTAGCACTGAGATCAATCACAGAATTCCTGCTGGGCGCAGAAGGGGATGCTATCTTTGTGATGTCTAAATCCAATATTTGCCACCATTCTCTACATACCAGCTGCAAACAGATGTCTGCTCTTCTTACACGTCACTTTTAGATCTTTCCCTGGGTTTTTTTTCTTTTTCACCATTTAAACCAAAGAAAATAAGAATATGAACATGAAAAATGTTTCAAATAATGTTACCTTTTATTAATATCTGAGAATTTTTGCAGTTTCTTTTCTAATCCCAATCCATATGTACACGGTTGCATTATTGGTTTAGCTACACAAATCCCACAGGACGAAAGGTCAGTTTCTCCATGGTTTTCACAAGACCTGAGCAAGCAAAGTTCATGTTCACTGGATGTATGTGGGCTTTCAAAATGTATAAAATGTATAGTGTACATCCACTTATAAAAATGCATCAATATGGCTCTAAAAGATAGCTGACTTCAGCCTCTCAGATGAGGAAAACCAGCCTGAAGATTTACAGATTGTAAATAGGTCTATCTTGAAACTTTCTTTTTGCCAAACAGCTCCTTTCTTACAATACTGTGATGAGTCTTCTTGAGAAATGGACTTCTCGTAGTCATCACACAGGGCAGAAAAAATTACTTTTTTTCCCTTTAATACCAGCTCACTAGTGAAAGGAAAGTAATTAACAATTATGTGCATTCTCATACAATTTTTACTATCAAAGAAAGCATGGTACACATATGATTGCTTATCTCACTAAACATATTTGGAAAATCACTTTAATAATGAATACTTGCCACTGGATATCATTTTTAATCCAGTTAAGATTGATGGTGGATGAAAGAGCAGCAAGGTAAATACCATTTTAATCAAAACAACTGTTATAACTGATCTCTGCTATTTCACTTCTGCCATGCCCTTCAGCAATATGGAAAATGAAAACTATTTTTCTGGTATTCTCACACCTAAAATTCAAGGCCATCATTTCTATAGAATAAAAATCTTTTAATTTGCTGGTTTTGAATCAGTGTTAACTCTTTTTGTAAAACAGATGCCATGGGAAATACAAAATTTTAAGTTGCTTTTCTGCTGGACTGGTAAATTAGCACACAATTCACTGAAGTTTTAAGTTCCTATGTTACCACAGAGTTTAATAAACTCCTGAACATGGCAGTCCATTTGTGTGCATACAAACAGCCCCATCCTCCAGGTATACAATCCCATTTTTCCAGAGTTAAACCTAGATTTTCTACAAATTTCATTAGGTCTACTTAGACCAGCACTGTTGCCTCCAAGCAAATGCTAGAGAACCATCCATGAAGCTTGTCTGTGGATATGACTTTGATATAATTTGGATCACTGCAGGACTTTCTATAAGATTGGAAAATCACTATTGTACACCATTATCCCAAAGGATAACCAGAAATACAGGAATAACGTGATGATCAGCAAAAAGATGGGGTCATTTAGGAAGGTATTAAACAATCTAAAACCAGAAGCAGAAATAATGCCCATCAAGATGGTTTTATGGAAAACAGCACATTATCAAAACCAGTTTTACTTCTCTAATGACTTACGCAATTAATAGATAAAAGTAATTACATGGACATAATATATTTAAATTTTATTATTGTCTGTGATTTAATACTATCTTCAGAGGGCAGGTAGGGGGGGAATACCAGATTCAGAAGGTCACTCACTCACAACTCATTCACAAAGTCCAAGAGCAGAAAATGGAAAAGAGAGAACTGAAAAAGATTTTGAGACATCATTTAGTCCATCCCCTGCCCAAATGCTTCACTGTCCCAATGTCTTTTCTGAAAGGGGTTTGTCAAACTTGTTCTTAAAACCTTTCATGATGGAGATTCCTTCAGATTTTCTACATCATTTCTATCCAAGTTTTCCCAATCTTTTCTACAAAAGCAGATATCTCCACTCTTTGCCTCAGGAGTCTTTTCAATCTGTACATTTCTTCTTCTTGAATCCAGAGTTTCAACAATGAGAAATGAAACCACAGGATTACCCCAGACAGGTGCGCTTCCCTAGGACGGATAGATGGATGAGGGGGTTAAAATGAAGACCACCGTCCACAGGGAGTGTGTGGCTCTATCTAGCGCTGTCCTATCAACATCAACTTTACCAATTAGAAATGTTCAAAGACTATAAAGCAGACAAAGAATATTTTTTAAAGTTGTTAGAATTTGGGCTTTAAAAAAAAATTGCTGGATTATTTTTATTTACATTCTAATTTGCCTTTGAAGTAAATCCAAGTCATGACTTTGAGTTTTCCACTTCAACCGCTAAAACTAACTGTTTGTGGGGGTTTTTTTTCTTTCTAAAATAAAGGAATCATCTCCTGTAATGACTTGTTTTCAGGAGTGAAGGCTTTGACTGAAAAACAAACCATGCATAATGTGAAAACTATTGTTCTTCATAAAAGAGCTGGCAATTTTCAAATGCAGTGCAGCTTTCCATAAATAAGTGGGAACTACACAGACATTTTATGAGATAACATGAAAGAAAACAAAACAATCTCACACTTCTTATCAGATGCAGAAGAGAGCAGGCGTCACTTGGCAGCTGAGAGACTGAAATGGGTTCCTGCATTTCAGGGCTGTCGGGCGCTTGGAGCTGCTGGAGTCATGGTTATTCACCAGCAGTGCTGGATCTGAGGATTTTCTAATATATCTGGGAACAAAGATACGGTCAGAGAGGGCAAGTATCTCAGAAACAAGGATGTATACCTAGAGATCTCAGAAAGTGTTGGATTAGCAATGAACAGGGAAACTTCAGGAGCTACTGCTGAGACACACAAAATCTCAATGTTTATAAAAAGAAGACATGTAGTTGACAATCTACATTACTAGCTATATGTTCATATCCCTTCAAAAAGAAGGCAAAACCTAACGTAATGGTCTTTTTATCATATATAGTTTCTGACAAGTTTTACGACTGCCTTTATCCTACAGCCTAAATGGAAAACGGGGTTTAAAGGAAGCTGCTGGATGGGTGGTACTACATGAGGGTGGGGAGGCACTGTATGATTGTCACCTCCCAGAAGCTCTATAACACTGAGTTTATACAACACCACTGCATGGGATGACTAGGAAGAGGGCAGTCACTGAACTATTACCTTGTGTCTGTACATGGTAGAGTTTAATTCAGTTTGACTGCCACGTCAAAATGCAGTTTATGCAAGATGCAAATGACAGGCTTCTGAAATTCCATGCTTTCAACAACAATTTATTAGCTTGGGTAGAATCTACTAGGGCAGAAGACATTTTATTCATGAGAATATATTGAAATAAAGGATAAATACCATAAAAATGCAACTATGCTGTTTTCACAACCTATCTGTGGGGGCTTCCACCTATTTAAAATTTTAATACTCTTTTAGAGCTGTCAGCAGTGCTAGTGACTAAAACATTGGAAAATGGACATGAAAGGGGCAAGGTGACAAAGCAGGAAGACAACAATTGAGAGTTATTGCTCCTCCACACATAGTAGCACTCGCTGTCATCATGGGATACAGCTTGCATATACAGGGCTACTACTTGCCTTCCTTATACACTACAGTTTGCATCATGACTTGATCCTGTTCTGTAAACAAGGCGTATTTAAAGAGAAAACATACTGGATATACATACAAAGCACTGCACAGCAATGTTTCTTGCTAGCTAGTTACAGGCTCAAAGTGATCTCCAGTACCAACAGGAGATAGTGCTGGCACTAGGGAGCCTACACAGAGAGTTCTTGCAAAATGTTGTCAGCCACTGGTACTGAAAATCTTCATGCTCCCCTAGATCTGAGCTGTTTTCACATGGAAAAGCTTGAGTATTTCACAGGAGTAAGCTTTCTACATCCCAGACAGGTCTTTACCCATGGCACAGGAGGAGGTCTGATCCCTGAGCATGCAACAGCTTGCTCCATCTGGGGACCTCAAAACCTTCCTAGCAGACAGAGGAGGAGATCTGGGCCATCCTCACACACATCTACCTGGCAGCCACATGGCTCACTCCCACGCAGCAGACACCCAAACTGAGGCAGGTGGCAGAGCAAAGATGGCTTTAGCAGCGTCCAGGCGCTGAACAAATACAGCATAAGGAGAAAACCCAACATCATCTCACCCAGGAGGCCAGATACTGCAGAGAGGAACTAGTTCATGAACCGTATGACAGCGCAGTGACAATTGCTGAGGAAAAGGTGGAGCAGACAACAGGCAGTCACCTCCTCAGCCTCTCTAGCATCATCTTTTGCTGTTTATAAGTCAGGTCCTACTGTGGGTCTGTGCCATGCCAAAGCACCTGGAAAGAAAAGATCTTTGTATATCATCATGTGCAAGACCAACATAAAAAAATGAGGACTTCCTAGCTTCATATCTCTGTACTTATAAAACTACCTGGCTTGATGAAATTCAGATAAAATGAATTATCTTTTTCTTTAAGCTTATAGAAAAGAACAATACTGAAAAGAAAGTCATAATATGAATTTGTCTAAATGGAGATACAACCTTGTCTGGTGTGATACATGACCTGAACACTAATGAAATCTTGAGAGTCTTAATTCCAGTCAAACCAAAATCATAATTAATTACTTCAGGAGGCTGCTAAATACCCACAGCAATGGAAAGTGTGCGGGAACTACTTCAGTGCTTCTGAGCAGTAAAACTTAAGTACAAAATCTAAACATGCAAATGATTAACCAAGTCTCGTCAGCTCTCCTTGGACTGCCAGACTTCTCCCAGGTTTTCCTAAGGAGCTCCAGCCTCCCAACGTGCAAATACACACACACACACAAACTGTCAGCATAGCGTGATTGCCACAGAATTAATTTTAAAAAGCAACATGCTACACAGTCCATTAGAAAATAGTAGGAGGCCGTGGGGGAAAAAATCAACCCCAGTTCAAGCCAGTAATGTTAGTGAGTTCTGGATGCAACGCATTTGCTGAAACCATCCACAATCAATTACTGAGACAGAAATAGGAGTGTGGAAAGCAACTGCCCTTAAATAACAGACTATTTATGCACTTAAAACTGTTCCTTACTTTTCTTTCCATTGGACTGAGCCTCTTCAACTGGTTTATATACAATTAACCCCCTATTTCCTATGAGGTCCTGGGGGCTTCTTTAAAAACCAGCATTGATCGCTTTTCACACTATGGCAGAGTCCTGGTTAAATAAAAGGCCTTTAAGGTATGGAAGGGTTGATATGAAATATGCCTAACATCTCCCCTTCAAGGAAAAGCTTGTTTAGCTGAGAACTGCTAGTGCAAGCAATGAGATGCACGCAGACAATACCGGATTGCTCAAGTACTAACTCATCTTTGCAGCACTTCCAGCCTCAGGTAGAAGTCGTTAAGGTTTAGGAGAGTTATTGAGTTTTTTGGAAATGCCATGTTAGCATTTCCTACCAGCTCGTCTCCCCGGGTCTCACTTTCTATAGCTAAAGCAGAAGAGATTGCGTAAGAGCAGATCTATCCCGACCATTTGTGGTGCTACCTGCTGCTGCCCAGTTCTGCCTCCACACAGAGGGTGCAGCTGGCCCAGCCCCACGTTTCGGCCCCTCACCAGGGAGCTGCCTTGGCACCTTTTGCACTGAACCCTGCACCAACCAGACTGACACAACTCATTTTTCTTTCCATCACACAGCTTCGGTCATGCATCAGGTAAAGCTAGCGTGCAAAACAAAGAGCAGCTATTATGCAAAAAGAAAGAAAAGAAAACATAAAGCTTAAATTTAAATCTATAAACAATTACAAAGAAATCAGACTGACTACACAGGATTAATAATCTTAGAAGTATGATGCCTGTGTTCACTTCTTTCAGTTGCATCTTGTTGTAACAACCAGATAAACTAAAATATGAAAGAGATGCTGGGAAATTAACAAGTTATTTAATATTAAAATAACCGCTAATTAATATGATAACTGCTTGTTTTCAGACACTCTTCTTTTTACAAGCAAGTTTTTTGATTTTCAGAATATATATTTCCAACCCTGAACCTCTCACATCATTTAACAAAAAGGCAAAGTGCCTTGGAGCACAAGAGCAGGAAACCAGCACTACAGAATCCCTCTCAGAAGACATTTAAATTTTATGTAATAAGCAAGGCCTATGACAAAAGTATATGTAATATAATGTAATTGTATCATTTCTCAAAGTTTTACATAATGACTTTCTGTTTCTAAATAGTACCTCGTTATTGGGAGCAGGAGAATGTAATTGTTCTCTGGGTGCTGCTGATAGCTCCTAAGGGCACGATCAATCCTGCCGAGACATATAATTCATGCACTGTTTGCTTCTGATACAGCTACGTTTGCGAAAGCAATGCAGTGATTAGATTTCTGTCTATAAATCCCTGCGTTGCAAATAGTACTAACGGCTACATCCAGTAAAGGACTTAGGCTACTGGTATGACGTTGAGGCAGAGCAGACCTCCAACAAAATCATAATTTTAAATAAATAAATAAATAAATAAAATCCCCTTCCAGCTATTGCTCAACCCTAGACTCATTTACAGTCACGAGGCACCTTGCTATCTAACTGTAGCCCATTAGGTGCCTGAAGTGCTGCTCTGGTTCCTCTCAGCAGGAACTGTCCAAGCTTCTCAAATCTTTTTCCCACATGAGAGAAGCCAGAGTCACGACATTAAGCTTTCTTCTGCCACATTTTCGGAAAGATTGAATCTGATAGGCATTTAACACAGCATGAGCAGAATTAGACGCCTTCACAAAAAGCAACCGAGGATACTCATAAAAATCAGAGACTATTTTAGCAGTCAGCGGGTGCTCATGAAGGGAGATCTCTCTCTGCAGCACCTCAAACCAAAGGAGAACAGTGCCCTCAGCTACCTCAGGCTAAACATCATCTTAAGTAATGATCCAGGTGCACACAGAAATCACACAAACTGAACGAACAAAGTGTACGATTCATCTCTCCCAATTAAGACATCTGCATTGGAGCTAGCTGAAGAAGAGCGCTTTTAGGACATATAACATTGCATTTAAGGAATGTACCTAAAACTCATGATGTGCATCACTCCTTGGGATTGTTTTTCCCACACTGACTATAAAGAGAGCCCTAAAAAGCTAAATCAGATATAAATGTATGCATTGCAGACTGCTAAAGTTAGCTGAAATCTGTCTTGCACTAACCATTTATTAATAATTTAACTAACCAGAAACGTGGACAAAAGTGAGTCAGTGCATCATTTTAATATTATTTATGTTACCATTGGACTGTGCAGAGACCAGAAAGATGAAACAGACTGAAAAGACATAAATCTTCCCTAACACTGGAGAAAGTCATATTTATGTATGTCCTTGTACACAACAATAACATATCGATTTCTATCAATTCCACATAGGCCATTAATATACAGAAACTAAATTCTGAAGTCAATAATTTTTTTAAAAAAAATAATAATAATAATAAAAAGATTGGGAACCTTGATAAACCTATAGGACTTCTATGGCAGTCCAAAGAGATTTTCACATGTGGCTTTGTAACGATGACAATTTTTATTGGGTTTCATGGACACTGTCAGGGAATCTTTGCAGAAAACAAATATAATCAGTTTGTTTCAGTACATTTCCAAATCAGTCTTGAAGAAGACTGATATTTACCTTACAGAATGGGTGATTCTCAGAGCTTACTTCCCATTTGCAAGGTGTATAGTGCTTGGGTACAATGTATACTGCTTGGGTACAATTGTACTGAGTTGCTCTTTCCACATGTATATAATTTGAGGAAAAACCACCTATATGAAGGCATATTTCCAGTGCTCATGCAGCATCTAGTAGCATGGAACTTCCATGCAGACCTGACTGAGACTTCATGGAAAATATTACATTAAAAAATGTTAATCATGCCTTCTCTTGGCCCAACATTATAGATATAGGCCATCTATTTGAAGACCAACTGAAGCACATGCAATTTTGCCTGGTGCAGTGATCTGCTCATAGCTTTACCACATTTGCAGCATTGAAACCTAAATTTCCTGCAGGATGACATAGGATTTTTTTATACTTTAAAAGCAAACAAGAACTACACATCTACTTTAAAAAACAATATTATTGTCCTATGCATTACTTCTTGTTGACACTAGTCTCTAATTTGAAATATGTCCTCACTTGCCCCATGAATCTCACCAGTGTAAGTTTCTTTTTCTTTGGTACATTGCCTTCCAGGAGAGCATCACTGATTGTCTTCCAAGTTCAATTAGTTGGTACCTCAGACAGGAACATATTGTAATTTTCCTTCAAATGACCCATTTAAGGAGAGCAAAAGATGATAACTATCACAAAGTGATAGAGAAAAAAAAGACAAGAGAAACAACAAAAATCAAGGGAAATGCTCAGTAAATCCCCAACTGTGTTTTGCAGACTTCATTAGAAGAAACAAAGATAAGAATTAATCCTTAATTGAAAGAAAGCAGGACTCAGGGACCAGAACTCACAGGTCATCTGCTTTCTCCCGGAGCACAAGCCAGCTGTGGCATAACTAACTTTGGCTGTGTTGGCTATCATCATCTTTCATGGTCTAATTGTTGCCTATGGTCTTTTTTAATTGCTCATATTTTAACTTTGCTCTTTTCATTACCTATTTTCCCATATTAATCACGTCTTGGCACCTATTTTCTTTTTACTTTCATCTGATATCTCCTCTTTAATTTCATTTTGTTAGTGTTTCTTTTTCCTGCTTTGGCTAAGCACCACCTCATTTATGTGGGAGCTCTTATGCATGCCCTCAGTACAGGCAGTCTCTCCCACGTGGGTAGAATTTGGTTTCACAGCAGAAGCAGAGCAGATCCACCATGAGTGGAGGAAGGGGAGATGTTGGCAGTGAAGAGCTTGACACTCCCCAAAAAGCAGGAGCAGATGACTGTCTGAGCAGGAGGTGGGGATAAGCTAAGAGAGGAGACATCTTACCTATCCACCATCAGACGAGATCTTCTCTTTCTGCTTGCTCTCCCTTTGCCTTTCCAGCCCGAGTGTGCACCTCCAGTTGAATCTCTCTGGTAGGATACCCAAGGACATTACTTGCTCCTTCATCACAGCCATCCAGTGCCACACAGAGATTTGCTTTCTGTTTCCCACACTCACAGCCATGTAGGGCACCACCTTGGACCCCAAACCAGCCCACTCTGGGGTAGGTAGGGTATAAGAGGAAGTATATAGTCATTCCCCAGGCTGCCTTGGGACAAACTAGGCACAAGACATCTGAGGAGCCAGTGCAGCCAGCTCAGCTGGCCATTTGGCAGGAGGGTGGGATGCTCCTGTGC
This sequence comes from Aramus guarauna, assembly GCA_013400195.1. NCBI lineage: Eukaryota > Metazoa > Chordata > Aves > Gruiformes > Aramidae > Aramus > Aramus guarauna. The sequence goes on along the minus strand of VXBL01002513.1, from coordinate 511,654 downwards.
AACCTTCAATGGTATTGTGGCTGTGAGGAACATCAAGACTTTCCCACCTTCTCTTTTTGATGTCTCATAGCTGCTTTAGCTCTAAATCAAATCCCTCTACACCTACCCATAAACTTCTCCCAGCTCCAAATATTGTCAGTGGCACATTCTCAAAAATTGCCCAGGGAGGAGGAGGAGGGCTTAATATATTTGATTCCCAGTTTGATAGGTTGGGCCCACTCAAAGCTCTGAGCAGTCTGCAGTAGTTATGTTGACAGTAACCACCCGGGAGCATAAATACAAGCAAACATACTCACACAGCACTTGGTAATCAAATTGGGGTAATAATTCACCTCATCCAGTGGACAATAAAAATTAAAAACCTCGTGGGAAGACTTGTGATCTCTCAAATCATATTCAGTGGTATACCCTCAACCCCCTCACAAGCCCAACAACACAAAAGCTAATTGTGCTGTGTTTCTCCAGATTAACGTGTTGCAACTCGAGGCAGCACTCTGAAGATTTAGCCTCTGAGCTGTGAGGTGGTAATTGCCAATACCCTGAAGGAAAGGGAAAAGTCACACTGGTCTCTGTAATCCTTCCCCTATCAGCAATATACAGCAGCTCCAGTCCCACACCAGATCCAGCTGGGATCTTTAATATAAACAGGAACCACAAAGAGACATAAAACTTTGTCAGCCTTCCCTGTCCCTCCATATTGTGGGACTAAAGCCTGAAGAAAGCTGAGGGATGAAATGGTTTAACTAGATCTGCACCGGCTGGGAGTCCTCCCGAGGTCCCTTCCATTCCTGTTTCCTCTCATTGCTGACTGCTCAAAGTAGAGCAACTCCTAAATGCATGTCTGACTTCAGACTCTACCCTCTTAAAAAAATAAAAAATAAAATAGATAAGAAAATAGTCTTGACCTTCCCTCTAACTGAAGGATGTCCCCCACTTTAAAAAGAAGAAAAGATCTATTCACTTAGCACTTAGATGACATTCCTAAGCCAAGTTCAGACACTACACAAATTTCACTGTTTCCTTAAAAGAGTTATAGCACTGGTGCTTTTCACTAAAAATTGGTATTACTTTTCATTTTCACAGGGAGTTTTTATTTCTGGATCTCAAGGCCCTTGGCAAAGGTAAATAATTGCAAAATAAACCTTTGAAGGAGTGCAGTTCTAGCAGCTATGTGTTGTATGAAAAATTGGTTATGAATGTATAATTTAGGGCTTCAAGGAAAACTTTAAAGCCAAGTATAAATTAAGAACCTAATACTGCTCTCACTTAAGTCTGTTAGAACATGACTGGACTCTAAATGACCACTGGAGGTTACTGTTTCCCCACAGAAACTAATTATTTTCAATTATTCAAGACAGGCATCCTGAATATCAACGACTGCAAATTGTTCCCTCATATGACAAGCTGTGCTGAGTGTGGTTGGGGTGGCAGAAAGCAGGGGGCAGGGGGAGGGTATTTGAGCATACAAGCATGGAGATGCAGTTGGAGAAAGATTTCTTGTTGCTTATTATTATTATTTGTTATTAGTGTGTATTACCCTAGGACCTAGAAACCCAACATTTACTAAGTTTCTGCTATCTGAAGTGCTCTACAGATTGGAAACACTGCCCTAGCCACCCACCACCTTAGCCAAGAGACAACAGACTATTACAGGCAGATAAGAATGCATCAGATGGTATTGATTGGCGTGACAGACAACAGCATCCACACACAAGTGGCCACGTCGTTGCCATGTCCTGGCTGAAATTACAGACACAGAGAGCTATTTTAAGGAAAGATATTTTAAGGGGGGAATATAAAACTATTTTGCAGATGTTTACAGAAGTTGCTTTGCAGTGCATTGGGCAGCATGAGCTTTATTGGTGTACCCTTGAAAACTGGTGAGCAGGTAATCTTGATTTTCTGGGGCAACTAGGGGCAGTGACCAACATCTTTAGTATGAATGAGAGATGCCAGGCTGACTAATATGACTGATTAACTCTGTTTTCAGGTGTTAGCCACCGTGGGTACCTTGTATTACTGCATTAACATGACACTTCACTGTGGAGGTTGTGAGAAGGTAGTTATTTTAGGACAGATGTAGTATCCTCCTTCCTTACCCATATTACTTCCTTTCAGAGCTTGCTCAAATATTTCTGTGCAACACCGCTGCAAATTGGGGATAATAATTGCCTTTTTTCTATCTCATCTGTTTGAAGGAAAGTTTTGGGAGGCAGGTGTTGCCTTTTAATATCCATGTTGTGCAACATCTGTACCACAGATCTGGACAAGGGCCCCTAGAAACTCCTTCAGTACAAGTAGTAAAAACAATAATAATAAGGTGATTCTACCTCTCAAAATATCTTCAAAGAGTAGACACAGGCCATAATATTGTGTCATGTCAGGAAGAGCCTAATGGCACTTTACCCACCAGAACCTGGTCTTCTCCCTCACTATTGGCAGCCAGAGGCACCTAATGGCATGTTAGAAGCAGCGCAACAAAAGAAGATCAATGTTACACAAAAAGAAAAAAAGAAACAACCCAGTGGTGTGTGGAGAAAGCATTCAGTCAAGCACAGGGGAAGCAGCTGCTTTGTCATCTGTAAGGCTCTGTAAAATACCACAATCTGAAAAGAATAAAAGAATTTTAAAAATAGCACTCCATTTTCCCTTCTTTAAAGATTTGTCACCCCCATCATTTTCTCTTCTACAAAGTTCTCCTTACCATCAAAGCCTTTTAACTTTAATATTAAAGTGACATATCACTTTTTTCCTCTTTCCTTTTATTTGGGGGGGGATTTGAATATTTTCCTTCATTGTTGGATTTATTTTCTTCAACCTAAAATGGGTTTTGAAATTCTAAGCAGGTTTAGAAGTTCCGGTAGAAATTCAACAACCTTCTGTTTATTTATTGAAAAAAAAAAAATCTGTGATTTAAATCTCTGGCATACTTTGCAAGGACATTAACATACTCTTCACAGCTGTTTCATTGAAAGCCTTTCTGCAGGTAAGGAAGGAATAGGCACAAGAGGAAGCTCATCTTCCAGGGTGTTGGGTCTGGTTGTCTCCCAAACACCTTTCCCCAACATGGACTGGTATCCTCACGTTGGTAGTAGGATACAGAGTCTTTCTCCTTCCAGTTGTCACTTTGAATCTGGGTGAGTCTGGCAGTCGATAGTAACCATTGCCTTTTGAACGGGTACTGGATAAACACTGCCGGCCGGGCTGTCATTGGTATGAGCCATTTTGCAACCCTTCTACCAGGACCAGAGTGGAAGCAGTAATAGATGGGTTCACATTTAAAGGTAAATCGCTGCTAGAGCACCATTCAAGCCCTCTACCAGAAACCAGTGAAAATTATCCTGATGCAATGAGCAGTGCAAATGACTCAGTGAGTAAACTGTCCCCACTGGCAAAAACAAAACAAATGGCTCAGAAAACAATATTTTTATTAAAGGCAGAAAGCCAAAATGCCTCTAACAAGCAGATAAATGAAGTAACAATAAGTCATTCTCAAAGCATAACCATAATTTATATTCTTTTCTTCTGGGGAGAGAACAGCCATGCCAGCTGGATGCCTTTCCCCTTCTCTGTTCAGCGTTCACTGACGGTGCAAGATTTTACGGCCCTTCAATGTCCCGTCTCAGCTGATCTGGCTGTTTGAAAGTGGCCCTCAGCTCTGCCCCAGCGGCTCCGTCGTCCACCACCTCCCATCAGTCCTTCTCCTCCACGGCCATGAGGACATCTCTCCTCTTGCCTTCTGGGTGATGCAAAGGACTCAGCTGGAAGATGTCAGTTCTGCCTCCTGCTTTCTGACCAGCCCGTGAAAGAAAGCTGATGTCACCCACCTCTGAGAGCAAAGACAGCCAGCAAATGGCCCTCAGAGCAGCAGGAGGTGCTGATGGCTTTCCCATGTCTCAAGAAAAGCAACTTCTGGGAGGGAGGCGACGAGGAAGCGGGTGGAGGGCGAAGGGAGGAACAGCAAGTGGAAGTTGGTCCCCTGGCAGAAGCGAGGACAAACAATCACATCCAAATGCCCGAGCAAAGTCACGATGCTGAAGCGTGAAAGGAAACAAGAAAACTCAATTAGTGTCATACTTTTTACTTTTTTTCCAGGTCTAGGAGCTCCCAGGAGGTGAAAATATAGCCTACACAAGCCTAGATAATACCGTGTTTTATCAAGGGCAGAATAAAAAGTAATTTAAGGATTCCTTGTTTCCAATGGGAAAATAATCTCTGTCTTGTACTGCAAGTATATCTTGACAAACAACACTGCTACTGATAAAAGCTCATGTAAAATTTTGAAGGAATGATCCCCAAGATCCTTAAATATTAACTTCATAGGACTCAGTTAATTTCTTTGCTGCAGAGAAACATACGGCTGATAGAAACAGGATTGGCAAGTTCTGAACCAGCTCTTGTAACAGCAAAGAGTTCTCTAGAGCAAATAGCATCATTATCAATAAAAATAACATTTTATTTACTGCAGTTTTTGTAAGAATGCCTATTCTCTTCACAGAAATCTGCTGTTGATTGGAAAAGCCAGCAGTTTTCAAAGTGGTGACAAAAATTACCTGCCCTTCTCCATACCTAACATTTACTTTCCCCCCTTCATTTAGCTGCCTTGATAAAAAAACTGATTTAAATCTATTACTGCAGACGGCTCAGGCAGACACAGTTATACCAATATAAAGGTGTTAGTATATTTATAGGTGGTATCAACTAATATCCAAATCACATAGTGGTTATACAGATTTAAATACATTTATGCTTCTCTCACAATCGCTGAGTAGAGGCAAGCCTTCTGAATAAACAAAAGCTATAGTAAGCATGCACAATAGTTGGTAAAGTTTTATTTCAGCTTGGTTTGATTGCTAAAGTTGAGATGAAAAATATCCTCCAGGCTACTAACAGCCAGAAAAAAATTTAAGGTAAAAAAATGGTATTTTGCTGGTGGATTTATTTTAACTCCAGAGCTAGACAAATTTCAGACAGTGCACACTGAAAAAAACGACACATTCAGTGGTTCCACTTTGCACCCATTATAATGTTGCTTGATTCTGTCCCTCTTCTTCTAGAGATAATTTCTTTTTTATTTTTTTTTTCCCCAAGTAGGACACAAAAAGAGTGCGTCTGCCTTTTTTTTCCACTTTGAGTAGCAGTAGGCCAGTGGGGGGTTGTCTCACAATGATGTGAAATAACCAATAAATAGATGGATATATTACAGCAGAGCTGGCAATTATCAGTTGATAATGAAACTATCAAGGGTTATCTAAGAGGGAAACATGTCCAGCCACGCAGAATCCCAAGAAATCCATAACTTTTGATTAGCTTGTCATCAAATAGTTTAACATGTATTCAATAACATATTAAACTTAGCTCATAATAGAGAGGCCATATGTCAAAGCGTTCTTCAAAATTTTACTATTGAAATGTTAATAACATCTTGATGAATTATGCCGTTAATTTGGTCATATTTTGTTAAAACGGAAAGCAGTGGCTGTTTGAAGCTCTGAGCATGCAGTAACCATTCTGATCAAGATGAAGGGAGGAACAGGGAGCACAACTCACATATTTCAGAGAATGCTCTTCCTAATTGCAATCAAACCTATCAAAGACTTCCTTGTAGAGGAGGTGAGAAATTTTTCAGTTAATGGTTCCCATCTACTCAGTGGCAAGTCTTGACTTGCTAAAAATTTTTGTAAAAAAGACTTAGTCCTGATAAATTTCCTCATATTAAAAAAAAAAAAAAAAAGAAATACAAGTTTTCAAATTGTTTTATGGTTTTATTTGAGAAAAAAAGTTACAATTAGTATATTCAAAGTATTTTGTTTTGAAATTTAAGCAAAAATACCCTATACTTTCACATAAGCTGTGTGCTCTACAGATTTTTAATCACAAACACTTTTGAGATTTTAATTTTGCATTGTAGCCATAAGGAACATTTTTGAAACTTGAAAATTCTTCCACTTGTCTCTCTTTTTTTTTTTTCCTCTGAGAATTAGGAGAGTTTTGAATCATTTCAATGGACATAAAAGTCACAGATGGAGACAACTGTCAATGGGATGTTTCAACACGGTCTCATCTTTTTTCTCCAAAACAAGCTTTCAGCAAAATTAATAAAATTTCAAAAGATAGTGAAACTATTCCATCTAATTTTTCTTATCAGCTTTGACCATGTTATTTACCTTTTATTCTACTAACATACTGCCTGCTTTCTATCTCTACCTTGATCTCTTCAGGTTTGCAAAAAAAAAAAAAAAAAAGCTTGGCTGCAAAAATGCTATATGAGAGAAGTCAAATATCTGAGTAAAAGATAAACCTGGTTCATTAATAAGTCGCTGTGCAGGAGGGGTCACCATGCTCCTCTTGCTGAATCATTTCCATGGGCAATGGATTGCAAACTTACCATGAATATCTTGAGACAGAGGAAAGTAATTACTGTAGCATTTTAAAGCTACAAAACTTTATGAAAATTGTAGATATTAAATGTTATTGGTTCTACTAAATCTGAAATCATGCAGGCTGAAAGTTTGTCCAGAGAGAATGAGAGAGATGTGTTCCCATAATTCTGATATAGTACGGCTTTACTGCCACCTTTTCCAAAGCATAAGTTGGGGACCTTATTAACAGACACACATAAATTCATAGCTTACCTCACTTACTTATAAAGGAATAAAACAAGTCTTACTCTTTAACATGTTCTGCCATTTGGAAGGACACTGGCAGCCAGTAGATTTTAATCTGGATTTTCCAGAAAGAAGATATCTACTTGATCTCTTTTGATACAGCTCTCAGTGGAAATAGACGTTATGTCAGCAAAATCACTTATTTTTATCTTCGAATGATGTCTAGAAAAAGATGTGGTGTTAAAGGTTTATTTCATAGCTGAGAGGGAAAAAAAAAAAAAAAAAAAGAATGTGGCTATTATTCCATAGTCAATCTGAGTCTATCTAACCGTTACCTTCCTCTCTGGGTTATGACTTTCAGGTCTACCATCAATAAATTTCAGCAGGTTTATTGTGGTTACAGTTGGGAACCTCAGCCCTGTTATGGCTGGCAGTCTCAGTCTCACAATCCATTTGATACAACCTAATCCATTAGTAGTTATTTTCCTACTTAGGACCACAGCCATTATTTCCCCTCTGATACCTGAACAGACATAAAAATAGGCAGCGAAGAAAACTCAGGTGACAGACTCCACATTGCACAGATCATAGTTACAAGTCTTCTATGCAGTAAGCAGCATCAGTAAAACCTAAATTAATCACAACTGACAGTGCGATACAATAAGTAAATAAATAAATGGTTCAAACACACACTGACACGCTGAGAGTAAAGAACAGTTTGATGTTTTTTCCTTTCTCCCATGAGAGAGAAATTAAATGCCTAGCTCTATGAGCAGCAGAGACAATGAAACTTGGTTTTCTGCAGATTTTATCTCAAGACTAGACTCTGGACTCTGATGTCTAAGCAATTATCACTCCACACCAGCATTTCCCCTGATGGGGCGTGAACCTTCTGCCTTCTCCACCTGACCAACTATTTTCACAAAGCTTGTAGGGGTTTATTATTCTTTTATATTTTTACCTTTCTGGCAAGTTTGGATGAAATCAGCTCACATGTCCAAAAGTGTGGGGCCAGTGGGTGCAGGACTGTGGACAAGTGATCAACAGAGGGATAGAAAGACAAATGCGGCATGTTTTCGTAAGTCTCATTTGCTCCAAAAAAAAGCAGGCTAATATAAAGACCTGTCCTTGAACCAAAAGTTGAGCACAACTGTTATTTGCAGGGTTAAATGGAGAGGTGGAAGGGGAAAAAAAAGAGAGAAACATTGAAGAGAGACTACACATGAAATTATTAAGAAGGAACTTGAAGAGAGAGAGAAAGAGACAGACAGACAAATAGATAAATAGATACAGATACTGAAAAATGGAAGTAAATTCTGAGAAGACAAAGGTTGCAGCAGGAGAGGGCGAGGGCGATGGAGAAGGTGAGCTGGCCAATGAGATAAGCTCAGGACCCTGTCAGGTCATGGTCACAGCCTCTGTCACCTCACCTTTTTTCTGATTTTGACTTCAGTGCTACATGGAGGCTGCAAATCTGTTAACATCCAGAAAACACAGCTCACAGATGTCACAATAGGAATGAAACATGAGCCAGAAAATTTCTCAAGGACAGAACTAAGCTCAAAATCAAGGAGATTTGGGAAGGGGATGGAGGCATTATTTATTTGATTGTTTTTCCTGTTCTTCCCACCTGACATCTTCCAAGCCATGCTACTTTTGATTTATTTGTGGGAAGGGGAATGACTTGCATGGCAGAAATCATCCACTTTCCTAAAAATTACCAAGCAGAAGTAAGTGTGCCTGTGGAGGCAGAGTGCAGGAGAGGTGCTTAGCTGCCATGTCACGACATGCCATGGGAGGATACTGAAAGGGAATGGCCAGAAAACTGTGAAGGAACCTCTTGCTCCACATATGAGAGCTGGAAAAGAGGAAAATCCCTACCTCTAATGGAAAAAAACCACTGTCATGAGAAAACCAGCTCTTTGGAAATAACAGCAGGAGTCTGCTTTCCAACAGCACGAAAGCAAAACTCTGCCACGTCCTCCCCAGAAATGGTCTGAATCACATTTGCTGAGAGTGAAGAAAGGAGCCGCAGGCACAATAGGTGCTGCTTATCCCCAAGCTCTTCTGTGACTCATCTGTTGGTGTAATTTTCATCAGAATGATTCTCAGAAAACTTCTGAAGCTCGCTAAGGAAAA
>VXBL01002513.1:408345-497310 GCA_013400195.1 Aramus guarauna | reverse complement strand
GGGAATCTATCAACTTGCAAAAAGTTATTAAAGAAATCTAAAGAAAACTGAGGTTTCCATGTGTTTCTCAACTCTTGCAGCCTCCCTAAGAAAAAAAAAGATGTAATAAATGCCTACCATTTGGTGCAATGCAGTGTATTCCAAGGGCAAGAACTTTTGTTCTTCAGAATTATTTTTATAATGTCACCTCTGCCAGGAATGATTTAAGAGCTTCTAGATAAAGGAATGAATTTCATCAGAGGCAGAGAGATCACCTCAAGTCTCCCTTTAGCTTCATGATGAATAAAACACCCTCACCAGCCCTCTCCAGCCTCTCACTGCCACACTCAGAAGTGGGACTTTAAAGCAAAGGATACTTTTTGTCTCCAACAGACAATTTTAAAAAAATAAAGAGAGTAAACATAAGTAGAGATTAGTTTGTTGACTAAGCTTTAGACAGCTTTAAAAGTGAAACTATCTTAAACCAAGTGTATCCAATCTACTCCTCTGAACTACATACCACCATGCCTCTGCAAGTCAGAACAAATAGTACCTCACATTTTCAGAAAGTGATGGCTGTCATAGCATTTCTGGTGTCTTGCATGGAGGAATGGCTACTTGCCATTGCCAATGGCTAACTGCCATTCCTACTTGCAGGTAGGAATCTTCTAAAACTAACTTATACTTCTTCCAATGCTAGACACAGCAAAGTATCATCTGAAAACTTAAATAAAGCCAATTCCAAAGGAATTTCAGCTCCCTCTCTGGATAGGGGAGATTCCTGATGAGTCTTGCTCACCAGGCACTTCCAGTATCTATTAGTTCTTCTTAATAAACTCAAATAAATAGACAAAGAAGAACTGGAGCTGGGAAATCATTTGCAATTTACTCCTTCAGTCAACAGAAGCAGCTGCTGAATGGGTATGTGAATGGGATCTTCCCTCGTTGTAATCCTTCTGCATAGCTTCAGTAAGGAAAATGAATCTTAAATATTGCACGCTCCCAGACATGAATCACCCAAAAAAAAAAAAAGCACTATGCCAGCTGGCCAGAATTCCCTTGGACAGGAACAAGGATGAACCTGAAGTGTCCTGCACAAGTTCCTGGGGTTCATCAGGCATTGCCCTAGCTACTCTTCATGTAGCTTATTTTGAATACTGAGGTATTCTTTTCTATTCTACCAGGATCTTTTCACACAGAGATCATAGAATCATAGAATCATTTTGGTTGGAAAAGACCTTTAAGACCATCAAGTCCAACCACTAAAGCATGTCCCTAAGCACCACACATCTTTTAAATACCTCCAGGGATGGTGACTCAACCACTTCCATGGGCAGCCTGTTCCAATGTTTGACCACTCTTTCAGCAAAGAAATTTTTCTAATACCTAATCTAAAGCTCACCTGATGCAACTTGAGATCACTTTCTCTTGTCCTTTTACTAGTTACTTGGGAGAAGAGACTAACGCTAACCTGGCTACAATCTCCTTTGAGGAAGTTGTAGAGAGCGATAAGGTCTCCCCTCAGCCTCCTTTTCTCCAGACTAAACAACCCCAGTTCCCTCAGCCGCTCCTCATTAGACTTGTGCTCCAGACCCTTCACCAGCTTCATTGCCCTTCTCTGGACACACTCCAGCACCTCAGTGTCTGTCTTGTAGTGAGGGGCCCAAAACTGAACACAGTACTCGAGGTGCGGCCTCACCAGTGCCAAGTACAGGGGAACGATCAATTACAGATGCTGGATCTGGAAGCACATTTTGCACAAGTCTTCATAATCTGCATAGTCTCCATCATCATCCTGTTTCCTATACAGACAGCAGAGGAGCCACATTGTTGGGTTAAGCTCTGTTAAGGAAGGCCTCAGCTCACATAGTACCTACATTTTCTATCAGCTTATATTAAAGAAAGAGGAACATAGACTGGCACATATTCAGGGAATACCAGTTAGAGGACTGGAAAAATGGAAATTCATCTTCTAAGGGAAACACTACTACAAAATTACTTACTCAGCTTAAACAAAAGAAAAGATGCCACCTCCTGAGACAGGGCATGATTGTGCTACAAATACTTCAGGGAGAAAACACAAGAGAAGAACTTTCCAGGCTCACAGTGTTGGCATACAAAGAAAATGGTTACTAAGAAATTAGATTTCCAGCCATCTGGAGACCAAAATTTTGGAACAGATTTCCAGAAAAAAAATACTAGGTACAAAACAAAAATCCCCAATCAGTTTCCAAGATAGGTTTGGATATGTTTGCAAAAGGGGATTATCTGGCATGGTTTCTCACAAGGAAATCCACCTCAGTGCTATACCTGCTGTTCCCAAATGCAGAATAACCTATAAACATTTCTAGGGAATCAAAGCACCCAAAGACTGTTCAAGCAAACTATTGGTCATGTCAGTCTCCTGAGGTACAATAAAGCATTATATGCAAACAGTGCTACATACTTTGGAAAAAAATGTATCTGAAATATTTAAGCATGAGGAAGCAGACGAAATGAAAGCTTTAAATGTTCATTTAAGGAAAAGAGCTATCTACAGTGCATGGCATATTGAAGGGCAAGGAATGCAATTAGTGCTTGCTGCTGTATTTCAGGAGTCCTTGATCATTTCTTCTTAGCGTGTAATTTACATATTAATACTAGAAATGCCATTTGTTTGTCCATTGCATTATCACTCTGTGATAAGCATGTGTCATTAACGCATATGAATAAGGGAGCTTCCACCTGTCTGCTAGGAAACACAGCCAGAAGTTATTTACAAAGGAGTCATATTCAGTCTGTTTCATACCATAATGAATCACCTGCCTCATTAGTGGACACCTTTCCCTCCTCCACGTCAAGCAGGCAGAGAAAGATCCTGACAGCAGAGCGTGCACTGCTTACTGCATGCTGGGTAATAACACGACGAGACTCTTTGCTATGAGACCAACATACAGATGCGCTGGAATTGTACCCACATGCCTTCTCAAGGCAACACTTTGTACTTGAGCTCCTCAAAAAGAACGGAAGTTAAAAGCCAGCTTTTGAGAAAATCAAGGTTTAGGAGGCAAAAAGAAAGACCAGGACTGCAGAAGCACTGGTGAAGCCTGAAAGCAGGGCTTGCTGACAGCTCAACAGAGCCACAACCTCCCGCTGGCAGAAGATCTGAGTCACAGAAGCCACCTGAGTCCTCTGGCACAGGCCAGATTTTGGTTGCTCTGTCAATAGTGAAGAACAGGGTTAACTTCATGTAACCGACAGAATGGATATGAGCATAAATATTTTAAGACACTTTGGTCAGTCTAAAGGTCCAGTTGTTCCTGTAGCCAGTCTCTGGCAGTGGCTAACAGCAGATGTTACTGCTGGGAAACATGGAACACAGAGAGCCTTGTTGACCACAGCTGATCTTCCCAGCAAACAGGTGTTTGAGGCTGCTCTGTGCCAGAGTTTGTTTTTGATGGCCTTTCTTCACCAAATCCATCCAATTTGCTCAACGCATTTCTACTTCTACATCCAACACATCATATGGCAATGAACTCCTGAGCTGTATTACAGGCTGTGTGGAAAAGTGCTTCCTCCTGGTTGTTCTAAGGCAGATGTCTAATAGCACCATTACACTGCCCATACTGCACAGGCTGAGAGAGACAGGGAATGACCATCCCCAACTGAAGTGCACCACATACATCTCAGTACTCTCTTTCCCAGGCTAAAAGGCATAACTCATTTAATCTCTCCATGTGCAGCAGCCGTTTCAGATTTCTGGTTAACCTCATTGTCCTTCTCTGTATCTTTTCTAGTTCTGCTATATCTTTTTGAGATTAAGGGATCAGAAATGAGCTTCCCACATATGTAATAGTGACAAAGTGATATGTTATCCTCCATTCCTTTCATTATAACATCTAACGTTTCATTTGCCTTTCAATCATCACTGATCATTATAATTTTTTTTCAGAAAATTATGTATAACAACTTCAAATTGTTATAGCTAATTGGAAAATTATAATTTTGTACATATATTTGGGATGGGTTTTCCCAGATACATTACTTGAAGTATATGGGCCCCGGACTTCATCTGCCGTTTTTATTTTACAGTTAATTAGTACCAAGAAATCCCTCTAATGTTTTTTGCAGTTGGTCTGAGTTTTGGCTATTCTGAAATATTTTGTCTGATCAAGCAGCAGTTGTCACCTCATCACTCACCTCCTTTCCCAGATCATTTACAAATACATTAAATAGCACAGGGTCTGGGACTGTGGACATTCCTCTCTATTGTAAAAAAGACATCATTTACTCCTACCTTGTGGCTTCTTTCATTTAACCAATTATTAATCCATGACATCTTAATCTTATCAAAAGCCTTTGGTAAAAAACATTGTTGAAAGTTTTTTGGAAATTTGTTATTAACTGCATCACCCTTACATTTCTTCAAAGAACGAGAATAGAGTTGAGAGGAATGACTCTAGTCTACGAAATTTGCTTTGACTTTTCTCCCCTAGGTTGTCTACTGTTTTCTGTCATTTGTTACCACTTCTTCTGATTTGTCCAGCACAAGAGTCAGAAGTACAGTTCTGTGGTTCCTCGAATTCTCTCTGCAGCTCTTTGATAAAAACTGGTGTTACATTTGCCACTTCCCAACCACCCGAAAGAAAAAAAAAATTAGAATTAAACAATAGGTTGGAAGCTACAATTAATTGTTCAGCAAATTCAGTCCTGAGTTCAACAGATACGTACTGGGTTCATGCTGCCTGATGTCATCAGTTTGATTCTTCTCTTTTCACTGACTTTTCACTAAATCCTCTTCTGGTGTCATTTCATATTGAGAGCGTTCCTCAGAATCACCTCCAATAACGGAAAGTTTTACAGTAGGACAAGTTCCCCAGCCAATGTCAATTAAAAGAATTCATTTTAAGCTTAGTTCCCTACTTTCACAGGGCTCCCTGTAATTCCCTTCTGCTGAGTTTGAGATGTCAGTATCTTCATTTAAAATCAGCTACTCTAGTTCATACCTCTTTATTGTTTAGAATTCTATTACTGGTAGAAAAGTACTCATATTCATATGAGTTTTTCCAGTACATATGAACTTGATCAAGCTGCCTATTTCAGTGACACATGCTTAAATAGACTATTTTTTCTAATAATGAGTAGTGAAAAGAGAGACCTTATTTGCCCATACACCATCAGTTACACAGCCTCATGTTTTATAGCATCCTATACCTAAGTGTGGGAAATACTCCATCCCAGAAGATCTAACAACCTCAACGATGAATGATAACAGCACAAAGAATAAATTCAAGACAGCCAGCACTTTTACTCTTCTGTAAATTAGTTGTTCCCTCCAAAAAAATGAACTTTATTTAAATTAGAAAGCCAGACTATATTATTTAGGCACAGTCTTAAATGTGGAAGGGAGATTTATGCTTCTGCTCTGGGTTTATCACAGGTCGCTGAACACATAGCAAATGTCCAATGTCATATTTATACTGCCACATGCTGTGATTTTTTTTGCCTGAGAGACTCCAGGGAATATGCCCTCTGCTCATCAGCAGTTGTGAAAGTATTTAAGCTGCCATTTGTACAGCAAACCAGTAGAAGGGAATAAAAGCACTAAATCATCCTTTTAAAACCACACAAAATACCCTGTCTGAAATTAACACCACCGTTTCAGTGCTCACTTACAAAAAGGAAACACAGTGTTATCTCTCTCCAATGTTACTTGTTCTTTCACAGGATAACAACATTGGATACTGCTTTGATGAGGAAGCTGACAATTCAGCATCCCCAAATATTTTTCAGCAGCATTTGCTTCTTGTTACTTCTAAGTAAATATTTTCTAAGCAGCATTATGCCTAGACCTATTAAGTCTAACAGCAATCTTATCCAGGCCTTTTAAAAAACATGATGGTGAGCTTTTCACACTTATTTATGAGTACCTATTGAGAAACTTCTGTCTCTAAACAGGCCTACATTGACATTTCATTTGATATATTGTTGTATAATACAAAGCATTTTTAACTGGGGTCCCCCTCAAGAAGTCCACATGGGGTTGTGTCGATTCTGAGCTGCCAGGCTGCTCCTCGCCTCCCCTGCCTCAGGCACACAACCACCGAGCTGCTTAACCACCCAGGCCACCACCCAGGTATGAACAACTCAAAACAACTGTTCTGTTCTTCTCTTACCCTGCACACACCCAAGTATCTGACTGTAGCAGCGCAAAAAATAGCATGTATAGACACACATATATATATACACGTATATGTATATCACTCTTACAACAACTAACATGCTGCTCACAGGTTTGGCCTGACCTGAAGCCCTGAAGAAGATTTTTTCAATTATTACAGAGAAAAGCTATCCTGGAAGCAAGCACAGTCAGATCACCACTAATAACTAGCCTGTGCCTGCATGCTTCTCAGGCAGCTCACAGGAAAACCACAAAACAGCAGCACAATGCCAATGTGAACGTCATCAAGTTTATACAGAAAGAATGCACGCATTTGGCATCATGGGGACAGAAGTTCAAGTGCTCACTTCACCTGATGTGGGTCAGAGACTTGCGTTAGGCTGTATGCATACTGAGAGGGTACTCTGCTACCCAGCTGCTGGTATTTGGGAAGGGGAATCTCATTTTCTTTATAAAGAACATTGGCATAACTGCATGACTGAGATAAACCTCCAGGAGAAAGGCCAAAGGTGGGGAGGAGAAGGGCACCCATTCTTGGGATCCCCTCCCTCAGCAGCATGGGCAGACAATGACTGAGCTTGCAAAGCTTTGAGAGGCCACAGAGCTACCACATTGACCAGCACTGGGGAAGCAGCAGTACTGAGATGTCACACCTAAGTAAATGTTCCTGCAGATGTGGACACCTTTTTGTGACTTACCTCAGTACGAAAGCCCCTAGCTGCCAAAATCTATGATCCTTCCTCAGTACTAACCTCAGTGGGACTACTTACACAATTAAGGACTAATTACATGAGAAGGGATTGCTTGATGAGGTTCTTAGATTTGCATGTTTCTGGTCAAGTCATCAACTGATGTAAATTAGCACAGCTTCAAAGAAATTAGTTAAGTGGTGCTGAAGGTCTGGCTCCTACTATTCGTGTGTTTTAGAGGGAAGGTAATAGAGACAAAGACACTTTGTATGAGAAAATTGTGTCCCTACTAACATATTAGAATTCTTGTCCGTAGACTAATAGGTAAAGTAGGGTGGTAAGGTATAATTTATTTGGATTTTCATTAAGTTCCTTTTAAGACTATTAAGGAAACTAATTAGTCATGGGTTAAATGTCAAACCCCTGTCCTGGGATTTGAAACTGATTGAGATACATAATTAGAGAGTTCAGGTATGCAAATGGTGCATTTCAATGAGAATATAAAAGTAGCTGCAAAGAGGCAGTATTATTTAGTATAAGTATATTTAAGTCTTGCCAGTGTTCTCCAGCAGAGGACACCCAGAATTGCCACCAAGCTCTTCATGTGGCCTGAGCTGGAAAAGAGAAGCAAAGCTGTAAGCCAAGTGCTTGTTTCAAATCAGCCCTTGTGTAGGAGCTGCCAGAAGGGGACATGGGTCACAGCACATGACAGCGCTGAAGTGGGTGTAACAATCTTTCTTCTTGCACCCTTCTCAGCATGTGAGGACACTTGAGGTTTTTTTTGGTTGGCCGGCCTTCCTTCCTTCCTTCCTTCCTTCCTTCCTTCCTTCCTTCCTTCCTCTCTAAAATCTCCGTGGGCTGGACCACAACCATTGTGCATCTGTTCAGAGAAACCCTTTGCAGCTGCAAGTGTTGATCTGGGAGACGCAGCTGAACGTAGAGGCAAACAATAGTTTTTTCAGCAAATTTTCTCATTGCTATTTCACACTTCTACAGGTACAGCAACTTCAGAACACGAAGGAGTCTTGCATACCAGTATTTATACAAAACACTTTGTTCCTCACTGACCTTGAGTCTTGTATATCTGTGGGAGACATATGGTATATAGTAACAGCAGTGCTGTGGGAAGTTCAGTTCAGCCAGTCACAGCTTACACACAGGTAAATGCATTTTATTAACTGTAAGCTTTCATTTTCTCTCATGGGTTCACAGGAGCCTCATATGACATTTTTCTAAGGGGAAAACAGAGCTCAACAATCTTTCCAGAAAAGAAGCCCACCAAGTTCACAATTAATTCAACTCTATAATATGCAGAACATAGACCTGAAAGCCAATTTAAAATATTCAACATAAGATCAAAAACTATTACAAAAGGATATAAGTATTTTTAAACAGGAACGTTCTCTTCAGGAGTCAAACTACTTCACAAGCTGACAACTTTCTGTGTTCATTCCCAGTAGCTTCCCTTTGAAGCAACTTTTCACATTGAGATCTGATGGAATCACTCTGTGTTACAAAACAGGAAAGCACTATTAATTATGCTTATTATTTTGAAGGTTACAAAAATACAGTCACAGATAAAGATCTTGAGATGTGCACAGCCTTAAAAAAATTACTAGACCTTGCCTTACAGAGATTATAACTGATATATCAGAAAGCAAGTGGACAAAAATACTCAGGAAAGCAATGTAATAAGGAAAAAAAAAATCCATTAATTAGCATCCTGTTTCATGGTGTCATATATAAAGGAATAACAGGTCATCCAAGTATTTGTAGAAGTTCCCTCCTAAAACCAAAGCCCAGTTATATTTGTGCTGGGACATTTGAAATAGGATGCATGCACCGTCAGCACCTCCCAAACTCAGCCTCATCATCTGAAAAGATGGGACAAGATGGGAAAGGAAGTAAAATTCCAGACTTACTCTATGTTGTTGACAAAACAAAAGGCACAGGTAAGTAGATCAGTCGGATAACTGAATCATATGAGTATAAACATACAGTCAGACAGTGAGGGATATCAGCAGAAGAACATTTTTGGCATTTTAACATTACTGCAATATTGCACGTAATAGGTATATTAACTTAGCGAAACTTAAAATTGCAAACACATAGCAAACCTGAAGCTCAAGTTCTCCTTAAAATCAGACAAGAAGTGGTGTTTAGGCTTTTCATTAGGCTGCTACACTGAAGTGAATTTCATACAAAATTTATATCATATCTATATATCCATTTCTCTTGCATGTTTGTATCCACTGCAGAGCACTTTGTGAATGATAGAGCTTTCCGAGCACATAGGTGCTTTGCAGCTAACTCACAAAATACATTCGTAATTTTGTGCAGAATGTGTGGTTAAAACATGGTGTTATTAGGCATTAGTTAACAACTCTCTGGAGCAAAACACACACTTGGGTTTGCTTGTGACATCTTCTGTCATTTTATACCACTAAGCCCTGCTCTGTGGACAAGTCAAAGGCATGAAGTCATCAAGAGACCCATAGCAGCTATTTGATGTTAAATACGAAAATTTTCATACTCATCAGTTAAAAATATTAAAAGTGTAAAGGAAACAGTTGCTTTTTTTTATAGAAAAAAAATGAAAACAATTGTAAAATTTACTTTTGTCTCTAGCACCTCTTCCTTTAGGTCAGTGTTAGACTTGCAAAATTACTTTTTTTTAAAGAGTGCTGCCACTTCAGGAAAAAGAAATTATCTGGAGCTATTTCCATGACTCCTGTGGTGGTTGGAACTTACCTTATGGGATGAGCTGCCCAGACATGACATTGGAAATACGCATCCTGCAAAAGTGAGTATACCTTTATTTGGGTCCAATGGCATGATATATTTGCTGCTTGGAAGGAAGGATTTGTTCAGTGACACTATTGCAGCCTGATTATTGTGACACCGCGTGATACTAGGAATAAACAGAAATCAAAGACAGCACCATGAATGGAAGGACAGCTAATAGCTTCAGCAGAGACACTCTGAAAAAAAGAAGGAGAAAGGATATGGAAGACACATAAACAGCACGTGTCTCCAAATAATGTGTGCCAGAAAAATGGAAGGATTATCAAAGGAGAGGTTTAATTCTCGCAATCTCTAGCTGTGAAGTGGTGGATGTGTTTCACAAGTTTTCAGTTAATTTGGGCAGATAAAACTACAGTCTGAAGGAACTCTGCCTTCCGTGCAAAAGTGACAATGATGACTGGCTGGCCCAGGCTGGACACCCCAGGGGTGGGAAATCGGTTTTGCTCTTTCCCAGGACCCCTGCCCTACAGAAATATCTTCATGATTAAGTCAGTTACATTCAATTTTAGGAAACCTTTAAAAGAGATGTAAATAGCAGCCTTTTTCCTTCTTCCCCTCTTTTTTTCCCTTTCACATGTGCCAGAGCATCTGTGCCTTGCTGGCTGGGACACTCACCTAGGTGGTGGGAGGTGGTTCGAATCCTTTCAGGTGGAGAAAGGAATGGGATTGCATCCCACACAGAGTATTCTGCCCCCTCAGAATTACACAATTATGATTATATGTAAAGAAGACACTCTTAATTTCTCTCGTTATGTCTTATAGGAGATGACTGCTGCTCCACTTCTAAAGAAAATTTCTGGGGCAAATTATTTACCCCAACCTGTCTGGAGGGAAGTACTTTCCTGGAGGCACAGGTCAGATGAGTCCAGGCAAGGATGAAGATGTGAGATAGAAGCTTATTCCCAGTTGCTCCTCATAGCGATTCGAGGCAATTTTCTCTCCGAGCGCTGACCGTGAATCCCTTGACCATCCGCCCCTTGGGGGCCAGACGAGAGGCACTGTAAGGCTCTCCGCTCTGGATTCCTGTATGGCAGTAGGAACCTTAAAGCTAGATTATAGACAGAGATACTCAGCTCTCCAGCACCCAAATCTGTTGGTGGACCTAGGCTCATGTCACTGCGTCGTGTCTCCTGGAGAACTCCTCAGGCTGGCATTGCCACAGGGTGAGTAGAGCTTACAGAAACCTACATTACTGCTGCCGGTGCCACATGGGGATTGAAAGGGTTTCTGTCACCCCTGGGGCCAGGCAGTTTAACATTCTTTGTGAGTGCTGTGTTTTCCTGCTCAAAAAAATATTAGGATACTGACATTTAATGCTCCCTGATTTGCATATAACTGAACTACATTGTGTGGTAATTTTTGCTTTCTTTTCTTACATATGATTTCTATTCTTGCCATAGTCTTTTGAGATTTGCCATCTGTGCCCTGAGCATTAAGGAACTCACTGGGATGCCACTTATCTTAATCTTTTTTTGACATTTTTCATATACAAAGTTCCCTGCATAGTGACAGGTTCAGTATTGTTAAAAAACAGCAGGAGAAAAACCCAATTAAACTTGCAATTTTTCCATGGAGCAAGGCACATACGCAATATGCCCACCAGATTACTTGCTCTGTCTTTGCCTGTACAGGACATATCTACAAGAAGATTTTCCCCTTTGGGCACAGCATGTCCCTTTTACTAAAATTCTTCTAGCTTTCTGCAGAAGAGAAATATAAATAAAACATATCCATAATGGCTTTCTTCACCTCAAATACATATACTGAATCTACATAAAAGACTAACGTTTCAGAAGACTCTCCAGATCTCTGACAGCCACTTGTGCTTTTGGTTGCAGCTTCCTTGTACACACAAAAAGAGATACTGCTTACCATGTTGTTCAGGCTATTTTGGTGTGTAATTCCTCCATACATACGTAATCATTCAATTTTCACACATGCACGGTCACAGGAGGAAGACTGGACAGACATTTATGTTCACAGAACTGGACTCCTCCTTTGAGATCCCATCTGCACTCCAGAATCAATCATATCAAGGAACTCCCAGTGTGATTCACAGTGAACTCAAATTCTGATATATAGCAGACCTACAGTGCAATTTGACTCCCACCACTTCAGCTGTCCACAAGCTCAACACTTAGGGTAAGCAAGTATTCTCCATCCCCTCCATACTCAAAGGAGATACAGGTATCTTTCTGCTGAGGGATTCATCAGCATCTCCTGTTTCAGGATGGGCTGAGACACTTTCTGGCTGCCTCTCTCTGTCCACTGATTAAAAGCCTAGAACAATTTTTTACTAAACAGCTAACTTCAAAGCAATTAACATTATGACAGATGAATCTTACCCCCAATTAAATCTATGTTGTTCAGGTGCTGTTTTTATGTCAGGAATGACACTATGACATAAATCCCAGGGAACTTGGGTAAAGCAATACTCCCCTGAGAGTCAAGAGTCCAAGAGTCCTAGGCGTTAATCTCTGCTCCAATGCTGTTTATGCACTTATAACTAGACAGCAATTAGGTAAAATGCATGAATAGTGATAGGAGTGACATCTTTCTCCCAAACTGTGGCTCTTACCACTACCCACCAGTCTCAGATCCCTTTTCTCCTGTGTCCCTGGAAGTTTCCATTCCTGGCTACCCAGTGGCCCAGCTGCAACGGGATCACTGCAGACAGCATTTGATGAGACTGGTTACTGGCCTAGCAGAAAGGCACTTTCTGTTTTGCCTGGCTGAGAGCTGAATTATTACAAAAAGGAAAAGCATCTCTATTACTCCCCAGTCAGAATATTAGCTTCCGAACCAAAGGCTCATCACCTGAGTTTTAGGCTGCAGATCCCGTTCTCACCTAAGTAGGATGGGGAGGCAGTGAGACAGTTCCGTTTCCACAGGCTGTTTCAATGTGTCCCTGTGGGCTGTCTATTGCTAACACCAATCCTAGATGCCTATGGGTCCCTATTAAATTCAGAAGGAAAACAAGTAGTTAGCATGAGCTTACAAATTATATTTCCAGAACAGGTGATTACAATTGGGTCCAGTGTAAAACCTGGTACAGAATTTGGGTGCCTGGCCCATTCCTGAACTGCTGAATACACTTCCCTAGGACTCTGGAGACACACTGTGTGGAGATCCCAGGTAGGTACTGATGATCCCTTTTAGAGACAGTAAGTGCAAAATCCATTAAAGAAGCCATAGCAACCGTATTTTCACTGGATTGACTGGTAGTTAGATAGAACATTTCTTTAGATGCATTACCATGTAGGTGACCTACTGATCTTTGGATTTTTAAATAGGGATTTATTTTAGCCATGCTAAAGAAAAAGCATAAGCATCCAAATTCAGATGGATTTGCTCACTGCCCTGCAGTAGACTCAGACCATGTCAGTGAATTTCTTTGTTTTCTAACTTAACGTCACTATTAGGAAAGGAATTCAGTGGGTCTGTTGACTGGAGGTCTATTGGCAGAGAGAGGGAAAATAATTTTGATCACTCTTCCAGACAGCCTACAGGCAAAGATTCATGAGAGAGACCTACAAAACAGTGGTAATAAACCCTCCCAACAGCCAAGTGTTAGACAGCTGATTGCAGTACAATCTAAGGGAGATTAAGGCATAAAATAACCTTTAACATGGGTAAAACTTTTGAGGATCCTGCTGCACCAGACACAAGGTTTTTTTCCATCCTGCCTGGTGGGTATTTCTACAGCATAATTCAGCACAGTGGTACCCAAATTACCAACCTAGCCTGTTTGCTGGAAACAGTGAGATCATATTATCATTACCATAGCCTAGATATTCTGCTCCTCAGCAAGAATGGCTCCTGCATCGTCCCACGTATCCTGCCCGGGAAATGCAGCCCTTCACCTGGGCTATCTGGCACAACATTGCTTTGTGCCCTGCTCATGGGCCCCAAGAATTGCAAGAAGTACAGGCAGTCATAAGGAAAGGGGAAAATGACGTCATCCCAGAACAAGCTGTCAGCCCACCGCAAACTCTCTTTCCCGATAGCAGAGAACAAGAGGTTGTAAAAAAGCTGTACACACAGGGTGGGGAAATCTTCCTGGAGGTTATCTCCTGGATGGGCAAGGGCAGAACCAGTCAGGATTGCTGTAATGACACAGTCCCTTACCAAGTTCTCCTTACCTGAACTTTCTCTCGCTCCTGGAAACTTGATATTACATCATTTTTATTAACCCATGACACAGCTCAAGAGTGATCAACAAAATAGACCAAACACCTAAATCTTTAGTCAAACGTCTGAATTTGACAATCTACAAATGAATAGCATAAAGTAGCTGAAATTTGGCACCTACATGTGCATCTAGAAATCCCCACAGGGCAGCATCGCTCAACCTAGTTTAGAAAAGGCAAAATATACATGACCAAAGAAAAAGGGACGGTTTTCATATTATGCATTCAAGAGACGAGAATTGCATTTCAAAGGCCTGAATGTGCTCCTAGCACAGGGGAGCACAGCTCCTTTCACCTTCAGAAAGTGACGCATTCATTTATGCTGAAACCTTTCATCTGTGAAGCCACTGCTGGAGTTATATAAAGCATTTAACTAAGGACACAAAAGCACAGGAACCCCCGTTCAATATCTGGGTGAATATGTTTGTTCATGCAAATTGTATCCAGCAAACTCAGGCTTTTGTAAACATCAAGAAAAATGGTGTGGTTTGTGGGAGCTTATAACTTTAATATTCAGATACCTTGTTTTGCAACTTTTACTCCCAGCTATTAACCCTTACGAACCGGGGTTTGTGTCAGTCTGAGATCCAAAACTGAGCCAGCAGAGCTGGTCTTATATCTGCCTCGCTAGAACATGGCACCTGCATTAAAATAATGGTTCAGCATATGAGAGGGCCTAAAATTCTGAACAGATCAAAATTATATATATAATAGATTTTTTTTGACTTATATATAACTTAGTTCATCTACTGAGACTAATGAACAAGTACACTTTATTTATCATGTTTGCTGAGTTACTGGAGTTTACAAAACCATCTGGGATCAGTTCTACTTTGTGTATTCACATTATTAATAAACCATTCAACTGCATTTTCCTTTGGGCGGGGGATATGTGCCAGGTCTATGGTTGAATCACGTGTTTGCAATTGTGCTCCAAGTCCATGAAGACACAAAGACGAGCAACCGCAGCCATTCTCCTGCAAACTCTTTGAATCCTTTCATTGAGCATGGCGTGAACTAAAGGCCGTAGCTATACCAAAGGTAAAGTGTGTCAGATCAACCCGGGAACGGATATAATTATTTTACATAATATTATTTCTAGCTTCCTGCTTAAACCTAACAAGGAAAATGTGTATGTAATCTGCAGAGTTAAATTGCTGAAACATGTTTGTCTTTCCTCTGCATTTCTCCGTCTCAGAAACCGCACGGATTACAGGGAAGAGCCTGCTCACTTGGGAGAATTGTTAGTTCTTTCTCAAGTGCTAGCCTCAAAACTGACTTAAGAGAGGGGGGAAAAGATTCTTTCTTCTTGAAAACACAAAAACCAGGATTTTAATTTTTCTCTGGCACTCTAGCTTTTGGCTGATTCATTGTTGTACACAGATATGTTTGTAAGCAATGAAGAACAATGTTAAGTTTTTTCAGAACTGAGTTTATTAGTCCAGCTAATCCTAAAGCTTTGGAGGAATTAGTGCAGGGATTCAGAAAGGATAATGAAAGTCTGTTTTGATTAGTACCAGTCAAAATGTTTCTGAAGACCAGAAATCTAGGCATTTTCTTAAGACAACGAGACACATAGAGGAAAAACTTACTTTCATTAATTTTAACACTAAAGCTTTCCCACAAGTGCTTAAAATTCTGGCTAACTCAACAGAGAATTTCACTGAAAATAAACTAACTTATTTTTATATTCAGCAAATGTTTTTATTAATAAGCATTTAAATTTATTAATAATAATCTTTTAAAATATTTTGCAACACACAGTGGACTATTTTATTATTTTATATATTGCTTTCACATTTCACTGACAGCTTCTTATCTTCAGTAAGAAGCATGTACAATCATATCAAATGGTTTACTGTACTTTTTTGAAATACAAGTGCAGAATCAAGCATTAAACATGTAACTAAAATCAAAGTAATATTTCTATTTTTCATAGAGCTGACCTTTTCTTAATAGATAGTATAGGTAGGATTTGACTCCGCTTGCTACAACAAAGTGACTTTAATTTATGTATCTGATTCTAGAGAAGAATCTGGCTCCATATATATTTAAACAACTGTCAACTTCAACCTACATTATGTCCCACCATAATGTTCACAATATTTCATGAGCAGATCTATTTTATTCGCAGCTATTTCTTCTCTTTTCTTGCCTTGCTGTAACAAACATTTTGTTCTCTCTCAGTGGAAATTTTTTTTTTTTTTTTTTTTAAAAACAGTAGAGAAGCCAAAGTCTGTATCTCAAGTGATGATCATCTCCAAAACAGCTCATGTGTATCTTATCAGAGATGCCTCCATTTAAATTACTAATTTCCTGGGAATTTTTGTTTGCAATGAACCAAAATATAGCACTTGAATGAAGAGATACGGTTCACTAAAACCAAAGGTATTTCTATTCTAATCAAATAACTTTATTTCAAAGCTGAGTACAAAATCATAAATTAATTCAACATCCAAGTTTAAATTTTCAAAAGCATCTAAATGTTAACTACCTTAGTAGCCCAAACATATTTTCAAATTAAATTTAGAAACTTAAATGTAATTGACCATCAATGAGATTGAGGGTCCAGTATGAAGATTTTGTTTCTTAAAAATGCAATATTATGGAAAACACCACTATGTAGCAACATACATTTTTTAGAAACCAAATACCTTTAAGAATCCAGCTACTAGTAAAAAAATCTCCTTTAAAAATGTGACAAAAATGAACCCAGACCAACTCAGTAACCAAGTTGTCTGAACAAATTAGATGCCAGTTTTTCTTCTCTACAGCAGTAAATAGAGGGTACCTTTTGCTTTGAAGTGCTTGCCTTCTGCATGAAGGACACAACTGGACGCTTTCTGTATAATAATATGAGGGAAAAAATTAAGTTATTTCTGTACCTATTCTCCTGAATAAATGTTGGACCGGATTTCTAAAGATATGCACTAAATCCAAGCCAACTTTGTCAGTCTTTGATTTCAACAAGAATGCATTACCTGGACACCTTCTTTAATCCAGTCTTAAGAGCAGCAGCTGGGATATAGGAAAACCATATCTGAATTCATGCTAACTTATTGTCAGAAGGGGTGCAAGGAATAGTAGGAGATATTTAAACTGATCAGGAGGAAAACAGGTGCAATTGAACTTTGAGCTGTGTTGTCACTATAGATAATGTCACTAAGCAGTTTATTCAACTGGAATTACTACTCTTGAATCAGAAAATCCTGATTTTTCAGAGAAAGGAGAACTAAAATGATTAGATATCTGTTTTCTGTCATACTTTCTAGAGGAAAGCATAGTGTACACCTATCAGAGTATCAGAAGGGTGCCTTTTCAAGCCAGCAGACCAACCTGTCTTAATGGCCAGAAGGAGGAAAGGGGAGAGACCAGTAGCAACAGCTACATCTACAGATTCCCTTAACGGGGATTTTCTAACTTTATCATCCAAAAGTCAGGTGCTTAAATGTCAGCTAGTCCCCTGTGCTCCTTTATAGTCGAAGGACAGAAAGAGGCAGCTCCAGAAGGCAATTCGTCTCATCCTAAAGTAGATATCTAAGACAGGTTCAATGAATCACTATCTCATTTCTTTCTTATCCTATGGCTATGAAGGGAATGTGACACGTATCTTTTAGATGCCTGAGTGTGGTAAGATGAATCCTGCCCTAGCATAATTTTTCACTCCACTCTGAAACTTCACTTCTGGATTTTCTTCACCTTTGTGGTCCTTGGGTCTTGGTTCCCTTTCTTGCCACTGCTGCCAAGCTTCAGGATGCCTGACCTGACCTCACTCACTGACCCAAGCCAAAGCCCACTGGAAGAGCCTCTTTGCTGTGAATGATCTTTGTATCAGACCTTAAGGGAAAAGCAGTACGAGGGCAAAGGGTCTCATCAAGATTATTACAGAACAGCAAGTCGGTTTGCTCCAGTCTCTACAGGAAAAGTTCTCCCT
Organism: Aramus guarauna; assembly: GCA_013400195.1. Classification (NCBI taxonomy): domain Eukaryota; kingdom Metazoa; phylum Chordata; class Aves; order Gruiformes; family Aramidae; genus Aramus; species Aramus guarauna. The sequence goes on along the minus strand of VXBL01002513.1, from coordinate 479,553 downwards.
TGAATCTTTATGACAGGGCCAATGTATTGACTAGCCCACTTCAGTCCAGAAGGTTAGCAGTTTTTTGACCTCAGGTCTTGTGCTGTCATACATAACTTGATAAACTGCATCAAAATTGCTCCATAAAGTTCTGGCCAGTAGGAAGGGCCAATAAGAGGTGTAGGACTCTATTAGAAATCTGTATTGCAAGAGTCTTTCTGCAACAGACTGATGAAAAATGGACTTTCAGCTTGAACTCTAGAATTCCCTCTAATCTCAAGTTAATGAGAATATTAGATTTGGGCAACATGTAAAAATACTGCAGTTTAAATGGGTCCGTGCTTGTCATTGAGGCAAAATCACGATTAACTAAGTGATTTTTTTTCTCCTGACAAAAGGATCAGTTTAGCACATGAGCGGTCAATTATTTCTAATATCATACAGCAGTATCATAAGAAAGAAAATATAGTGGGGGTTGCATTCAGTGACAGTGTCTGAAAATTTTCTCAAATTTTCCACCCTAAGATTAATACTAAAGATTTCTAACTGAAATAAAAAATAGTTTGTGCATCAAAATAACTTGTATGATTCAGAATTGTGGGGAAGGGGGGCCAGAAGATAAAACAATCTGGAAAGCATGTTATCAACAAACAGAAGCGGTCAATCATGTTACTGCACTGTACATCACAAAAATGGCCAATAAATGGAGTCAGACTTGAGAGCATCAAATCTCTGCATATATGAGAAAAACAAAGCTGTTATACAGATAATTTACTTATTTCCTTATATTAGCAGAACTCTCATTGAAAGGTAGCTTTTATCAGAACAGGAACTTGAAATCTGGAAACTTGCTTGTAAGTTATGTTCTAAAGTGACCCACACCTGAAGTGAATGGGTAAAGTTGTGTGAACAACAAAATCCTTAAAAACTATGGAAGCTTACCTGACAGCGTCCAACTTTGCAGATACAAAAGGCTAAGAATAGGAATAAAAACTACCACTGTACTTGAATTTGCAAAAATTTGCCATATAAATAATAGTAAATTTGTGTAAAAAAACCATCCACAGTTTAAAATAATTTCTAAGCAGACCAAAGGAAAACAATTCACACTTGTAGTTCAGGTATATCTACCAATGCATGCTCCTACCCATCTATCTATATGAATCTACGTGAGTTAAACACCCCAGTGTGAACTTCATTAAAACAAACTTTGATGTTCTTTACATAATTAAATCAAAACCCAGGAACTTTATCACTTTCTCATCAGAATTAACAGGATACAGCCACAGTAAAATGTCCCATTATTGAAATTTCATTATTATGCAGTGCCATCTGTTTACTATTATAATGTAAAATAACATTCAAATCTCTTGGTCCAATGTAGATATTAACACCAAATAAAAAATATTAGCAACAGGCGCAGAAAGCAGTATTTCTAGAGCTACTCTGCCTTTCTCACAAACACAGAGTAAATCGATGATTTAAATCTGAAATTGGACTCCATTTTTCCTACTAGAACTCTTGTAATGAACATTGACATTTTAAACCTAGTCAAATAACTGTGAAGTACTTCTTATGATGTATTTATTACCTTTGCTCTCCTATATATATATGTGTATAACTTATACTACCGAGGTACATTTTTAGTATAAAGGCTAATTATGTCACTGCCAGTATGGTGTCACTCCATGCCATGTAGCTGAGTTTAAAAAGTCTTGCACAGCTTGTGTTAATAGAATAGCCCATGTCCTTTACAGCAGATACTGTCATCCTAGGACAGTTCATCTAGCTTAAATATCTCTCTCCAACAGTGTCCCATACCAACTGTTCAGAGAAAAAACAAAAATACAGGGCATGAATAGAGTGATTTCTCCATGCTACACCTCCCAAGCAACCAGCAGAGTTCTTGAGACTTCCTCTGCAGCAGATCATATCCAGACCCTGCCCTCCATTAATTTATCGTAAAAGGAGTGATTAACCCATTTATGAATCCATTTATCCTAATACAAATGCAGATAACAGGTATGATGGCTTCTGTATGTTTTGTTCAACATTTCCTCCTTAATTCATGTTAATACAGCATACCTCTAGAGAATGACTAGGTGAGGTGAACTTGTTTGGAGAGGGAGACTGCTCCAGCATTGGTATGCCACTGAGGGAGAAGAGACTATGGGGTGGGGGAGGGGGGGGGGCGGTGAACATGAAAAAAGAAAGAAGAAAGCACAAGGAAGAAAGGAGAAAGGAGGAAGGAGAAAGAAGGAAGGAGGAAAGAAAATCTTCCAATTGTTGCCACTTGATATGCTTTCTTTTGCATCGTGGAGTGGCCTCTGAGCATATTAATTGGATTCCTTTTGGATGAAAATAAATTGGAAGATGCCCTCCAGGACTGTAACCCCACCCTCAGAGGAGTATTCAATGTACAGGACCACACCAGACTTAGTTTGAAGTACATATGTGTGGTGTGGGCACTGGGTCCTCAACAGCTCAACAAATACAGCTAGTGGCTCCCACTACTTGCCTATGAAGATGTAGCCTGAAAAACTCCTGAATGGAGCAGAGGCTGTCACAACCAGCCCTCAAAGGTAACAGGGTGACCAGAAAGGACTGTACAGACTGTACTACAACCAGCAATGCCTCTGAGTTCACTGAAACTACGCTTGGAAGGCAGGACCTGCCTTCCACATTGCACTAGGCAATGGAAGATTTTTTTCTTAAAGTATTTTTTCTGTTCTGTTTCACCTAGTCAATTATATTATTATTTAAAAAATCAATTCATCTAGTTTTATTCTCAAAAGCTTGTCTTTTTTTTAGTTTAAAAGCCCTTTTGTCCTTTGGGGAAGGTCACTATACAGAAAAAGCCTCAGCAGATCCATTCCAGAGCTCTGGCCAGTTTCAGATCCTATTACAAAAAATTATAAAGGGACTTTTAAATAATGGATCATACAGTCAAACACTGATAATATTTCTGATTGCACTCCTAAGCACCTAGGAGTTGAAGCCTTCCTTTTTATCAGTGAAATGAGAGTATAATCCATACTTTGTTGTTTGTTGCTAGTCTTCCCTCAGGACACTGAGATGACGCTTACTACATCCATACGCATGATTGGCATTACTGATACAGAGCCCACAAATGCTGCATCATGGTCTACAATGCAGAGAAGCTGTCTACACTACACGTGATCAAACACTGTACTGAAAAGGCATACGATAAAATGCCCACTTGACCTTTCCAGAAGCATCATTGTTAAAAGAATGATGTCATAATTGCAATTGACTTCTTTTGCTTTTTATTTCCTGAAATGTTAAAATCCTGATTAGAAGGAATCAGGTACATATAAACTACAGTGAAATAAGATCTTATACTTCAAAGACTAAAATATTCATATCTGATTGTAATCTATCTTCTGGCTTACAGACCAAGGCCTTCAGCACAAATCCACATCATCTTTCTAAATGCAGATTTTGTGTTTTGAACTCTGGTTTAGATATCAGATAAAATTCACACGTAACCACATAACTCCTAGCAATTACATTAACACAGATGCTGAAAATAATCAGGTTTTTGAGTGAAAGTCATCATGAACTTAGGCAAACATAAAAATTTCTTACGTATCTACCTTTTCATGCTAAAACAGAACTTAGGCAATACATTGCTAGTCACTTAAGAAAATGCTTATTGGTCATCATTGCTTTATGTTAATTTTACTTTGTTTGACCACATAAAGCCCTTTTTGGTAAGTGATATGTGCATTTATAAGGCACTTTCAGATCTAAGGATGAAAAGCACTAGCTAAATATGCTCTCATCATGTCCACCGCAAAGGATTCAGAAAACATGAATCTTTTTGTTTGAGAGAAACATAAAGTATGCACTGAGGCTATAGAATGTAGCTTTAAATATTAATGTAAAGTTGTCAATGGAAATTTCAACACAGATCTAATGAAATCATTGACACTAAGAAACTACAAATCTATATTTTGCAAGTAACCCACACATTCTTTTTCTTAGCAATGCTTAAACTGGAAAAATCCTACTGGAATCAGTCTCCAGAAATACAGCCTTCTCTTTTTCTCCAGCTTCTTTTCATATAGTTATCACAAACAGTAATTATATTCATATTCAAAACCCATTTCTCTGGCCAAAAAAAGGCAATCGTATGTCTCCAGGTCATAACCCTGGACTGAAAAGTGACAAGAAGACCCTAGAGCCTAGGTGCAACTAGAGCACCTAACAAAACTTTCCCCAGAGTTCACCAGCTTTACCCTCCTCGGGCCAAGCACAGCCCCTGGGCTTTGGCTAGATCTGCCAACATGGGTCTAAGCCCTCAATAACCTGTCCTCCGCACTGGAGTTTAGTGAAGGATGATCTTAATAGCCTCTCGTTCACGTTGCCCGTGCTTCACTAGGAAGGCTGTAAATCTGCGTGCGCATTACTGACGTGGTTGTTTCAACCTACTTTGTTCCTATCAGCACACGATGCCATATTTAATATGACTCTAAATTTGGAGTCATTTTCATACAGCACAGATAAAAAAGTCTGAGCAGTGAATTTCAAGCGCTTTCACGCAGATGGCAATGCGGTGCGAAATACTATTCCATTTTCCCACACTTGGATAAGAAAGTATAAATGTCAAATAAATTGGAGATTTTCCTCTGAAGAAAAGAAAAATGCAAAAAAGTTAGAAGTCAGTGCCTAGATGGAGCGCAGCAATCCTCATTTTGTCACTTGTTATACAATCATGTTTATTGCAAGCCAGTGGGTTGATTCACTGGAACGTGTCACTCTGAACCACTACGTTTTGCAATCTCTTACTGCCATCTTATGCCATTTTTTGTCACTGCACAACCCATGACATACGGAAAATTGTCAAAGAAATGCTTTCTCACATCTAGCATTTTCTTTCATGAGTGTTTGTCAAGCTATCAATTCATTATCATCTGGCCCTCATTTCTGCACCCCTAATTCTGCAAGAAAATGTAGAATTCTCTTTGAAGTTGATGAGAACCGAGAACCCTCAGCACCTTTGAGGATCGTGTTAGAAAGGCTAATAACAAGCTCTCCCTTTCAAAACTATCTCTTCAATTGCTCATTGCTTCTCAAACATGTGGCTTGATTCTCATTTGCACTGATTGACTCCACATTTCCTGTTACTGTGCAGGGATTACAAAATGAAGATAGGACTGTAGTTTACCTTCTGTAAAAAAAGATGCCTATAAATGGTGAAAACAGATTCACAGTATACATTATAAATGCAAAAATTATTTGCAAAAATTGCTCATTTAAACAGCATTAAAAGATGGAACACCAAAATGAGTGAGGCACAAGGAAAAAAAACAGTAGTCTATAATGAGATTTACTTTTAAAACAGGGTTTCTCTTTCTCTCAAAACTAGTCTAAATGACATTTTGGGTGTCACCTTTTTTGTATTCCACATCAAATTTCCAGTTGATGGGTAAAAGAACACTGCTGGGCACCTTAGCAGCAAAGCATGAAAATTCAACCTAAAGTCTAAGATTTAAAATGAGTTTTCTCCTCTTCTGGTCTCATCAACTCTAACAAATTTTCCAGTAGCCAAGATATTTCCCCAGCACTGTCTGTAAAAACTACTCAATTTTAGTTCTGCTCTCAACTTTGATGATTAGAGTTTAGTAAAGAAAGTATCTTGTGGCTGATATATTAGAGCAAATAAATTCATTTCTTTCCCATTCCTTTCTCCCACTCAGTTGTGGGTTTGTTCTTCTTGTTGCTGTGCTGATAAAAATTAAAATAGAGCTCCGCTTCTCAATAGAGACAATGTAAAGAAACCTTTCAATTCACAGCAAATTCGGCAATCACATTTTATGCCACATACACTCCATTTTCGTAAAATGCATTGACTTCAACTGTTCCCAGCTATTGTAATCCCAAAGCACAATGTTGCAAGACAACCTACATTTGTATTGATTTTTTGATATGTGCTACAATAACTCCTTTTAAACACACTTCAGTGATCACTCTCAATAACAATGCAATCAAATGAGTGCAGCAAAGTATTTCATTGTTTGGCTTTCCCTAATGCTAGAGCAATTCCTGTATCTCACTTAATAATACATTCACAGGAGAATCAACTAATGCAGTAGGACCCTACCATCTAAAAGCAAAATTATCTTCTTTTGTGCTCAGTTTCCTGAGAGACTAATATTACCCAAAAAAGGACAAAATGAAGTGATGTTCTCCACTCTTAGACATCATTTGGACCTTGTCACAACCCTCTACTCCATGGCATGCTTCAATGTGGGGAAATCTGAAAGTTATAAATTGCTGCTTTCTGCTTACTTGCAAGGAGAAAGAGTGCAGAATCTAACCTTGAAAATTACCAAAACATATCATATTGTTATAAACAGAAGCATGTCATGAATCTTGCAATTATCTACTTTCCTTAGAATTTGTATAACTCCCTGTGGTCTGTATTTTTAAATATAAGAGACCTAATTCACCATTTCAGGTGCAAAACAGGGCCCCTACTGTAAAAAAGGGATATTAGAGGCATACTCAAGGTCATTAAAAATATTAGCACTTCCCTCCCCACCCTCCCTAAAATCTAAACCTAGTTAATTCAAGATCTTACTACAAAAAAAATGGAAGAGTACATATAGAGAAAAGTGGTGTGGATTAACAAGGCCAACCTATTTCTCTCTGATAACACTGGTGTCCTGAAAACTGCAAGTAAGTAGAGTTAGCAGATTTGAAGTTCAGCTAATATTAAAACAGCAAAAAATACTTAATTTTTTAAACAAAATGTGATATCATAGAATCATAGAATAGTTGGGGTTGGAAGGGACCTTTAATGACCCTGCAATGAGCAGGGACATCTTCAACTAGATCAGGTTGCTCAGAGCCCCATCCAACCTGACCTTGAACATTTCCAGGGATCTACCACCTCTCTGGGCAACCTGTTCCAGTGTTTCATAATATCATAAAAAATTTCTTCCTTATATCTAGTCTGAATCTACCCTCCTTTAGTTTAAAACCATTATCCCTTGCCCTATCCCAGGCCCTACTAAAAAGTCCGTCCCCATCTTTCCTATAAGCCCACTTTGAGTATTGAAAGGCCATACTAAGGTCTCCGCAGAGCCTTCTCTTCTCCCAGCTGAACAACTCCAACTCTCTCAGCCTGATATGATATATATGATATATTTTTATGTGCTGAGGGGACAGAGATTATTCAGAGGGGAATTCAACTTCAAGCTAGGTCCATAGACTTTATAGTACAGAGACCTACAATAAAATAACTTACTAGCTTATCTTCAATACCAAGCAAACACATACTCTAAATGAAAGATGATGCATTTGTAAGGCTGAAGAGTATTCTACACATCCCTAGGTATGCATAAAGTGCCCATGGAAATTTAAGGTAAAAAAAAGGTTTCATAGTACAGAGAAAAATAAAGAAATCTCCCTATTGCACATGAAAAAATACAATTTATTGCTTGGGAAAAAAAAAAAAAAAAAAAGAACACCCAAGGTTTTTTCTGTGTATCTTGCAAGGCTTTTCAACTGATCCTCATTACTTGTTATTTTATGTAAGTGTTTAAAAATGTTAGTCCCTCAAGGTTACTAACTGCAGTGCCAGTCTGCTCCACTTCGCAGCTACTTTGCAACTGCTTAAACGTTTCTTTATGAATCAGTCACCTCTACTTCTGAATTAATTTTACACTTAATAGCAATATTGCAAATCTCCAGATTCATAGTCTAAGCATGCTCACAAAGGTTCTCTTGAGATACAGCTTTCAGATAATAGACCTCTCTACCTTGCTAGAACTATTGCCCTGATACCATCTGCTTTGACAGCTCTTCTTCTGTCAGCCCTTTTTCTGGCATTTGCTATGCATTGTCCTACTGTCTCTGCAGGTCTTACCTGTTCCATTTTCTCCATCTGGCATTTAGCCATTTTTATTAGGGAGTCTTCAGAGCTCTTCAAAAGCATTTTTATAGGCAGCTTTTCCTGTGAACCTTTCCTCTTGGCTGATCTTTGAACTGTGATTTGGTTTTTCTCCTGCTGTATCACTTATATTTCCACTAACCCAGTTGCTGTTGCAATTGCAATGGCTATTTTAAAACTATCTGTCTCAGACATTCCTGCAAAATTACTGAGATAACATTTCTTTAACTCTCAATTACTAAGTGATCTACTTTGTGTGTTTAGTTACTCATTCCCAAGTCACATTACACTACTTCTCTTTCAAACCCTAGAAAAATCTTCTCCACTAACCAAAAGTGACATTAGAATCATAGAATCATAGAATCATAGAATCTTAAGGTTGGAAAAGACCTCTAAGGTCATCAAGTCCAACCATCAACCTAACACCACCATGTCTGCTAAACCATGTCCCAACGTGCCATGTCTACACATTTTTTGAACACCTCCAAGGATGGTGACTCAACCACTTCCATGGGCAGCCTGTTCCAATGCCTGATCACTCTTTTGGTGAAGAAATGTTTCCTAATATCTAATCTAAACCTCCCCTGCAACAACTTAAGACCGTTTCCTCTTGTCCTTTTGCTAGTTACTTGGGAGAAGAGACCAACACCCACCTGGTTACAACCTCCTTTCAGGTAGTTGTAGAGAGCAATAAGATCTCCCCTCAGCCTCCTCTTCTCCAGGCTAAACAACCCCAGTTCCCTCAGCTGCTCCTCATTAAACTTGTGCTCCAGTCCCTTGACCAGCTTCATTGCCCTTCTCTGGACATGCTCCAGCACCTCAATGTCCTTCTTGTACAGAGGGGCCCAAAACTGAACACAGTACTCGAGGTGCAGCCTCACCAGAGCCGAGCACAGGGGCACAATCACTTCCCTACTCCTGCTGGCCACCCTATTTCTGATACAAGCCAGGATGCTGTTGGCCTTCTTGGCTACCTGAGCACACTGCTGGCTCATGTTCAGCTGGTTGTCAACCAGCACCCCCAGGTCCTTTTCTGCCAGGCAGCTTTCCAGCCACTCTTCCCCAAGCCTATAGCATTGCATGGGGTTGTTGTGACCCAAGTGTAGGACCCAGCACTGAGCCTTGTTAAACCTCATACAATTGGCTTTGGCAGATTGATCCAGCCTGTCCAGATCCCTCTGCAGAGCCTTCCTACCCTCAAACAGATCAACACTCCCAGCCAGTTTGGTGTCATCTGCAAACTTACTGAGGGCGCACTAAATCCCCTCATCTAGATCATTGATAACGATATTAAACAACACTGAGCCCTGGGGAACACTGCTTGTGACCGGTCGCCCACTGGATTTAACTCCGTTCACCACAACTCTCTGGGCTTGGCCTTTCAGCCAGTTTTTTACCCAGCAAAGTACCTGTCTAAGCCATGAGCCACCAGCTTCTCTAGGAGAATGCTGTGGGAGACAGTATTGAATGATTTAATAAAGTCCAGGTAGATAACATCCACAGCCTCATCCACTAGGCGAGTCACCTGGTCATAGAAGGAGATCAGGTTGGTCAGGCAGGACCTGTCTTTCATAAACCCATGCTGGCTGGGCCTGATCCCACGGTTGTCCTGCACCTGCCTGGTGAGCGCACTCAAGAACAGCTCCATAACCTTTCCCGGTACTGAGGTCAGGCTGACAGGCCTCTAGTTCCCCAAATTCTCCTTCCGGCCCTTCTTGTAGATGGGCGTCACATTGGCAAGCCTCCAGTCATCTGGGACCTCCCCTGTTAACCAGGACTGTTGATAAAAGATGGAGAGCGGCTTGGCAAGCTCCTCTGCCAGTTCCCTCAGTACTCTCAGGTGGATCCCATCCACCCCCATAGACTAGTGAATGTCCAGGTGGCATAGCAGGTCGTTAACTGCTTCCTCCCGGACCATGGGAGGTTTATTCTGCTCTTTGTCCCTGTCTTCCAGCTCAGGGGGCTGAATGCCCTGGGGACATCTGACTATTAAAGATTGAGGCAAAGAAGGCATTAAGTACCTCAGCCTTTTCCCCATCCTTGGTGGCCATGTTGCCCTCCACATCCAATACAGGATAGAGATTCTCCTTAGCTCTCTTTATGTTGTTAATGTATTTGTAAAAACATTGTTTGTTATCCCTTACAACAGCGGCCAGATTGAGTTCTAGCTGGGCTTTTGCCTTTCTAATTTTATCTCTGCATGACCTAACAAGATCCCTGTATTCTTCTTGAGTTCACTGCCACTTCTTCCAAGAGAGGTAGACTCTCCTTTTTTACCCTGAGTCCCAGCCAAAGCTCCCTGTTCAGTCAGGCCAGTTGTCTTCCCTGCTGGTTCCTCATACGGCACATGGGGATGGCCTGCTCCTGTGCCTTTAAGACTTCCTTCCTGAAGAATGCCCAGCCTTCCTGAACCCCTTTGCCCTTCAGGACTGCATCCCAAGGGACTCTCTTAACCAGTGTCCTGAGCAGGTCAAAGTCTGCCCTCCGGAAGTCCATGGCAGTGGTTTTGCTGATCCCCCTCCTTACTTCACCATGAATTGAGAACTCTATCATTTCCTGGTCACTAAGCCCAAGACAGCCTCCAACCACAACATCTCCCAGCAGTCCTTCTCTGAAGGAGACATTATTCCCAACTCTTCCACCTGTTGGATGTTGCACGGTTTGAGGACAGGTCAGTAGGCTGCCTGATCAAGGTGCCCCAGTGACAGGTAGTTGCTGTAACAACCATTTGTACTTTGGAGCAACTACACTGCTGTGCCAAGAGTTTGCTACAGACTCAGGAATGTAAAGATGCCTTAGACATTCTTTGACAACAGGAACATCGCCTCTTCATTTCTGTCATGTAGGGTGATCCTTGGGGCAGGTGCTCAGGACGGGAGCTGTGGTCCCCTGCACAGAACCTATGGGTTCAGGGAGAAAAGTTTTTGGTGGCAGGAACCTAACTTCCCCTTGCATTTAGAAACCATGCAGAACTGTCTTTTTTTGCCAGAGAAATTGCCTTTAAAAACATTAAAAAAAAGATTAATATTAGGAGGTGAACACTGGTATTATGACTCTACAGGGTTTCACTCCAAACCACATCATTGGGTACAGTCTGAACGCTATTCTAAGTCTTTAATACTAGGCTTAATTTTTCACAGGGAACAGGGTTAGGATTTCTAGGGAAACCTTTTCTGAATAAGGACATGAAGAATAGAGTGGTAACACAGCAAATTTAGTCCTACAAGGAATTCCAGAAATGTGGAGGAAATCTGTAAAAGGTAGAGAAGAAGATGAAAATCACATCAGTTGGATTGAGCGAGCTGGGAAAAGGAGGAAAGCAAACCCACAGGATACAGTCAAAACCCAGTGTCTTCAAATGCAAGAATGTGAAGTCTCATCATGGAAAATATGAGGGGTAAGAAATGAAAGCTTGCCAAAAATAGAGAGGAATCATCCATTTATGTTGCCTTTTCCAGTAACTTCTTATGTAGGAAAAAAAGTCTTGGCACAAAAGTTAGGGAGACATTTCTAACACTGTTTCACTTACCCTTTTAAGGTTGTCACTGTGTCACTGTCTGCTTCTTTTTAACTTTCATTCCCCTGAATACATGAAAGCACACGCAGTCTCTCACTGTGAGCTGCCCTGGTCTGAGCCTTCCACCTCCCTTCCTCTTCTCATCCAAATTCTTGCACATCATATTTCAGCTAATTTCTGAATTGCCACACCCTTCCCTAGCTATTCTTACATTTCTTGGTTCCAGCATCTGCAGCTTAATCTTTGGATGTCTATGTTTAAAACAAGTATCTGTTGCATGCACCTTCACAGTTGTTTTGTATATTCATATTTTAAGATCAATAGACATCATTAACAATAATCTTAAAGTCATTAAGAAGATCCATAACAAAATCAAAGTTGCATCTTGCTGCAAATATTCAAAAGATGCAATGACATGTATTGAATTTTTTTCATTTCAAAAGGTGAAGATGATCCAATGACTGGCCTATATTTATAGTGATCAGTTCTTTACCTTTTCCTCCACCAATTGTGTAATAGCAAAATCTCATCTGAATTAATAGCTTGGGAATAAAAGACAAAGGACAGGAAATCTTCAGTCTGTGTACAGTCAACCTACAGATTTTCTTGCTGCAGGAGATTCAAATTATAGGGTCAAGTCTAGTGATGACTGCCTGGGTAATTTTATGAAAGCTAATATTTGTTGCATTGCATATCCAACTAAACTTGTGCTTCAAGACACTAAACTGTAACTTGCTCTGCTGAAAAAGAAGCTGGCTTTTCTCCATGTCATGGTGTTGTGACTCTGGGACAGGTTCAGTATAGTTAAATAAATAGCATGTAAGGGAAAGAGTATTTTTTAATTAAAAAAAAATGTTGTCAAATTCAAGCTTAGACAATTTTTAAAGTCGTCTATTTTCCATTGTGTAATTTCCATTACATTAACAGAAATGCAAGCAAGAAGACAAATTCCAGGAATAGAATANTGTGACGGTGGTGAGACACTGGAACCAGTTTCCTGGAGAAGTTGTGGATGACCCCTCCCTGGAAGTGTTCAAGGCCGGGTTGGATGGGACTTTGGACAACCTGGTCTAGTGGAGGCTGTCCCTGCCCATGGCAAGGGGGTTGGAACTAGATGGTCTTTGAGGTACCTTCCAATCCAAACCAATCTATGATTCTATGATGGATAAAAGCTGTCCTCAGGAAGAAAAAGCCCTCGTCCCACACACTTAAGAGTTTAAGGCTTGTTGACAAATCACACCATACCCATGAGCAAATAGGGTCTAAGAACCAAGCCCCAGAAACAAATCCACTTGGGATAAAAAATCCTTTCCTTTGCATTTGGAAGCTGGGACAACAGTTTCTGCAATCCATTGTGAGAAAGGGAAGTCAAAGAGGTGGTCCATGGGGAACCTCATCTGAAATTAAGGAACTGTGCTTGTGGAAAGAGTGAGACTGCAATCTCTTAAAGCAGTGTTTCTTCATTGCTGTTGATTATAATTATGTGCTGAGTCAGTGCATTCCCTGAATCTCCTGACAAAAAGGATATAAGCAACAAGGGACAGTGAGGACAGCTAAGGTACCAAGAAGTGAAAAAAATCTCTAATATCAGAGGGTCTTTTTAGAAGTTTCCAAGGACTGCTTGGAAAAGAATAGACTTGTTAATTTCTAGCCTCTTCTAATCTGCATTTTCTGTTCATCTAGGTAGCATAGAATTTCACTTTTTCTTTTTAAGCAATCAGAATAATTAATCAATAAATATGTGCCCAAGAACAGCAAGAGGGTCTCCATAACATGAAATCTTTCCATGAAGATGGAACAGTCTTCTCAGAGTTTGGTCAGCTCACTTTGACACTTCTGAAAGTTGTATGTCCTCTTACCAAGGTCAGGACACAGGGACTTCTTTTGGTCTTAAAATCCAGCATTCAGTAATTCTCCCCAATTGTATGGTTGCCTCCACAAAGCTCCTTCAAAGTGTTCCAGCTGAACATGTAATTGCTATAACCACCAGGCTCCTGGTGGTGAAATTACAGAGGTATATTTCCTTGCTAAAAAGGAGTATTTGTGGGCAGTTAATGGTAAGATGTTTAGCAGTGCTTATATATGAGAAATATGCATGTATGTTCATTCTCAGTTATTGTGAACTTCTAAGAAAATATAAAATTATAGATTGGGGAAAATATGTATTTTTTCCTTCATAACTCATGAAAGCTCAGATGACATTTTACATAACAACAAACTGAGACTTAGTATGAAAACTGTTAAATGTAAATTTTGAGTTGCTTATAGTATATTAAATTACACTTTAATTATCAGATTCTGCAGGATTACTATCTTTAAGTTATGAATTTATTTATAATTTGTTTTTTAAATATCGTTTTTTTGACACATACATTTTTGGCAACTATTTATTACACACAGAGAATAATTCCAGGCCATTTCCTCACAAATGCAATACTGAAGACCACTTGAAGGGGTCATTTAGCCTTTCTGTAATGTTCATACCCTTGAACAAGACTGTGACTTTTCTCACTTTGAGGTGCTGTTGAGCACAGAACACGAGACATTTCAGTGATATCTACCACAGAGACCAGATTTAAATCTTGTTTTTACTAATTTTAACCTAACTTTCTCTCTGACAGCATTATTGTATCAGTATGTTCCATGATTTAGGGCTTCATTCAGTTGTGACCAAAGACAATCACAGTCTCTTAGCTGATTTCAGTAGTAACTGTATTAAGCTCTTCACAGTTTTTCAGAAATGGTCAATAATGATGTTCCAATGGTTTTTTTGTACTGTGAGCTTTCAACCAGTAGACTAAATCTATCAGCTCACTTCATCAAAAGCAGCTAGCTGCAGTCACAGAACAATTTCATTGCTCACATTATATGTTAAAGTTGACTTAGAAAAACAAAGTTAAGAAATCTCCACTTTTATTAACAGGACAAATTTAAAACTAGAAAAAGTCAGATCACATCTGAGCCCAGCCTGAGTCAGTGGTTTTGTATGGAGTTACCTCTAAAATCTTGTCAAATTACTATTTAGGAGGAAGCCTGGGAGGAAAAGAAATGACAGATGTCTTTTCTGAATCTGTGAGATGCTGAGCTGTTTGTAGGAAAGTAAAAATGTGACAAATCCATTCATATTTTCCAGCAATACTGCCACTTCCCATGCTTGGGCTGCAAATTCTACTCATAGGAGTGTGTCTTCCAGCAAGCAATATCTAGAGCTGAGACTGACTGACCAAAATCCTGAGCTACAGAAATGTTGACAGGCATTGGAAATTCTGTAAGCAAGGTAAGAGTGAGAAGTCTGGAGGCATTTCTCTTTCTCTATAATTTATAATATAACATTTCTCCATGTTGTTCAAGGGAAAACCTTTTTTGGCTTTAAAATTCTCACCAGCCTCACCTCCTGTGAACCCTAGTAAGTTCCCCTGAAGCCTCAGCAAGTCTCAGCTATTCTCATTAGTCCATGAGGGGGAAAAAACCTCCTGAGGACACACATCTCCTCAGAAATCATCTAAGTTCTACATTGGCTCCAGCTTATCCAGTAAATTTTGATCTTGGAAATAAAACACCAGCAGGAGCAGGACTACTAATTTTGTTCTCTCTTTCTTCCATGCATGTTTCCTCTTGAAAGATAAAAAAAATGCTCAAGTAAAAGTCTGGAACTCTTTGGTGATAATTTTTAAGTTAAGAATTCAGTAATTTAGAACTCTCACAAATTATTTTTAAATTTTGAAGAAGAATTTTCTATTTTCTTGCATCTAACCTTCTCAGTTTTGAATCTCATAGTTTTGAAAAGGTAACAAATCTGGCTTACAATGGATATTTATTTGCCCTACAGAGTGAATGTCAACACCATGTAAGAAGTCGGTGACTGACCAACTTTGCATAAAAACATTGTAAGGAATAACCAAGTAATACATAGATATGACATAGGGCCTCCATTCATTAAATGTTTTACAGTACAGTAAGTCAACATCTGTGACACATAACAGAAAGACATCAGTCAACATGGCTACTGCAAATTGTACTTTCACAAAAAGGCATTTGGCAGCAACTCTAACAGAGATTTCCTTGTCACACACATTCCAAACCTCAAAAATCTTACCTCACTAAACAAATCCAGCTCCAATGCTAAACGTCATAAGCAATGTAGCACTTCACTGCTACCATACAGAAATAGATCCAAACATAAAACCATCTGTTTCCTAAGGAAAAAAACAAACCTCACACACAACTTAGCACCTTCTCCATCGTTTCATACTCTGTAGTTAAGTTTTCAATTTTTTAATTCAGCTATAAGTTAGCAGAATGATATTCACGATTAAATTAACTTTTCCAACTCTAAACCAACAGTTTAATCCATCATTTTCAAAAATGCCTCCTACTCAAACTGTAAGTCAGAAAAAGCTTATTATCCATAGATTTGGCTTTATATTCAAATTCTGAGTGACAGACTCTCAATATATTTAAACTGGAGCTTTGCAAAGTATCCTTAAAGAGTGCAAAGTAAAAATGTGGCTATAGTTATTAAATTACCCTTAGTGTACGATATTCTTACAGTGCATGCTAACTACTCAATAATGCTTGACCTTGTTTCACAGAAAAGTATCTTTCCATAGATTAATTTGCATCTAAGGTAATTTTATAACTGGCCTTAGAAAAGGTCTTCTAGGATTCATCCAATTAAGCTCTTAATCATGATACCTTTTTGTAATATTTCTACAAGACACACTGTGTCCCAGAAAGTTAAAGATCATACAGCATTCAATTATGAAGTACATAACACGTACGAGATTTCATTGCATATCTACATATATGTGTGTAACTACTCCAACAGATTTTGTCTGATACAGGCTGCCTTTCATAAAAAGGCAAATCACTTTTAATCAACAGTTAAATGAAACTAGTCTTGAACACACAAAAACAACCTGGAGAGTACACAATTTGGCTTCATTACATTATCTGACACTTCTTTAAAAGCTTTATTGATGATTGCTTGATAAGCAGCATTCAATACTTAGAGTGTGTCTATTGATACTTACATATTTAAGTAAATCCTCCACAAACATCTTGGCTAAACAAATACTGCTGTGACAGACTACTTTCAAAAGCATTTTTAACTCCCTGTTTAATGAAAGAATTTATTTCTGAGGAATATCCATTTATAATTTCCTCTGTACTCATTTTCCTTTTATGTTTGATTTCTTAAGGTCAGCAGTGCCCAGAATTTATTCATGTAAGCTCTCAAACTGATTTATGTTAAGTGACTAGGCACCAATATTTCTGAATTCTGTTACAAGCTTCTTCCTTGTCTTGTCATATAACTCTGATCAAAGTCAGTTACAGTCAAAATTTTAGGTGTCTCTACTTTTGGTTATCCATGCTAAGAAACATGGAGTGTCATCTCCAGAGGTAATGAATACCTAACGGGTTCAATCCGTTGCATTTGAAGCTTTAAGTGATCAGCAAATCTGGAAGGAAAAACAGACTCAAAGGCAGAAGACTCAAAAAGTCATGAGGCATGCAAAAGTCACTGATACCTCTTAAAACAGATGTGATATTAATGATGGGAAAGGAAGTTTGCACAGAATCTCCCCAATGATGAGACATGAAGCACACAATGCACCAAGCAGATTACTGAGTGGAAAAAAGACAGGGCTTCAATTCCCTTAGTATTTCTCTTTCCTGCAACTTCCAAGGAATCTGCATCTGACTTGTAAAATCAGGTCTTGAAGTCTTTACATGTTTTTATCTAGAAGGAGAGTATAGCAATATTCATCTCTATCATGTCACACAGACTTTCCGTTTGCAACCTGAATTCTGAAGGCTGCAAGATTTTGTACAAACATACAGTATAGTCAGCTTCTGGCCCCGTGCCAGATTCCAAATTTCAGGTAATCAAAACACAATATATCACAAATGTAAACAGTAATGACACAAGAGACCTTCCCAAAAATCCTCATACAAATGAGACCAGACACACAGAGCTAGTCACTGAGCTTGCCATTTCATAGTCCCTACGACAGACCGGACAACTGAGCTGAGAGGCATCTCATGAAGTTCAGCAAGGGGTAACACCAAATCCTGCATCTGGGGAGGAACAACCCCGTGCGCTAGTGGGGCTGGAAAGCAGAAAAGGACTTGCGGGTTCTGGTGGATCATGCACCCACGTGGCAAATCAGGACAACAGCATTCTGGGCTGGATTAGGGACGACGCTGCCAGCAGGTCACAGGAGCTGACCCTACCCCTTTGTTCAGCACCAGTGAGACGCACGTGGAGTGCTGGGTCCTGTTCTGGGCTCCCCAGTACAAGGGAGGCGTGGACAGACTGGAGAGAGTCCAACGAAGGGCTGTGAAGATGATGAAGGGACTGGAGCATCTCTTCTATGAGGACGGGCTGAAAGAGCTGGGACTGTTCAGCCTGGAGAGGAGAAGGCTCAGGGGGGTCTTATCCATGTATAGAAATGCCTGATGGGAGGGAAGATGAAGGAGCCTGGCTCTTCTCAGTGGTGCCCAGAGACAGGACAGGACACAATGGATGCAGAAAAAGTACACGTGAACACAACAAACCACTTTATTTTTACTGTGAGTGTGGTCAAACGCTGGCATGGGTTGCCCAGAGAGGTTCTGGAGTCTCCATCCCTTGAAATATTCAAAACCCAACCAGACAGGGTCCTGGGCAACCCGCTCTGGCTGACCTTGCTTGGGCCAGGGGCTGGACCCCCTCTCTAGAGGTCTCCTCCCACCTCAAGCGTTCTGTGATTCTGCGAGAAGCCGAACTGCACCCCTCTGCCTTTCCTGAGGAGAGGGCAGCATTAGCAGCACTCAGCCAGCAGACATCAGCAAAGCCAACGTCTGTGCTGCAAGACCCCTCCACGGGGAACCAGCAGCATCGAAGCTAGAATGGTTTTTAATCACCCCTGCCTAGGCCCTGCCACCAGCGGAGGACATGCTGTGGGACAACAAAACCCATTCTTCCCTCCACAGAAGGGGAAGCAACTACGGCCCTTTCTCCAGCACTCCTCCTCACACTCAGGCTGCTCCAGAGCTTAACATGGTGGAAAAATATAGTAAGTCCAAAATGGCAGAAACAGATCAGCTTTTCCTCAGAGGACGTGCACCTACACCTCCCTTCCTACAATCTTCCTAACGGCCATCCGCCTCGACACCCCCCCGCTGTGAGACCCTGCCTAGGTAGCTGTCATGGCGGACCCCTTCGGCGGGGTGCCTTCCTCCTCCGTACCTATCATGGCAAGAAGGAGCCTCGGTCTGGCGCCCGCGTGACAATCGCGCCGGGGCCGGGCGATGGCAGTAGGGAGCGGACGGCAGTGTGTCACGTGGGCTTCTCCCAGGGTGCAGCGGGGGCGCTGGCGTTGGTTGCCATGGTGCTGTGAGGGACCCGCCGCGATGGCGCTGCCCGCGCCGCCCCCCGCCCGCGTCTTCGCCGAGCTTGTCCCGGCCCAGGCCCCGGCCTCGGCCCCGGCCTCGGCGGGACGCGGCGGCCCCCCGGTGCCGTCCGGACGGGAGGTGCACGTGAGCGGCAGCGCGGAGCTGAGCGCCGGACCGGACCGAGCGCGGGTGTCGCTGCGACTGGGCAGCCGGAAGGATGCGGCCGGAGCGGCGCGGAGCAGCGTGGCCCGCCGGCTGGAGTACATCGCCCAGAGCGCCCGCCAGCGCGGCGTCCCGGTGAGAGCCGCCGCTCGGCCTCCGCCTCCTACGGCGCCGGGGACGGAGCAGGGGGTCCCCTGTGGCGTCGGGTGCTGAGGGGCGGGCAGTTCCCCCGGGGGAAGGCGACGGGAGGAGCGGGCGGGCCGGTTCCCCTCAGCTGCGGGGTCTAACCAGGGCCTCCCCTACCCCGCTCGGCCTTCCTGCGGGGAGCGGCCGGGCAGGGGCAGCCGCGAGGGGAAGGTGTCCCGGGACCGGCGCTGCGTGCATCGGCCCGGCCGGCGGGAGGCAGAGGGGTAGCGGGCTTTGGAGCTCTCGGCCCTCCGCCTCCGGAGTGCAGCGGCCTGCCTGTGTGGGAGGTTGCAGCTTTGCCAGCCTCAGCCGAAAAGGTGGAATGTCGCTGCCGGGGCTCGCCATCGGGTTGCTTGTTTTGCGTGTGAAAAACCATCCTGTTTCGACTATGTCATCTGTTCATGTAAGACGGCATCCTCACGTGTATACAGATGAGACTGATAAAAGGGTACACAGCGATATAACCTATACATGTGTGTGTCAGGATAACTGTGTTACCGTAGCTTAGCGACAAATACCTACAGAGTTTTTTCCTCTTTTTCTTGTTCCGCTTAAGTAGAGAGGTATGAAAGAACATGAAACGTGATCAGGATAGCTGAAGTGACAGAAGTCCCTTGTGGACTCAAAGAGTTCCTTTACCATAATAAGTTTTTTTGCCCTCAGCAAGTCATTTTATGACGATAAGAAAAGCATAATCTTGCTTTTAAAGTTTTGTCCACACTGCAGATACTGTGTAAGGGTGATATTTGTCCTAGCAATTGTGCTGCTGATGTTTTCACATTTTATAAAACAGTTTTGGAGAGTGTTCCACATCTAGGACTCTTAAAAACAGAACAAAGCTGATCTTTGATGGAATAAGTGGTTGCTTTTGAATGTTACTTACTATTGAAGTTCCCCAGGAAATTTGTGCCTTTTTAGTGTGTTCACAAATGAGCTGGGGAAAAAGGAGATGACAGAGTTTGCTGTCAATACCAAATTATTCAATGCAGTAACATGAAGAATTGCAGAAGGGTTTCATGATACTGCATGATGTTATGGTGGAATTCAGTGTTAGTATATGCAAAGTGAGAGAGTAAGTTACTCGACCTAAACAGTGATGTGCTTACAGTGAAATGGCATGCCCACATCTCAGAGGCTGCGCGCATTTGAAGATAAGTACTGACTCCAACTTCCCCCCCCCAAAAAAAAAAAAAAAAAAAGGATTTACTGTTTTCTTTTAAAACTGATAATGATGCTGTCTTTTTTTCTGTAGTAGCTAAAAGAAGCATTTGTTCAGGGATAAAAATGACAATAAAAATGACCACTTAACCCCTGATTTAGGAAAAGGTCGTATTTCAGCTGTGGGACTAGATGGCAAAGAGACATGGAGGCTGCTGTGGGCTACGTACATGATCCTGCTCCCTGTGTTTTTCCTGAACGCATGACTGTGTGCCTGTCTGTCACAGGGAGCAAGATTCCATTGCCATCAGAATGACTTGTTCAGTTAGAGACAGTGCACTTTTGTATGAGATTACAGGTTGAATGCCTTCAGTTTCTATTAAGTGAGTTAATAGGAGTCTGGTGGATTTTAGGAGGAACGGAAGAAGACAAGGCAACTCATCATGCATTCACTTTTTTTAGTAGAAAAAAGCAATAAGCTTTGTACCCACCACCACAGTAAGATATCAGATCATGGGGTATTTTCCGGCTGCAATTAAATAGCTCTTCAGAGTGTGGATAGATTAGAAAAGATAGTTGGAGATATTTACCCTACAGTGAATCTGAATAACCGACTTCCAGTTTTGACATGAGCCTGATTAAATTAAGATAGCACGGAGCATTCGACACATGGCAGATGGCACACAAAAGGAGTAGGCAGGATGTTAAATAAGTGAGAATGCTTTAGAGGGGCTGTGTGCACTACTCCAGGCTACAAAAATAATTGCAAAATAAAGTATGACCTGGGGAAACAAATAGTTGTATTTGGGTATATGCAGTCAGATTCAGAAATGTGGGAGCAGCTAAGCAGTGATGGTGTAACCTAGCTGGAGAGTGGACTGTTTTTACAATGTAAGAGCATTCAGTGTTGTCTTATAATAATTTCAGAGTAATCTTTTGCTGTTTCAGAGATGCCATGCATTCGAGAATGGAAGTGTTAGTTCTTTCCACTTCCATTGTGAAATGCTGCTTAAGTTGTGGGTTTCTCAGTGTTAGCAAAGTGTTAGCTCTAGGGAACTCTGAGAAAAACAACATGAAGTTATGGTTTTTTTCAGAGTAGTTCCCTGCAGTATAATTTTTAGTGCTTTGTTGAATCCAATTTTAAATCACTCCACTGCTGGAGCTTTTATTTGCCTTGTAGCTTTTCTACTAACAACTTTCACTGCTGGCAATTTGTTCTTAACTGCATTTGCTAACATCACCATTCTAGACCACTGTAAAATTAATCTCTCTTCACAATCTCCATATGGTTCTAGTTGTTGCAAGCTTATCTAAGGCCTCTTTAGAAATCAGCTGGCTATTCTATATATTTGTTTTTAATTAATCCATAGAACAATTTCCTTAACCCTTGTTGGTGCTATTGTAGGAAGTCTGTGAGATCAGAAGTGCATAACCTTTGCAGCAGCAGGAGCTCGCATTAGCAGCTTGTCAAGATGCCTGGGGGCAGCACCTAATTTCCATATACGTTTACACAGGATTTTAATCAGAAATAGATGCACATAGTAGCATTTATTTATAGAGTGCTGTAAGTATATGCAGTGCTTCAGAGCACAGAATCTGCTTTGAAGGCTGCAGGGAAAGTAAAATCAATGGGGAAACCAATCTCTCTTACTCAGCCCAGCTGCTCTAAAGTAACATTTTTTTCCTCTATCTCTAGAAGCAAGCTGATTTTATATTTAACATCTATAATTTATTTGGGGAGTGGTGTGGAGATGACACTTGTTTTCTTTAATCACTGTATCTAATAACTGGCCGTGGCCATCTTGTTTAAAAATAACAGTGATAATATTTGTTGTACTGATCAGAGTGTTATTTAACAAACCAGCTATATCCAGTGGCCTCTGGCTTAGAGTTTGTCTGGATTGGGATATATCCTTGGATATATGTGCAATATTCTCCATATTTCAAAACTGTTATTTAGGGATGTACATACAGTCAGTTAAAAAGAAAGATTTTGATGTTTTGCTCACTCAGTTACAAAATCTTCCAATTTCAATATATCCCTGAATAAGAAAGGTAGAAGCCTGCATAATGCATCACCTTTTTCAGACTACCATGTATTTTAAGAAATACCCCTGAAGTGTCCTCACATTTGCTGAGTACAAATCTGCTTTTTACCTTTCTTAAAATAACTGTTACATATACTGTTATTTCTTGAATAGACATTATGCAGCAGAAACTTCTTCACCGTAGATTTCTAGGTTGTCGTTCTGTCCGTCTAATGCCAAACAGAACAGAGTGAGGGACTAAGAGGCTGGAGCACAGGTACCAGGTGCCTGGCTGGGGTACGCACTGACTGCTTACCAACCTTAACTGTGCAGGGACACTATCACGGATGGACTGTTAGGAGATACGAGCATGCATCAAGACTCTCATTAACCATTTCTTTAGCACTAAGAACAAAAATGCTGTGTTCAGGTGGAAGAAGCTAACTCTTTTGGGTGTGTGTTTATTTTTCATAATGTAAAGTTATATTTGATGTATCAGTGCAAATGTACAAGTAAATGCTAAAAGACATTTCCAGGCATCTCCAGATTTTTGATTTATAATTACACGTATCAGCATAGCTCATCACAAGGGTGCATTAGTGTACATTTCCAAACTGTAAACACTTTCCCTTACTAAAGCTGGTTTTGTGTTTCATAAAAAAGTTACGCAGTTTTTTTAGCTCAGTAACCAGAAGTAGAACATGTAACTTTATCTGCAAATAGGCTTTTCTCATACTGTATTGTTATGTAGCTGTGTGCTTTTGCTAACTTATCTATTTAGTCTTTCCCTTGTTTTCTTCTGGGGAAAGAGGCAGTCATTCTTGTAAGCAGCGATGGTGTTATGAGGGTGGACATGATGGTCCTGTGACGAAGATATTGTTCAGAAGTAGCAGAGAAGTAGGAGGAAGGGCTATATAAGGTTTTGTTCTGTGTAAAAGAAAGAAAATATAAGGCAAAGCACGGTTCTACACTTGATATTGTAAGCTCAATGGGCTATTGACTGTCTCTTTCATTTTTGTTTTTAGAGTACCTGCAGCAGTGATGGTTTATGTCACTGCTGGCTCAGAAAATAGGCTATATATAAAAGAAGAATGCAAGGTTGATTCTGTTAAGAATTGCTCAATGGCTTCTGAGGTAACCGAGTGATCACATAACAATAATGTTATATTCATTTACTTTTCCTACTGTGATTATTGGCCCACAGATTTAGAGAATGGAGAAAGTTATTCCAGAAGTCCAGAATATCTGACACATCAGAAGTGTAGCTTTCCCTAAGTTACAGTGAAAACTATTTTTCCTGTTGCTATTGCAATCAAACAGATAGTTCCTCAGCCAAAATATGAACAGTGGACATAAGCAGTAGGAAAAAAAGCCTTTTGCTTTTGATGTAGTCAAAGTCTTCATTCCAGTTTAAAATTGTAATCACTTACCTGTCTTTTTCATATCTTTGTCCAACCACCCTCCCAGACAGGAGCAAAGTATCTAAGAGAAGATGTATCTAACAGGAGGCCACCTTGTTATGACTTCGGCAATTATTTCATCCTTTACTCTTCAATAGCGCATACAGATACTGTCAAATCTGGTGGGATAAAAATTAGCTGTGAGGGAAATTTTATAATAGATGGCACAAAAGAAATGATCTTTCCCTCTGATTGCCTTGGCCTTGCAATAGCGCCTGGAGCCACAGGATGGCACTGTCCTTAAATACACAGGAACCTTGCAGAGGGCAAAACCAAATTAGAAGATTTGAAACAGTTCAGCAGGAAAGAGAACTTTTCTTAAAAAGGATTAAGAAGCGGGGACAGGGGAAGACAAATGCACTTTTTCTATGTTCACGCTAAAGTTTTATTACAGCATAGTTATTTTTGTAAAATATGAGTTGTAGAAGAAAGCTTTTCTGTGTGGTTATTTCTGTAAGTCATGTAAGAGCTGTAGGAAAAAATCTTTCATGTCAATTGTAATTGGATTCTATCATAAATAGTGAGATGTACTCCATTTTGTAAATTAAATGAATTATTGGTGCTGGACTGACTTGATCGCTCTTGAGCAAACCACAGCTAGCCATGCTGCCAAAGTACCTCAAACCCGATGACTGTAAAAGGGGAAATACAGTTTTTAGTGACGAACTGGCCCTGCTCCCTGCCCTTACTAGAAGAGATTATCCAAAAATAGGGTTGTTGTGCTCATATTTGAGCACTGCCAATCAATCATAAAATTTAAGTTTCAAAATTTTTCTTGTAGGCTGTTGTGCAATGGTAATAATGGTTCTAATTTCCATATGATATTTTAAAAGGAAAGTGCTTCTCATGATTAATGTAATTTATATGAACTTATGTATGCATGCTACATGATAAACTTGAAGATTTAAGCCTCTGTAGGAAATATTCTGACACAAAGCATCTTTTGAAATGTGTCAACACTGAAAGCAAATACTGTTTTCCTATGCAAATATATTTAATAAGTAAAACTTTTTCAGTAATTGGAAGGCTTAGTATCTGCCTCTGTACAGTTCCTTGGTATTAAATGCAAAGTTATATTTACAATTAAGTTGTAAACTGTGCTTTTTGTTGTGTTGTAGTAATTTTACAATAAATTGTTCATCCAAACTGTTTACTGAAGAGGGAAGCAGGTGAAAGAAATGTGATTGTTAGACCGCTAGCAAGCTGGTCAAATACTGAGATGTAACTGGACTTACTCTGTATCTTAGTTAATTCAGTACCTTATAAGTCTTGCAGGATTTGCTAGTGCTCTGTGCAGTCATGTTAATAGAGCTCCTGTTAATGCAAAAGTGTCAGTGGTGGCATAGCCTCTCTTAAGGATTACCGTTCTGCCAGCATAGCCCGTGCTCGGTCATTGTTCAGATCACCTTGCTACAAGCTGCTACTGATAAAATATCTTAAAATAGGGGCCTGAAAAGCACTTTTCGCATACTAACTTTGTGAAAACAATTGAAGCTTCTAGGTTTTTTTAACCAGGTGAATTTACGCACACTGATACACATAGCTTCTAGCTAGCAGTCACTTTTACGACCTAATTGTTCTTTTCAAGTGAATAGCAGTGAAATTACATTATAGAGCTACTGTATAATTTAGTTTAAATAACACTGAGAAGTCTTTAACATCCAGCTAGTTTTTAACTGAAGAGATTTGCATGGAAAATTCCAAATTTCTGTTGCTAAGTCATAAGTAATAAGCCAAAACAGTTCAACTTTTACAGGACACAATACATTTCCAACAGATGCTTAATTTCTGTCTTCTAAGATTATATTCTTGTACTTTATTTTAGGAAGAAAATATGACTGTAACAGAGGATTTTAGTAGAGTAGAAAATACTTACCAAATGGAAGCAGAGGTATGTATTCAACCTAACCAAAAATAATAATTAAAAAAGAACAAGAAATGTAGCAAGGACCAATATAAATTTGCAGACTGTCTTTCCTCATACCGCAGAGTGGATGTTCTCTACAGTAAAGGCAGCATAGTCCAAAGAAACTATTGAAGGACTGCAGTTTAGAGTTCAGCAGCAGTATTCTGTTGTGTGCAGAGCTTGTTTTCTGCTACTGTAATATAGAAATAATAATCTTCTCAGATGAATGTGTGCTTTTTAAATATTTCACATTGCTACAGAAGGAAATACTTGGTTCTGGGGCTCTACAGTTGTTCTGTGGCAGCGTAAGCAAACCCACATTCTCCTTCACCCCTAGCCCTTCCTGCCCTCTACTTTTTGCAAGGAGTTGTACTTAAGTGATCAGGTGATAGATCAGTTCAGAAAGCTGCTCCAGTTAATAACATTTTTTTTTTTCTTCCAGATTAGCTTTTATTTTTTCCATTATTTTAGCTCCCCGAACTGGAGGCAATGCAAGGCAGAGGACAAGAGTGAATGGGGGACAACAGTGGTATGGCAGCCCTAATCTAGATCTGCTTAAGCCACAGTTGAACAGCACCTGGACTTTGGTCTATTCTACATGACTCTGCCATCAGCTTGCTGCAAGTAAAGCAAAGCTAATTGTTTCCTAGGTATTTGACTTTAGATTTCTGTAGCTAAAAAGTCCTGTATGAAAGCTAAATATTATGGAAATAAACCCATTTGCTTCAGAAGCAGCTCAGGGGAGTATATTTTTGCACATTCATGCTATAGTAAGAAATAAATGCTGTGCTGGAAACATTTGCTGAGGGAAATGATGTGTTTTTAGTCAATGAATTTTTTTACGGCATCAAACTTTAATCACTACCCAGCAAATTTACAGATTCTTATGAAGTAAACCTGGAAGTCTGCAGTAAAACGATAGCTGTTTTACAGAGCTGTTATTTACAATCCCCTAAAACAGGGTTCAGCCTCTTTAGTTTGCTTGCTTGCTTTAAGGTATATTGTCATCTAAATAACAGCAATAAATACAGAAATAATCGAGAATTCGGAGAGAAAAATTTGCATTTTAAAATGAGTCTTCTGATACTTAAATAGTATGCTTCAGTGTCATATTCTGAATGATTTTAACTTCATAAAGTAGACGCCTACTATCATGAAAGCTTAAATCACCATGTTTTTTACATGAGCTATACTTCAAAATTAATAAAACTATCAAATTATTATTTAGGCTACAGACAAGCTTATGCTTACAACTTCAGTCTTAAATGGTAACTTAACCAGCCATCTCCCTTCTGCTATTAATTTTTATCCAAGATTGTACGTGGAAAGTGAATTACATGGATTTAGTGTTCATTTGCAGACAGCTTGGACCAGCTGTAATTGCTGTTCAAAAGTTGTATGGTTGCCTAGGACCCGAGTATCAGAACTTGAAAATCTAGCCCTAGTACTCTGTTTTGGCTGCCCTGTACACTTAAGTAGCAGTATGGTTGCTCTTTATTCAGAGATTAGTTTCTCCTTATTTCCTCCTTTATGTATGTACTTGTTTCATTAGTGCAGCTTCATAAACCAATGAAGTTCCATTGACCAGTGTGTTTGCATACTTTAGCAATATAAATGAATTTAAAATTAACTTCCACTTGCTTCTTTAGTAAAGAATTTGTCATTATATTTGTGTTATATGTAAAATCATGGAAGTCATGTGTTATTTAATTCTGTAAACTCTTTTTACCATTTGTCTACTGTAAAAGTTTTTAGAAGACTGAGGAAATTCCCAGACAAATAGCTATTTTAAGGTGTAATTAAGAATTCAGTATATGCTTTCAACTGTAAGGAGATAAATTTTAATTCATGCTATAACAAAGGAAAATACGCAGAAGAATGAAGCTGTGTATGAGATCACAAAGCTCTGTCATATCTTAATCATAATAGTTCATTTATTGTATGACAATCTCATGGGATGAAGATTAAGTTGGTTTTGTGCATTTCTTAATATTCTTGCCTCCTTATAAACCATAACTTCTTGTCCTTTACAGCCTTACCCAAACCTTGTAGTGTCCATGATGGGTTTGCATACCCTCATATTACTTTTTCACATTTTTTAACCTGAATTATAATTGAAGAAATAGAAACACTGCTTTGCATTTTAATGCTCAGGTATGCTCTGTAAATGTAAGTGGAATTTATTGAGCCTAGTTCTAAATGAAAACAGTGAGGCTTGGGGGAAAACCCAACAGAATTCACAGTTATTGCTCAGTTGTTTTCTGCTCCTGGGGGGTACCTGATTACATGCTTCTTTTTTAACAATAAAGTTCCTGAGTGCCCAGAACTGCCTGGTCTAAGCAGCTCATCTCTTGCTTAAGACCCACAGTTCTTTTGTTTGATCATTCTTTTGTTTCATCCCCTTGAGGAACTAATCTTGTAAACACTGATAGCAATCTGGAAAACACCTTGACAGTCCTCATAGTGAGACTTTCGACTTTCCAGGAAATACAACTGTGACATTTTTCTGGCAATGCAGCACAAGAGGATGTATGCTTTTTACATATGGCAAGAACTCCCACTGAAGAAAGAAATCTAGGTTTAGTCTCATCTTCAGTCTTTCTTCAAATTGATGCTGCACATTCCAGTAAGTGATTCAATCCCCAAGATACAGATAAAGGGTGTGCGACCGAGATGAAAATGCAGATGTGGTGCAGTTTTGCACAACAGGCATGACCCTTTGTCCTTGCAGATGATGGAATTGCCCTGCCACCCCATGTTGGTCAGTTCTCAAGGCCCTAAACCCAGCTTTGACTCAGTTGTGTGAAGAGCTACTGAGCTGGTGCAAAGATTCAAGCCAGGTTGAGGAACATGTACCACACTAGGAGGCTACCAAGGGTAACTAGATGTGTGCATTAATTACTTTGTGATAACTATCGATATACATTTTTTATCTTACCCTGTATATGAAGTAGCCCCCCATCTCTCACTGAGAGATTCGACTTCCTTGAATTATCTCATTTACCACAAGGTAAGCCTATGGTATGCACGCAGGCAGTTACTGCAGTGCAGCTGACATGCCATAACTTGCATTTTTGTACCGCATGCCTTCATTGGGATAGATTGCTGCATGGACTGCAATAATCACAGGGGTGACTCTACGTCACAGGGGTTGGCAGTGGAATTGTCTTTGCCGCATTTTTTTTTCTTCCCCTCCTGTTGAAGCTGCATTACTGTGAGGAAAAAAAAAAAAAAAGAGGAAAGAGGGATATGAGAGAAGGTGAGCCTGACTTCCTGACTTGGTGGTGAGAGTACTGTATTGGGAAGTGAAGATGAGGATTTAGTTCTTCTAAAAAAAGAGTTTGGGACCCAGGATTTGTGATTCCTGAATGCTGTAGCAGCTTGGCATCATTGCTTCACTCCTGGTGACTGTGCTCTGCTACAGAAAGCTGCTGCCTCTTGGCTCGCACATCCCCACAAGGAAGGCTGTAGGGCTCTGGATCCAGGGCTGATAGTGATGCCTGCGTTGTAGCACTTGGGAAAACACCTGAATCCTGATGCATCTGTATTTAGTACTTCTTGCCAAAGCCATAGACAGCTAGATGTTTAAATTGTTTTTAATCCAAGTCTGAAGTGCCCAGTTCTCTGTAAGCACTGGATTGAGTCTCTTCAGCCCACACAGTGTTTTGAGCCCACTGCAAGCTGGTGTCAGCTAGGCTTAGTTTAGTCTCATAGCGTAGGTTTCTTGAACCTAATGCTTGGAATTGAAATGTAATTGTCCTTCCTGCACAATGTTTTCCACATAATTTTGCTTGGGCTTCTGCATAATTAACATTTAGTAATCTAAAAGGGAAGAACCAGCATGCATCTAGTCATGTGTCCCAAAGAGCATGTTCATTCTTCAAATTGTCTACATACCAAGAATGCTGCACTTCCTCACAAAAGAGCATTTCTTAATTCTCACTTTTAAACCATTGTATAAACTTCTTTCTGTTGCACACCTAATGCTGGTCTCTAGGGCTATATAAAAGTGTTCTGAGTAAATAAATGTTGGAGTTATATACAGGACTAGTATGTTCAGTTAGTTTGTACATATCTGGCTTTATACTGATCATAGAATCATTTAGGTTGAAAAGGAGCTTTAAGATTCACAGAATAATAGGGGTTGGACGGAGATCATTTAGTCCAACCCCCTCTGCTAAAGCAGGATCACCTTCAGCAGGTTGCACAGGATCGCATCCAGGTGGGGTTTGAATATCTCCAGAGACAGAGACTCAACAACCTCTCTGGGAAATCTGTTCCAGCACTCGGTCACCCTCAGAGTAAATAAATTTTTTTCTCATGGAACTTCCTGTTTTCCAGTTTGTGCCCATTGCCTCTTGTCCTGTTGCTGGGCACTGTCAAGAAGAATCTAGCCCCTTTGTCTAGACATCCACCCTTTAGATATTTATAAGCATTGATAAGATCCCTTCTCAGTCTTCTCCAGACTAAGATCATTGAGTCCAACCATTAACCTAGCACTGCCAAGTCCACTACTAAACCATGTCCCATGATTTAAATATGAGTGTTGAATCATAGGGGGAAAAATGAAAAAAATTACTTGTGTGATGTCTGTGTTCACTCCTAGGTCTGTATCATATTCAGTGATTTTGGAAAAATGCAGAATGTTTGCAATCTACTCATTGAAAAGTTAGGAACCTCTGTTACCATCAGTCCACCTCATTTCTATCATACACCAGAAGCCATAGACGCCCTTTGGTAAGTTTTCTCTCATGCTATAAATTTTACAGCCTCAGGTAATGGTTAGTATGAATACATAATTTATACTGTTTGTAATGGGAGCAAATAGTTTCCTTCATACCTGTTAAAATTTATGTTTAAAGATTTCAGTATTTGTTTTTAATATAACTCATAAATTAACGCTGTTCAGCCTAGAAGATACAGCTTGTTCTTTCTATAATGTCCCTCTGCAAAAGCAGAATGTATTAAAAACATTTTCCCACCAATTTCCATTGGAAGTATCATCTATTGTGAATATCAGGTCAATAGAATTTGACTTTGGTTACATCAGCAAGTGTAGATTTAATTTGTATTTATTCCTGAAGGTACAAGTGCATTACCAGATGTTGATAATTCTAAGCACCCTTGCCAATTCCCATTACTCTTAGCTGCTGACATGATCTGAAAAGAACCATGTACAGCGCTTGCTCAGCATTGAAACGTGAAGCTCAGAGTCTTGATATTTGAGGCCTTAACTATTCCAAGTCCTGCTTCTCCTATTGATATTGAGGGCGCAGAGGGAAGTTTAATTGTGCTTTGGGCTTTGCCTCTTTAAAGAATTGTGCCTGGTCCAAGAAGTAAGCTCAACTAGCTGCTGCTAATGGTTCTGGAGATGTCCGAAGTGCATCTCGTAGGTATCTGCACCGGAATCTGGAAACTGGGCCAGTGAGGTTAGGTAAGTGCTGGTATGCTTTAGAGCTGGGCCACCCAAATGCCTGCAGCAAGGGCTGAACTCTTGCTCTGCACCACACACCACGGACGCCTACGGGTGTTAGAAATTCTTGATCACAGCTGATGAAGACGGTGACATTTTCTCCACACATTTCCCCTCAAAATCCTAAACTATCACCCAGAAGCAAGGGGAAGGTGATGTGCCTTACATCTATGCAGTTACAAAGGCTAAGGCCTTTAGAAAAAAACAAACATGCTTGGCAGGAATACTTGTACCCCAGCTGGGCCTGCTTGTTATTGTGCTGCTTTTTCTACCTCTCAGCCGGCAAGTATGCGTTGCTGCTGTTGCAAACACACGGCGGAAAGCTCAAGAAGTCTGTCGACTGTTTGGACAATCATTGGGAAAACCTTTATTAATAAGAGAAGAAGAAACAAAAGAATGGGGAGGCCACATAGACAGTCAGCTATCGAACTCCCCGGATTCACTGACTCTGCAGGAAAGAATCCAGAATGCTACCATGTATGCTTCTTGTAGAGTCTTTGCTGTGTTTGAGATAAAGGGAAAAGAAAACAGAAGAAACAAGTTGCTCTAGAAGCTTTCAAATCCTACACATTTTTTAATAAATTTTTTAATGCTTTCTTGAATGTTTTGTTGTTGGTTTTTACTTTATTCTTATGCTAGCAAGTAGAGGTAGAGGATATTGAGAATGTGATTTATGTACTGAGCCAAAATAGATGGTTTTCTTAACATGTCTGTCCAGGTGTAAAAAATTAGATTTAGTAGAATTTTATGTCACTCAAAACTCTTCCTTTGCGTGTATCATTTGAAAGCAGCACAATGCATGCTGTTGTAGAGAGAGTAGTCAAACTATTGCAGGATCTACTTCCTATGGTTCTCCCCAGAAATATTTCAGTTCCGGTTGCTTTTATTTAGCTCTGTCTCCTAAAAGTAAGGTTATGATTAATTCTGAAAGTAAAGTTCTTAACTGTTTAGTTTCTTCCTCTGCCCCCTGTAGAAGGGCAAGATTTTCATGTCCAAAACCTTTGGTACTCCTAGCTGAAACTTGAATATATTTAAATGTTTCCTCCAAAATTTGGAAGGAAATTAATCGCTGGCTGGAGTCATGGTAAACTTAACGTGCACTGTGTTGACTTCTAATGAAATGAATTGTCCAACATAAAACATGCTTAGGAATGTTTTATTTCATCGTAGGAAAAAATATACAGGAGTTTTACCCTGGTGTCTTTTTGCTCAGATTTAAAAAGGAAATATGCTGTCGGGGTGTACGTTACGTGTACACACACTTAAGTATTTCAGTCATGAGGATAGATTTTTTTCAGCCATGGCTGCATAATGTATTTTGATCCATCGTATCCACTGAAATAGGCTTTCATATCAGGGTGGTGTACCTGAGAAAATAATATTTCAAGTTGAATAAGCACCAGAATTAGCAATAAATACAAACTGATCCTTAAAAGAATCATTAAAGTTACTACAGTTAACTTTTTGAAAACTCCTGATTAGTTTTTAAATACATAATGTACAGAGATACTTCCAGTGGGATTTTCCATGTACCTTAACCTAATCTATGTCATCAAAACAGTGGCTTCCTCAGACTGTCACAGTACTCTACAAATGTTGAACATATCTCATGATATGTGCCAGATCTACACTAGCATCAATGTTTCAAAAATCAGAACTGTTTCTTATTGGAGTAGTTGTCACCCATTTGTTGCTGGTAGAACTATTTGGTTTTTTTTTTTTCAGCTGGATCAGTTCTCTAATCCAGTTAGGGAGCAGGAACAGTAAAGAAGCAGTCGGGGAAATGGTGAAGATGCACCAAGTTGATGGCTTTAGGTACCACAACGTCCAACTTGAAGATGCAAATCCACAAAGGGCAATCCAAGTTATGTGCTAGGTCATGAGGCAGAAAGCCTACTGTGAGCAGGTTAGAAATGTCACCTGGGAAAGGGTTGGGACAAATCTAAGCATTTTCTCATTAGTCTTAACTCTTCAGGCAGTTACTCTGCCTATTAGGCTGTAGGAAAGGCTGAGTGAGAGCAATCCACAGACCTTCTGAACTTGTGGTATAGCCATGACTTGCCATTTGTAATTAATCTCAGCTAGACAACTTTCAAATACCTGATTTTGCAAGCTTGTTACTATCTGAGGGGAGAAAGCAATCTGATATCTTAAAGGGTAGTTTACACAAGGTAAATATTTAAGGTGAAGTATCTGTTTCTCCTCATAGACTATAAACGTAACCAAAAGTAGCCATCCGACTGACATAGTGAAAGGTGCATTTTTTAGATACATGAGCATGGTTATGACGCTTATTTGGTACAGCATAGTTCCTGCTCCTAAGTTCAGGCATAAATCAGGGCTGGAACTAAGTCTCCCAAATTTTTACAGGTAGTAGTGTCACACTGTTTGGCCCTGTTGACTGAGAGGGGCCCTTTATGTGCAGTGGCACAGTTTCAAGAGAGAGCACAGAGAGTCTTCAGGCCAGCCTAACTTAGGCTATTCCTTTGGGGAGATTCTCCTGAAAGGCAAAAGATGCCACTTTGAAGCTCCTGTTTGACTGGACCATGCATCTCCTGTTAGAGGAATGGCTCAGCTACTTGCTGGTATTTTAAATACAGATATTGCCACTATGCACAGTTGAAAAGAATGCATCCACAATAGCACTGGATCCCTTGCAAAAAGCCACTTGCGTGCCTGAAGGCTGTTTTCTGGATCAGAGTCTCTGACTCTGCATCAGGTGCACCTCGCATGAGCTAGAAATCAAAAGTTCCCAAGACCGTGATACACAAAACAGGATTTTTGGCTCCCAAAGAGTTGTGCAGTTAAGAAGGGAAATGTTATTCAGTCTGGGCTGCAGCTGAGCAGGAGCTGTTTGAAATGCAGATTTTTCAGAGTGGAATTGAGAAACCAATATATCCAGTAGAAAGAGATTAAATGACTTGTCCAACTTGGATAGGTCAGTGAAATCCTAAACCAAAAGTCCATGTCTGCAACAGCCTGTACATAACAGAAGTCAAGTTGCTAAAACACTGACAAAACTAGGCAGTTGGATACTCTGAAATAGGCTGTACCTGGGTTTGGTCATTGATCACCTTCCGAAAATACTTGAAAGTACAGCAGTAATTTGGTTATCTGCTTTCTCGATTAGTTTTCACTAACTTTGCAAAATAGATAGTATCTATTAAGCCAGAGGTCAGCCAAATTTTAAACCTACAGGATAACAAACAAGTTGCAACTGAATAAAAAATAAATACTACCTCTAATCCCATAATAATTGTTATCTCTTCCTCAGGAATGTAAGCTGTAGATTTGCCAAATCCATTTGCTTTGTTAATTAGAATGCGATAGTGAGGAGTATCTTTCAGATCCTGTGAAAATAGAAGGAAAATAAATAGCCTCAAGGGGAGATTTTTATGATCTTAGCAACATCAGTTTGGAAAATTAAATATAAAGCAATCAAAACTGTAATACATGAAGTTCTTGGCACATCTGAAACAGTTTTTAAGAGTCAAGATTTTAATTAACCTTTTCCCCCATAGATCTTTCAAGAAACATGACTTAGATTATCCCTGCTTTTTGTATATAGGTCTCATAACAATTTGTTAGTCACCCTTCTTCTTTCACAAGTGACAACAGAGAACACCAGAGAGAAAGAGGCAAATTCAGAGCGTAACACCTCTGACAGTCTTGGTCCCAATCCTGGACAGAGCTAAGGCTACTTCTATGTATATATAAAAAACTCCCAGCCAAGAGAAGAAAAGCGTAGCTTACTATTATTTTTAGAGTGCCTCTGAAAACAAATCATGGGCCAGGGTCCCAACACGCTCACTACTATCCAGAAATGTTCCTGCCCAAAGTAACCCATCATCTAAACACGATGGGTGAATAGAGACAGGTAACTGGAGTTTACGAGCACCGCTATCGATGAATGTGACAGGCAGTGGCCTCTGCTCAACAGCGTAGTAAAGAACTGAAAGTCATAGAAAGGCAAGGAAAAGTTGGGCTGAAAGCCTGGCTAATGTTTAGAGGGGATTTGCAAGGATCAAGCTTAGCAGTTGCCTCGTAAAGGTCAGAGGGCATTTTTCATAGCTGATGCATGTAACAAAAAACACCAAAAGACACAGACTTAAACCGCATCATCACTATTGAAATTAAAACAATAAAGGTGAGCACAAGGTCATTGGGAGAACAGAACAATGTAAGGTACGTAAAAAGAATCGCAACACCTGATGGGAAATTTGTGGGTGTTCAGTCGGTGACCACAACACTGAGAGGAGAAAAGGAGAGGAGAAAAGAAAGGAAGGATGCAGGTGTTTCAGAAGCCAAAGAACAGTGGCAGGTGGATAAAATTACAGTGGGGAAGGAACAAAATGCACAAACCAGGACTGAATGTCTGCTCCCAGCTGAACTCTACAGGCAGAGTTTCTCATTTTTTTCTCATTTTCAGTCCTCTTTGACTTAATGATTAGTGCCTTCCCGCCACTTAAGCAGCATGTCAGCAGCCAACCCACAGACTATGCAGCACTGTATTATCAGAGCAACACTGTCAACAAAGATTTAGCATCTGATTTTCAAATACAACAGGGACTTGAGCTAGAGAATTTCAAAAGCTTCAAGAATTCTAACAAAAATATGTTGTTACATTCCAAGTGTCCAGATCCCCACAAACATTTCTTTCTAACTGAAATTGATTAAACACAAAGGATTACTTGCATTTCTTAGGTGCAATGAAGATGTTACCAATTATACCTATGCTGGAATAAAAGATTTAACAGCCTCTTAACTTCAGTAACACACCAAGAGAAATCCAAACACTATAGGCTGACACTGCTACTTTAAATACAAGAGTGTGTATTAAAAGTGAGTAATTTTAATTTGAGACAACCCTGACCAGCAAAGCTTAAACCAACCAATGATGCGAAAGCAAAGCTCCACTGGGACAACAGTGCAGAAGCAGTGGAGGTATCGCTCAGCTGCACAGGTGACATGGGACTCTAAAGTATTTTCCATTAGGTTAGCAGGAAATTTGTCTGTAACAGTGTTTCTGAGTTGTTTGTTTTTTTTTTTTTAATTTGAGTTATTCCATGTATGGATTAATAAAGAAAGAGTTTAACTCATTCAAACCTGTTTTGCTGGAGAATATTTGTCTTGCAGCCATTCTTCTGGAGCTTTAGCTTTTACATCCCATCCAACAATGACTCCCGAATAGCCAAATATTTTGTGAACTATTACCTGTCCCACACTGAACTGAATATACTCGGGCTTCGGACTGCGAATGTGAGTTGATTCTAATTTAACAAAGAAAGAGACTGAGTAAGGATAAGTGTTGGATCAAGTATATTAAACATTTAAACAGACATTCTCCTGACTTCTACCAGAAGAGAAGTAAAAGGCAGATTAACAGGCAAAGTAAACAAGGGAACAGATACTTCGGTTTTGCCCCCCAGGATTTTGCTATGATATTTGACAAAGCAGCATCCACCAAGGAATGCATTTTTCTATCTGTATGCCTTTGTTATTGCACAGGGGCCTTAACAGAGTTTTGGAAAGCATAAACACATGTATGTATTGACAATTACTTAAGCCTTACATGCAACATTTTACAGTGCTTACACATACTAACTGATTTTGCCATTAGTTTTTTCCAGTTTAGGTCACAGGATTCTTCTATTCAGTCTGACAGTGGGAAATTTCTTTCTAGGAGCAGACTGATCAACTGTTTCTTTTTCTTTTTATGAAGTTGATCTAAATCAGTTCATTTGAATCAAATGAAAGCTATACCACTGTTTCACACATCAATATAAAATAGGCACGTTCAGTTCTATTCAATAAAATAAAATAGATACATACATATAGTATATCATATTGATATTGTTACAGAACACATGGTGAAGAGGCCTTGGATTTTACATTTTCTGTTTTGCTTATTGAGCATTATCAATAATGTTTAGAGAGAAGGAAATAAAAGACTACCATTTACAAGGCAAGTATAGAAATGCACTATAGAAGACCACATCACAAGCAAAATCCAAAAGGATTGCAAAGACTCCAATACCTGCAAAGTAAGAATGGGTTTCTGCTTCATTGTCACCAATTTTAGTTTTCTTTTCTCCATAGTACCAATTCCTAAAATGTAAAATTAATAACTCAACATTCAAACAAGTTCTTCAGAAACTGACTTTTAGGATAATCAGCCTTCTGATTATTATTATTATCTTGTGCATTTGTCTGCATAGAGGGATACTGCAAAGCCTTTGATACAAAATTCTTCACAATTTGAAGCGCAAGTGGAATGAGAGTTTTACATTAAAACTGCTTTTAAGGAATACACAAGATAAAGGAATTTGTTCCAACGGGAGAAAAGAGTATCAATCTAATTTCTTTGTATATGTAACTCTATAGTTCCATTACAATTTTT
This sequence comes from Aramus guarauna, assembly GCA_013400195.1. NCBI lineage: Eukaryota > Metazoa > Chordata > Aves > Gruiformes > Aramidae > Aramus > Aramus guarauna. The sequence goes on along the minus strand of VXBL01002513.1, from coordinate 441,984 downwards.
CTATCATAGGAAACCCATTTATTTTCTGTAAGTGAGCAAATATTATTCTGAACTCAGAGTGACTCTTCAGTATCTTTTGTAAATTCTATTGTGACATCTTTAAAGATTGGTTAACATTGGTATGGACAAGATGTCTGGCAATGAGCCCCAGCTTAAGGCTGCAATAAGTAGAACTTCTCCATCTGCACTAGGCTGAATTTCATGTGAATGTAAAGGGTGGGGACTAGGGGAGGGACATCTTTAAAAAGGGGAAACAGCTTATGGTTTCCATTGCCATTGTGAAGAAGAGAAAGTGTAAAGAAACAATGAGCAAACTCAACACTTAGCAGGGGGGGAGCTTTCAAGTATCCCTTCTGCTGGCAGTGTAACAGGAGCAGTCTGTGAACACATGTATTTGGATTAACGTTCTCCATCCATACCAGTCAGCAACCTGTTGGTGCCAAAGAACTATATGCTGTCTTAGTCTCCTTCCGTTTTTTATAGTGTTCACCACTTTCCCTCTTTCAGTCTTACTCCCTTCACCCTGCCTGGAAAAAAGTAAGAGCAGGTTCCACAACTGTTCAAACAATACTTTTTTTAAAAAGTCTGGGTTTATCTCAAATCTGTAGGAAGACTTAAGGCTGACAAATACCTTTTAACAGGAACAGGAATGGGCAAATATCCTGACTTGTCAGGTTGCATTGTCGAAAACAGCAGCTAATATACTAGGTTTGGAAGGTCTCAAATGTCAATATAATTTNTGAAGGAGGGTAGATTTGGATTAGATGTTGGAAAGAAATTCTTCACTGCTAGAGTGGTAAGGCACTGGAACAGGTCACCCAGAGAGGTTGTGGAGGCTCCATCCCTGGAAGTGTTTAAGACCAGGCTGGATGGGGCTTTGAGCAGCCTGGTCTAGTGGAGGGTGTCCCTGCCCATGGCAGGGGGGTTGGAACTAGATGATCTTTGAGATCCTTTCCAACCCAAACCATTCTATGATTCTCTGATTCTATAATTTTAGGATAACCAATTCTTTATAATATAAGATATTCAGAAGACACAAGCAGCTCCAAAGGATCATTTGGTCTTTGAAGGCTTTATCTTTAGATATGCCAGGAGCTTTGCACAAAGTCGAAAAGCAATTTATGGTGAACCTAAGAAAAGCAGTTTCTGTTTCCATCCATCTACCATTCTGCTAGGCTTTGCGGGAAGCAAAGCTAAGCCTGGATCTTCCACAGTTCCGAGGACTTGACTTCCTTGATTATTGTACATGGATCTAATAAAGGATCTTTGAAGGTCCAGACAAGGTAAAGCCTTTGGACTATTTCTACTATACAAGAATTAAATCTCACAAACAAGCCTTTTAATCTCCCCAAACACATCCAAGCAAGAGTCTTCTTAAATTAAAATGGCATATATGTAAATGGATATAATCTTACTTTTTCTTGACTGACTCATTGTCATGTGTCCAATAATCAAGTTTCCCCTTCTTCCTAAACCCACAAATTTCCCATCTGCATTTTCTAATTCAAGTTTTCTTGAACTACCAGATACAGCACAAGATGTCCATCTCATGTTGTAGCATCTGATCCTACAAACATGTAGCTGCTTACAATCAATAATACGGTTAATCCTCCTGACTTCACAATCAGATACATTTAAAGTAGAGGATAACATGTATAGAATTACTGCCATGGTTTATATTTAGTTTTGCATGGAGTTCAAATTGCATGTTTGTGTAGAATATAGGCAAAAGATTTTTTTAAAACTGGTACAAAGTCCCAAATCAGTCTCAACAAGAAAATAAGAGACATTTTCCCTTTGTTATTTATTTCATCCCTATAGCACACCTTCCTGTTAAGAAGAGACCATGTCTGAAATTTATTTTAAGTGTAGACAGTATGTAACATCCTACCTTGTCTTTGATAGCCACAACTTTAAACGATCTGCCCACGCATCCACACTCAAGTAAGATTTTGTAAAGCTGCTCCAAGAGGCAATTATCCTTTAGTAGCAAAAAGCATCAACACATTGATTTAAAAACCTTTCATAGTACGTGTATATAATTTTTTTTATATTTAAACTTCGCTTCTGTAGCAAACAGAAAAAAAAAGCCAGTGACCAGGAACGAGTTCTCAAGATTAATATCTAGACTGCAAATTAATATTCTTTCAATCGTCACTTGTACCAGTAAACCACTTGCAAATTTTGGAAAATGCCATTTTTCATGACAAGGTTGCTTGCTTTCTGTACTCAGACCATAGGAGTTGCTAAATCACATCAGATTCTGCTGTTTCAACTGTTACTTGAGAATAGTGAGCATGAGACATTTCAAAAATGGTGCACACAATCAAAAGACTATTAAAAAATAGCCTTAAAGTTTTTGCATAAATCTAAATGGTTAGTAGTTGACTCATGCCATGAAACCTGAAAATTATTTAAATCTGGGTCTTTACACAGAAAGCCAGACTTAGTTCTTTTTTCCATCAGGCCAGTCTTTTGCTCTCATTACTTCATGTATTTGAGTTCTACAGATGAACCACACAACCCATGCACTACACAGGCTGCACAGTTAAAACTAAGTCACAGAAGTCTCTCTTCACTTGGTTCATCTTCAAGACACCAATATTTGCCAGTGGTTACCACTATCAAATATTTGGACCTGATAAAGTATTCTCCACTTTACATTTGAAGATAGATGTGTGCAATCCTGTCAATACATAACTTCTTAATTCATACACAAAATGTACTACTTACTTAAGTCTATCATTAGGACTGCCTTAAGTAATTTACTATCAATGAATTTTTGTTGGTAAAGACTCTGTACTCAGTCATACTATGCAAGAAAATATATTTTAACAGCAAGTGTCAAAACGTAATGGAAAGTTAGAAATAGTCTTACTAATCAAACACTTCATTTCCCCCTTCAAAAAAGGGACATAAACCATAGTAACCTATATTGGAATGAGATTAAGGCACAGTCATGCATTTACACAGATTATACACAGATTTTTATGTGAAGAAAAGAAAGGTTGTTATTAAAATTTTGAAGAACATCTTTAAACAACTAAATACAGTTACATTAAGCCACAAAAATGTTTGAGGTATGATTTGAATGTTGTTTTCGTGTAGGAATGGCCAGTGTGTTCCACCCACACTCCAACTTTCCAGGACAACGTGTCATTGGGGATGAGAAAGAGAACTCTCTTATAAATAAATTCATTAGGGAAGGAGAGACTTACAACCTTTTTGTTATTTGGATGCGCTGAGCAGAGTCCGTCCCGTACCATTGGGATATGAAATATTGTGCAGGAAGCGCAGACAGCAGGACGCAGATCTGCAGAGCTGCAGCTGCACTGATGTGAGGCATTCCAACAGGAAGTTTCTTCAAAGAGATTTCCCTGCTCTCTACTCTGAAAAGAGGAAGAAAAAAAAAGACAAAAAATGTAGCTGTCAGCTTTGCTAGCTGTGCAGAACTTAAAAGTTACCTTCAGATTGTTTTGTTGGTTCACAAGAGAACATACAATCTGTACACACGCATTTCATTTACATCCAGAGTACACCTAAATTAGGTCAAACTGAATTAAATTTGAGGGTACTTATAGAAACTAATAGAAGACTAAAGTAGACAACTTCACAAGACAAAGAAATCAAAAACCTAGTTAAGAGTTATACAGACATCTCTTTCATCTGGAAATGGAAAAAAGAAAAAAAAAGGAATCGGGAAGTTGCATGGTTGTCCAATTTGCAATAAAAAGCTTCTCTCCATGAACAAAATTCATTGCACTGCTTTATCATCTAATTAAGTATATTAAACATGTCTGACATATCAGATTGATGGCCTCAAGAAAAATCTGTTTAGATGCAGTGATTATTGCACATATGACAGAACTAAGGGATTTTTCTTTCAGATCGAAGGCATGCATAGCATCATACCAAGATGATAACATGTGCCACAGTCCCATTACTAGACTAGAAAAGGATTTGACGTCACCATTCATTCCACAGGCACCTGCTACACCTCACCAATGCATTAAGATATTTACGACTCTTCTTTCCTTCCCCGTCAAATTAAGATATTCACCTTCAGCTGAGCAGCACACTTACTGTCTTTTTACATCTGTGAGGGTTTTTCAAATCAGAACTAAGACTTGATGAAATTTGAGACTTGTACCTTTTACACAAGTGTTCTCAGTCTTTGAACTTACACGTTCAAAGAGTCACCTACATCCACTCTCGGTTCTGTCTCATTAGTCTCTAGCTGTGGCTGTTAAGCTACTATATTCTCTAGTAGCGTACTCAGCTCACAAGCCCAAGCAAATTGTTTTAGTTGTTTCTGAGTTGCTACTAGTTCCTGCTATCCTAATTTACGTAATTGAAAAAATAATATGGGTTACTGTGATGTATACATGGGAAGTTAGATTTATGAAAACTGCCTAGGAAAGGTAGTCGAGATCACAAAATAATGCTGAAGGAGGCCTGAAGAACATTGTAATGAATACGAAAACATCTGCATGTGTGACGAACAGTTAGCAGGAACTGTATTTTTCACTTCTGCATTACCTGCTTTAGAGTCAACAGCAAAGAAAAAACAACTCCTAATTTTAGACCCTATCAGTAGTTGTACATCTAGAGTACTTGTTTAGTCATGTATATCGGGGGGAAGAGTCACGTATCAGTTGAACACAATGACCATCAGCACCCAGCTAGGCTGCAGAGCTGGACAGGACCCCTCCCGGGGAACGCTACCACTTTGCCCACAGCGTTTACACCACACGACCGTACAACTCCCGTCCCTGCAGGTCTTCCTCCTATTTCTGAAAGCAGCTTTTTGAGCAGCTGGATCCACCAGACAGAAAGGATGCGGTAGAAAACGGAGAGAGAGCCTGGACCGAAGCTGAAGCCCTGCAGAAGCAAAATACTTCTGCGCGTATTCTGAAGTACCTGAAAACCTGTCAGAAACGAGCAATACCTTTAGCCCAGCCGACAACCGCCTGTGCGCACCCAGCCAGGAGCCGAGCGCACGGCCGACCCGCAGCACCCCCGTGCCGGCAGCGCCTACCGCAGCCGGGGGAACCCGGCGGGACCCCGGCCGGTGACTCTGCCACAAGCCCGGGGGCCAACGACGCGAAGACAACGAGCGGGCAGGCGAGGCGGGCTGCCCGCTCGGAAGGGGAGCCACGGCCCGGGACAGCCCCCCGCAGCTCTCCTCCCCCAGACCACCGGCCCCTCAGCCCTCGTCCCGGCGCCTGAGGGGAGCCGGCCCGGCGCTGGACGGCGGCAGCAGGTGGCGGCGCCACCCCGAGACCCTCCCTTCCCTCCCGGCTCCCTTCACGGCCGCCGGCGCAGGGCGCTCCGCCGCGCCGGCAGCCCCTCACCCGTCGGTGGCCGCAGCTCCGTGCGGCAGGTGCCGGTGCGGTGTCGGGCCCGCTCTGCCGGGCTCCGCCGGGCGGCGAGGGGCTGAGCTCCCCAGGTGGGGGCGGGGCCGGGCGCGAGCTGCCGGCGGCAGGTAGCGGCCGTTAGGGGCCGGCAGACATCTTGTGCGGCTGAGGGGAGCAGCGCGACGGGGCCGCTCTCGGCTTCGCGCCCTTCCCGATGGCGGGCCGGGAAGAGTTTTAACGCATAAAATGAACGTAGAGTGGTGAACCCTGTGCCTGACGCCAAGGGTCAGGTTTTCAGGGGTGTTACCCCCTTCTCTCAGACTGGCAGTTGTCTTTCCCTCGCGTGTGGATGGGATCAGGATTTCTCATTCTCAAAACACAACAAAACAAACAACTGGGTGGACTTCACACCCTTAGCATTTTTTAGGGAGATCGTAAAGAAAGAAAGAAAAAGGTTTTATTTAGTTTTGCAGGTTAATTTCAAGTAAATGATATTTTCAACTCCCTTATTAAGTAATTTTTATCTGTGCAGGTGGACACGTGCCTTTAACCTGCTATGAATAGAAGTCAGGGGGAAGTTCCCTAGTGTGAAGTTTATGCAAAAGATGTCATGTTTGAACATAAACTTTTAACCCAGCCTCACAGCGTGCCCCTAACCACCCTGTTGGTAGTTCAGAGAGCAGTTGGTGGTGGGTCCCTGGGCCTGATTTTGTCACAGATGGATGAAGGCACAGCTGAAACAAAAGTCTCCTGCATGGTTTCGATAGTGCATGTGTCAGCCGTCAAGCAGGGCCTCCCTCTGGGCCTGTGACAGATAGCTGAGCTGCTGCACGGGGGTTGAAGCCTGTTAAATGAGTCTCTTCTTTGTAAGGGATTTCTTTGGTGTAAATTCAACAGCGATCAAATCGGTTGATGACACCCAAATCAGAGTGGGAGCATCCAGAAGGATTAGAGGATAGACTCAAACTGGAAATGACCCAGAGGGATTAGGGCAACGGGAACATTACAGGTACGTGCTAGAAGCAGAAATGGTCTCAGAAATCATTTGAAAAATGCAGGAACTACACCCTGTGATGATACAGGCTGAAATGCCTCCTGCTTTCTGTTGTGGATAATATCAACAATGTATACTACAAATAGTGGCCTGAGATACAATATTATTAGATACCTAACAAGTTATTATGTCTCTTCTTCATTAACATGGCTTGTAGTAATAAGGGGTAATGGTTTTAAAACAAAGGAGGAGACTAGATAGAAGGAAGAAATTCTTTTCGGTGAGAAGAATGAGATACTGGAACAGGTTGCCCAGAGAGGTGGTTGCTGTCCTATGGTCTGTCCCTGGAAACATTCAAGGTCAGGCTGGACCAGGCTCTGAGCAACCTGATCTAGTTGAAGATGTCCCTGCTTATTGCAGGGGGATTGGACTAGATGGCCTTTAAAGGTCCCTTCCCACCCAAACCATTATATGACGCCACAGATGGGGAAAATCATGTAGCATCTCCTACACTATGTTGGACAGAGCAAAGGAGTGGTGTTAGCTTCAAAGCACATCGTAGAGCACATTGGTGGTTGGAACAGTTTGACTTGTTCTTGGGCTGAACTGAGTTGTCTTGGGCAGTGGTTTTGTGCCCAGGGCCCATGAAAAACAATTAAGAAAAGCAAGCATGATATCAGGAGGCTTACACGCAGCATCTTGGGGCATGCAGTCAAACAAGGATAATCCATTTTTCTAGTGAATAAAGCGCTTCGAATTCCTGTGCCTTAGCTAGGCTGGAAACTAAGGAAAAAAAATCATCAGGATTTGGCACTGCTGCTTTCCCTTCTCCATTACTTCTGTTGCTGCTTGATGATCTTCCTTTCTCCCATTGTCTCAGAGTCTCCCCAGAGACCTTCTTTCTTTGGGGACTGCCTGCATTTGTCAATTGTAAGGTTGCACAAAGATGATGAGGGGTTTGCAAAAATTACGATAGTGATTTCAAGACAGCATTGGTGGAAAATACATCATGTGGGAACTAAGTGGCCAGTCTTAGGGTTTTGTTTGTTGATGGATTTAAACCTATGCAACATAGCAGGTATGCCCAGTTGAAAATTCACATAAATACTGACCTAGACTAGAAATACAAATTTAACCTAAGAAAAATATGTTTTTGAAACATAACCAATCAAGTTGTTTCTCTATAGATAAAATACAGTGGAAGTGGTTTCAGGTGGATAATTTAACCATTATTCTTCAACTCAATTTCCTTATAGAGGTAACATAACAGGTTGTTTTCTGTAGGTATTTAGGAATAGCTTATCACAAAGATGTCACAGACCACGGCCACATCGACACAAGAAAATGGCATCTTCTATCCCCCATGTTGCCATTGCAGTAACAGAAGAATGAGTTTAGGACTTAAATAGGAAAAACTGAAGGAATGTATTTCACCTAGGAGCCCTCCTTTCCTTCCAGGCCAGTAGCATCAAAAGGCAAAGCAACTTTGAATAATAGGAAGAAAGAGAAACAGGGATAGAAAAGCACATTTGGTGTCTGGAAAGCCTTTCTCCAAGTGGATGCTTGGTGCTCAGACTGCTGTGAATGATGTTTCTAGCACTTAAATAGGCTAGCTGGATCTGAAGGTAAGAACTCCGAGGAAGAAGTGATAGAGAGGTTGAAGTGATACTTTTGCTCTTAGTTGAATAGAGACAATTTCCTGCAAGACAGTGTATTCCTACCTAGTGACAGAAAGGTTCTCTCTGCAGTGGGAAAATCTCTCCATAAATTCATGACATGAAAAAATTAGTTATCAGTGAGCTGGTGAGGAAGTTCCTCAAAAAGGAGCATTTACAATCCTTTTGCATGTGTCTCTGGCTTATGTTAGAGTTCTCTGCAGTCATCTTCTGGGCGATGAGGGTCTGTCCAGCAGGGGAGGAGCAAAGCTTCCACTATAACTGTATTACACTGTGTATATGCTTATATACTTTTTCCTTTAAGGAACAGAGACATCACCTTGTGTAATGGGCTGAATTGAAGTTTACTGACTTCTGCTGAAAAAAAAAACAAAACAGTTGGGACTTGACAGCATCAGTAGGGTATCATGTGGTTGGAAAGCAATCTAAATTCACACTGTTTTGTGAATGATAGATGAACTGGTAAAGAGGTGCTGAACTGGGTTTTTTCTCTCTCAGCATCAAGTCTTTATCTGTTCTTGGCAATAATATGAATTGAAGTTAAGTTAAAGTCAACCTTTTTATTGTACTGGATTAAATATGTCCCTTTTCAAAAAAGAAAACGTTTTCTTCCTTGTTTTTTTCCCCAGCATAGGAACCAAACATATCCTATACTGCCACAAAAATCAGATGCTGTTTTGTAGGGTTCTTGTACACAGAGAATAGAAAGATTGAGGAAAACAAAACAAGAATAATTTGCTATAATAGAAGTGAATCAAGTAAAAAAACCCAAACAAACCAAACTTGTGACTCAGTGACAGCAGTACCAGCCGTATCACTTCAAAGGCACCAGCAGCCAAGCCAGTACTACATTTACCATCCTTCCAGTCTCACTTCTCTGCTGACTGCAGTTCCCAGTTGTAATTGTCGGCCAAGTTTTACACATGTAACTATGACACCGACTGAGCAGCAAAACAATTTTCATCAGTACAGACCTAACACTTTTCTGATGGAAGATCAAGTTGAGTGAAACTCAAACCTCTGAAAGCCAGGAAGAGAGATTTAAAGTACATATTCCACATAGGCTTAGCCCCACTAGCAGAAGAGTTGACTGAAAATGCTCCAGCTGCAGCACATAGAGACACTAAGTTGGAGCAGATGGACAGAGCTGTGGTTACACTGGAAGACAAGACATTAGGCTGTGGTGGTGCGACATTCCCCCTTGAGCTGCTCAGTACTTGGTGTGATGTCCTCCCTCTTTTCCCAGGCCACATGCCTACCTAGGATTCCTGGGCCACACACCAACCTAGGATGAGTTGGGTGTGGGTTGCAAAAGGCAGCAGACAGAGCATTGGGGCACCCCCTTAACGTGCCTGGTTCTTGCTTGCCCTATCTCTTGGGAATGGTAATGACGATCACCTCCTGACAACCTGGTACATCTGTACCTGGGTTGTGGCCCAAAAGGGGGAGATGCCAGAAACGTTCTGATTCTGCACAACTAGTAGAAAGTACCAGAATATTTTGCCATCTGAGCTGGGCCGAAGTAGAAAAGTATGTGACAAAAGTCAAATATCTTGGACCCTATAAATAGCGATTCTAAGTAAGACCCTTTGGAGCTCTCCTGGATTGCAGTGGGCTGTGACCAGTACCCCCACCTAAGCTGAGACACCTTCTAGGCACAAATGTCACAAGAATCATCTGCCAGGCAAACCCAGTCTTGAGTTTCAACTATTGCCCGTTGAGGAATGCCGATGCATTGTGAGTGTTTACTCTAAACTCAAAGAGGGAAATTTTAACTATAAGCTAGCTTCCAGCCTTCTCAAGTGCCGACTATCACCTGTTGAGGAATGCTGATGCATTGTATTTACTCTAAACTTGAAGAGGGAAATTTTAACTATGAGCTGGCTTCTTTCATCTACATCTCTACATCTTCAAATACATAAATTTGCTTTTACGAGTATAGGTGGCATATATCACTGGGCCCAAATATTTCTATTTGTCTTATGTTTATATGTATCTATACACTTAGATTTAAGATACCTTATAGTAAGTGTGAATCTTGTCATCTTTGAATCTGTAATTAAGTCACTGTTTTGATTATAATATATTTTACTAAATTACTTGTAAATCTTTAAAATTAGTCAATTATTAAGTTCTGCTAAAATTAAACCTTTGATTTACCTCATACTATTAATAAATTTTGAATTGACTAAATTGTAACCATGTCAAACACCTTTCATCCATCACATAGGTTTGGCTGCTGCCTCACCTTGAGTACCTCCTTTCAGTGTTACTTCATATGATTTTCACCCATAACAAGATACAAGCCGGGTGATAAGGGAGCAGAGGCTTAAGGGTGGGAAAGCACAGATACAGTGCTAGCCGTAGTAGCTAGCACCAGTAGCTGAGGGGCCTGTAAAACACAGCAGACACTGTGCTTACTTGGTCAGTAAGCTACGGGTGGGAGGCACAGAGCCAGTCCAGGGGCCAAGTGAGAACGCACGTGCTATAGACTCTTGGAAAACAGCCGAAGTGTTAGAGGGAGGTTGCAGTCAGTACCTCCACTTGGAGTTTCCTAGTTTTCAGAAGTTGGCTCCCTCTCCCTCTGAGGTGGGTTTACCCTGGCTGGGGGCCAGGTGCCCACCAGAGCTGCTCTATCACTCCCCTTGTTCACTAGACAGGGGAGAAAAAGTGTAACGAAAAGCTTTATGGGTCAAGATAAGGACAGGGAGAGATCACTCACTTATTATCATCACGAGCAAAACAGACTGAACTTAGAGAGGAAATTAATCTAATTTGTTACCAAACAGAACAGAGGAATGAGAAATAAAATCACATCTTAAAACACCTCCTCCCACCCCTCCCAATTTCCTGGGCTCAACTTCACTCCCAGCTTCAAACCTCCTCCCCCCACCACTGGCACAGGGGGACGGGGAATGGGGGTTACGGTCAGTTGATCACACGTTGTTTCTGCTGCTTCTTCATCCTCAGGGGGAGGACTCCTCTCATCATTCCCCTGCTCCAGCATGGAGTCTCTCTCACAGGAGACAGTCTTTCATGAACTTCTCCAACGGGAGACCTTCCCACGGGCTACAGTTCTTCATGAAATGCTTCANGGCCTCGGCCAGCGGCAGGTCCATCTTGGAGCTGGCTGGCATTGGCTCTGTCAGACACAGGGGAAGCTTCTAGCAGCTTCTCACAGAAGCCACCCCTGCAGCACACACCCTCTCCCCCCCAAACCTTGCCATGCACACCCAACACACCCTCTCAGCTACCCAATGTCATCAACCACAGTCCTGTGACACCGATTGATGTTGATTTTCCTGTGAGGGTCAATTTATTTTTTGAGCGAGAAGAGGTTTCTAGAGAGACTTGGGGATCATTTTGTTGAAATTGTTTGCACTGGAGGCAGTGGAAAGCAGAGGTGAAGCATGTTATCTAAATGCTCCTTAGCAGAATGGAAATTGCACGTGCCAGAACATCTGGGTAATGTAACTGCTAGTGGGCCTGGCAAAAGAACAGACCTCAGCCGCATCCCAAGCTGTTGGCAGTTTACTGGATTGTCATTATAGTAACACGAGGCACAAGCCTGATTTGCTTGCTCTTCATCTTTTCTTCAGCCAGCCCCTTCCCAACATCTGCCACACTTTCCCTTGTTTGTCCTGGTAGCAGATAGGAACTGTCTGAAGTGTTTGTCTACTGAAGTCACTTGCGACTGTGAGATGCAGTCAGTGCTGTAGTTTGGTCACCATGTGGTCATCTATCATCCTTAAGATAAAAATATTCCTGCATCCTGTGTCTTCCATTTCTTCCTCACTTCTAGGGTTTGCATCTCAAAATTTGTTAGTTCAGATTTAAAACTCAGATATCACTTTAAGCCTGGATTAAGATGCCTGGATTTATGTGGTGCCTGAGGAGGTATGAGGAGTTGTGAGCTCTAAGAAAACAGCCTCAGCACCACAGAGCTTTTGGACAAGCTGGATCCCTGTTAGCCCAATGCATGCAAAGTAAGGAACCTTTCTAGATGCCTCATGGTCCACAGCAATTTCCTCTTTGCTTCACACAGCCAGCCCCAAGGAGAAGAGATTCTTTGGAGCCATAGTGGCTGTGTTTGAATCTTACCAGCCCAGGCTACAGTACATAGAGAGTACCTGATCCCACCTCTGGGAGGCAGAAGGTCTCAAAGTGTGACTCAAGCAACTTACTCCCAAACATGAAAGACATCTTCCAGAAATACAAAGTAAATCAAACTGCAAGACGCTTCTGTTGGGAAGCAGGTTGCTCCCCCCACCTGCTTGAACGGAGGTTTGTGGTGCAAAACCAGACAGAAACCAACCCCGTGTGCTCTGCTGTGACTCAGAGGTGGGCAGAGAAGAGACTGAGCTCCTCCTCATTCACTGGTGGAGTGTGAGGCCTTGGCACAGGTCTGACTAAAAGGATCTTCATGGTGTGATTGTGCTGGGATTCTGCACAGGATTCCAGTGGTTTCCCTTCTTACCAGGCAGCAGTTACCGCAGCAGAACTCCCCAACTTTCCTCCTGCAGGTGGGCCACCCTGCAGCCAGGCATGCAAGAGCCAGAGCAGAGCAAGCACAGGCAGAGGCAGCCCAACTGCAACCTTATGATTAGCGCAACCACTTGGGATGGGACAGACCTCTTCCCAAACCTCTGTTTCATCCCAGAGAAGCCAATGCAAAATGCTTAAAGGAAGTTCTGAGCACCAGCTCCACCTGTCACTAACTGGTAACTCAAACACCTCTGAGGGCTGTGATGGTTAAATATTAAATGTCTCTCATTTTCCCTGGGAACATTCTTTCTTACAAATCCAAGGTGGGGAAGCCTGTGCAGTGCAGTCTGTATTAGATCTTCCTGAAGACAAATGCTGGATATTCTTTAAGCCCAGGGTTTCTACTATCACTATATCCGTGAAGAACTTTACTTCTATGCAGCTGAATTTCACGCAAGTTTAACCAGATGCATTTGCATATGACAGCACATACCAGCACCAGACATTTTGCAGTTACTTAAACGGACTCCTCTATCCCCAAAATGGAGGCACACACAACACCCTCCCCCTTTCAAGGAGAGGAAGGCATCAGTGGTCAGAGCTGCTTCTGGCATGAGCAGACTCAAACTGAACTCTCGTTCTTCCATGGAAGACCACAAAAGGGCCCTAAAAGTGAGGGCAGCTTCACTCTGCTACAGCAGGCCATGTCAGGGGTGTAAGAAGTGATTATAAAAATGATTGCACCCCATCACCTACTGGCATTTTGCCTCCCAGAGTTCTGGACCTGGATGGGACCAGCTGCAACACCACTGTGCTGTGATCTCTTTAAGGAAGTAAAATTCCTTAAAGGACTTTTAGATCCTAAAGGTTTTGATTTATTAGAATACTAGAGCAAAACAAAAAAGATCAGAAAAGTTTTCTTGATGTGTAAAGGGAACCTCAGACCAAATGCTCAGAAAGCAAATGTTTTTGGACGTTTCAAACAGCTGGGGGGAGAATGACACATGTAGAGAGCTACGATTCATTTGGGGTGCTCTGAGTTGGTAAAGATCCCAAGTTTAGGAAACTATTTCTTGAAGAGTTGCATAAATCTTCTTGCACATATAAAATCACATTTTCCACCATTCTTTTTCTCCATGCAGAAGCAAGAACTTCCAGATGCACAGAAGAACCAAATTTTTCTTACTTGATAAGACAGGCGTATTTTCAGAGCTATGAAACAGCAGCAATTACTGAGCCGCAGAAAGCTAGGAAAACTGTTTTCTGTCCTCTAAAAATTCAAAACAGCCTCTTTCGTGAAGACAGAGCACTCCATAAACCCGATAGAATCAAATCACCTGCACAGAGGGACACTGGAATTCTCAACAGTCTGTGAAACCTGGGTAAGGGAACGGTTATTCAGCAAACTGCATTTCTGCCATGAGTCTTCCCTAATGAAAACAATCCCCTGAGGAGGAGAGAGGAGGCTTAACAGGGAGTCAAGGGCACCAAGACAAGTGCAAAAATAAGGTCCAAAGCTCACCAGACTTTTCATAAGAATGTAAGTTTTTTGTAAATTTGTGTAAGACACAATGTTACACAGACCCAAGCATTTTCCTGGAGCATTTCTAAAGCCAGAGGAAAATTGCAACTTGATAGAGTAGCATGTAAGAAAAAAAACCCTAAACAACCCAATAAACAAACCCTGTCCATAAGACAATTTTAGATGACCCACCCTTCTGAAGATAAAGCTTATATGAATTTTCTAATAATTTCCCTAAATAATTTAATCTCTCATTTCCCTTACAACTTTACCTATCAGAAGAGTTTAATATTAACATGTATTTTATAACCATTAAACAGAATAAAAGTTTCAAGTACTAGATTTTTAATTCTTCCTAACGTACCTGTGCATTCACATTAACTGATGTCAGTGAATGCCAACAATAGCGCAGAGTGCACATACACCCAGCTCTTTGCGTTCAGATTCTAGCTGGGTAAAAATACACAGTGTATTGAAAGATGCTGGCATGATCACTAATTAAAGTTTGACTGTTTTAAGTCATTTTGTTCTGTAAATGTCCTCAACATGGGAAGTTTTTGACAGCTGCATTCCTTTTCTTGGAGTTCACTGAAGCTTACACCACCCTCCTTAATACTACCAGAGAATTCAAATTTTGAATTGGGGTGCTTGAATACAAGAAAAATAACCCCACTAGATTTCTCTACTGTAGCATGTAAAGTAAGTCTTTCTATCATTTTAGTCATATTCTAACTAGCTTTGCATTTTAAGTTACAGTCTTTATTATTTTGAATATCCTTGATCAAAGTCAATGAGAGACCTGAGACAAAGCACAAATTAGCAGATAAGGCAGTCTGGCCGTTGAATACTAACTAACATTTAGTTTGAACTCGGTATCTTCAGGAATATACCTCGGCAGAAATATGATGGTGAATGAACTAATTACCTGCCTCTGCTCGTTTCCTCTTTCTCTCATTTTTTCACGGATGTGCCTACGAACTAAAGTAAAATGAGAGGCAGATAGGACCAAGTTTAGGTAAAACCTCTCCATTTCTGTGACAAGAAAAGGAAGCACAAAGGGAATTTGTATGGCTGTTACCAGATTAGAAACAGCCTTCCTGAATGCTCTACCTTGTCCTCCCGTCAGCGTGCACACAGATTTCAAAGTACGAGAGAGGATTCATAAATCCTCACTACGCTCCTGTAAAAGAGTCAATTAAGCCTGGTGTGAAGATATCAAACACAAGATTTATCTGAGCTAGAAAAACAACCTGACATTTTGGGTGAGTTTCCTGTCCACAATAGTGAAACCAACAAAAATTATATTTTGCATGCTAATTTGGAGTACCACTCCTCAATTATATGCTATTTAAATTCCACTCACCTTCTACATTGCTTGCTGGTTTTAGTTCTCTGGCACTTGCTTTATTTTCACACGTGCTTCAAATAGAAACATTGATTAATCTTTAAAGCCATTACGCTTTGCTCATTTGTCTTCAGGAAAAAATGACAAACATGCTCTTTTGTGAAGCTCATTGATTGCTAGAGCAGGAGAGAACATGGCTTTTGGTACGAGAACTTTTCACTTTGAAAACAAAATGGCCAACCTCAATGATCACATGTAATTTCCTTCATTTAATGAGCATTATGATCTAACAGGAGCAAATGGTATTAACAAGGTAATGAAGCATTAGTACTGGCACAGTCAGCATCAAGCTGTCAGATACCACCATTTCACAGCATCTGTTAATCCTAAGCAAAGTCTTGACTGTTACTCAAGGCAGAATAACCATGGCAGGTTTCAAAAAGACACCTGTCACACAAGTGAGGAGAAAGAACTGGGATATGATTATTTTTTAAGGGTTCTGTACAAAATTACACAGAAAAAAGATTTTTAAAAAGAAAAGACTGTAGAAACAATCATGAATTGCTTAGGACTATTCACAGTAACAAAACTAAAACCAGGCCTAAACCTCAAACCCTGAACCTGGAGTGGCTTGCTTTTGGCAAAGCACGCCACTACCATTATAATACTGCCATACTGAAGATACATATACAATAAATCCAGCACCTCCAGTACTTAACAGGAACATGGAAGGAAGGGTGTTGCATTTTCAGTATTCTAAAATTACTTGTCTCTGAACAGAACACGTTACTAAAACTCACACAGATTCTTCAGACACCAGTTGTTTTTCCTCATATGCTAAAACAAGTCTTGTTTTCACCGCAGACTCCATGGCGGACATGTCAGGAGAGCTACAGGGAACTCGAATCGTTCCGCTATGACCACTCCCTGATCACCCCGCTGCTCAGTGGCACACATACCTGTATCTGTGAGGCAGGTAAGCCCTTCTTCTATCTTTGTGTATGATTTCACGGAAGGCACATAAGGAGGGCAAGATAATCTGATAAAGCAAATAACACATGAAATTAAACAGAATCCACATAGTACAGTATTTGAAATACCAAACAAATACCAAACGTTTCTTTTCAATTGAGCAGGAACACATAGATACAAACCAACAGCATTGTGAAACATGTCCTGTATTGACTTTTCTGTGCACCACCCGACCAGGGCGACTAGATTGGAGACCAGTACTCTACATGTGGGGAGGTGGGGAACTTCCCTCTGCTCAGTTGTTTCTAGAGCTCCTGGGGAGCAGAGTGGAGGTAGCTCTGGTGCCAGCAGCTGTCACCTGAGCCGGGACGCCTTCTTGGAGGGCGAGGGGAACCCTGCCGCACACGTGAAAGTGAGCTAAGGACCAGTAACATGGCGCCTGCAGTGCCGGGTGCCGCTGCCTTTGTAGCGCCTCCAGAACTGCAGGTTTTAGTGAAAACCCTACAAAATGGCAAATGGTGATCTCTGTCAGAGAGTGCTCTGGTAGTAATTTTGTCCATTCCCACATAACACACCATACCATCCTACTGTATACAGTTATACCATATTCCACAAAGAATTGAAATGAGTTGATTTTAGGCTGTCTGGAAGAACATACAAACAATTCTCCCATAATGTAGTAAATCACTAGATAGAAACACACACTGTTGGACAGCTTAGAAAAACATGTTTTCTATTTATTTAAAAATAAGTTTGTAGTTACTACATTGCAGTGACAGTAATTCTTACACATACATTCTAGTTTGTATAAAAGGATTCAAAGTATTATGCATCAAAACTAACATAGAAAGTGTCCACATAACAGTAAAGAAATTTCCAATCCATATGTACAAAAAGAAAGGGCACTGTTATCCTGGTGAGATACTTCAGGTTATAACATGATAATCCAGATTTCTGGAAGGAAAAAAAATTGATAAAGCTGAAGAATTATAGTTTCCAAAACTGTTACTCATTACATACAACAGATTTGTGTTTTACATAATTCTGTACAAAATAAGCGTAATTTTTAATCTGAAAATGTGTCAGTTTCAAAATTAACCTTTCTAGGTCATTTCCTTGAAGTTGAGCTCCATTCTATACATATTTAAACATTATGACAGAATTTAATACACGCAAGATCATTATCCAGTCATCCGCCACACTTCTGTGGTTTTAGTATGGTCCAAAAATGTAACTTCTGTACTGTCTCAATGTATTAGCAAACCAACACATGCAGTTGTAAGCACAAAATAGTACACGTACATCATACAGGCATGTGTACATGACAGGTACTTATACTCATTTGCATGACCTCATTCTTTGTTCTTTCAGGGTAGAAATTCATAGTATAGTACTACCTTCCCTCCCTAAAATATAGTTTGCATTATTTGAAGTGAATTTCCTGATGTATTTATCTGCATTAAAAAGGATCCAAATGACTACTTGTCTCACTACCTACCTCCTAAAAGCTAAATTTATTCACCTTTATTTTATTGCAGCATGTTAGGTTTCTCTCTAGAATGCCTTGAGGCTGTTATAACCTTGGGAAAAGGCTGGGGGCGGGGGGAGAGCTAATTGCCTTTTTCTGCAACTGAAGATGTCTTTTAATCTAGCTTTCCTGGCGTGCTTCCTCCTCTAACACACTGTAAAACTGACGTGGCGAATTCCCACATTAAAACTAGCACAAATCCAAGAGCACCTAGAGGTTAGCTCTAGTTTAAAAGCTACTTGTTATTTCCCCCAGCCACAGTAGAAAGCGTACAAGCTGCATTCCCAATTCAAGACCGGGAAACTACGTAAGCTGTCACTACCAGATTTGTCATCGGAAACACACTGTCAAGCCTTGGCCAATTTTATGAAGTTTAATACACTTTCCTCTGCATATGAACAAGCATGTATATACAGTAATTTACAGCAGAAAACTAACAGCCCTTTTTATCAGTTGACTATCTAGGTCCCCTTGGAAACCAATCTGTTACAAGAACTTCAGGGATAAAAGAAAATATATTATATAGCAATTTTACACAGTTAATTTGTCTTCATTAGGTAGTAAACAGAAAATGAGCTTTTGCTGTTTCTAGGTGAGGCTTTAAAGCCCTCACCTTCTGTATCACAGCACTATTGCAGAGTTGTATTTAAATTCTTGTTAAACACTCAACTCTTAAAAAAAAGCAAGAAGAAAAACCTTTGGAAAACTACTGTGGACAAAATATACTACTTTAGAGTAAGGTAAGGACTCAGAACACAATTATTGTGGTATGGCTGTATCTTGATTGACCAGCAATACGTTAAAATAAACTCAGCAAGATTCGCATGCTTCAAATTAAACACGAATGTTGATGAAAGTGAGCTTAAAAACCTCTAACCTCAAATCCACTGCACAAGTACGGGGTGAAGGGTCCCATCCAGTTAAGCCTATGGCTTTTATAGAACCAGTCAACCATTTAACGTGCCTAAATTCAAATTACATGCTAAAGCATTTACTTGTAGTCCTTGATCCAACAAATGTGAGCAAAAGATTTAACAATGTGGTGTAAAAATTTTAATAAGCTTGAAGTTACTGAATGGACAGATTACTTTTTGTGTTGTACGTAGCCTTTTTTTGGTAAGACAAAAGCCTCTGGCACAGAATCAGAATCGGTACTTGAAAAAGTATTTGTACAGCAATACAGTGAATAAGTTGTCTCTACACTACGATTTATTTTTTTATAGATATTAATATATCCTACGTGCTGCATCAGGGTCCTTTATCAATTAATAGTTTTACAAATACTAAGCCATAGTAATATTTAACTCAACCAACTCAATCTTACAAGTCTATCAACAAACTGATCACATGTACAAACTGGACACTGTACAAATAAACATATGCAAATATATATCACAGCAGTCTAATCACTGGAGGAAGACATTTTTTTCTGTGAAGTTGTATTACTGCTCACTGCCGAGTGACAAAGAGCTCTAGTTCAGTATTGACGATAATGAACACTATAGTGGCAAAATTTAAGTTCAGTTCCCAGAGAACACACTGACAACAGAAACAAAATGGCTGAAGAGTTGTTAAGAACGTAGGCACGGGTACAATGATTTCTGTTAAACGTTTCGAGCACACTGGTACCACAGAAACAGAAGGGATCTCCTCATCTGTAGCAAAGGGAGCACACTGTCATTAAGATACCACTCCGTGGTACATAACGGTTTTAACATTTCCCAGTCTAGAGTAGAAATACCAGAACAGCATCCTCGTATCCATGTCAAATATAAATGAATTTAATGAATAAAACCGTTAATTGCTGCCAGATCTGTACGAGAGTTTGCATGTATATGACTACGAACCTATGTAATATTTACAATGCGTATGTGAAACAAGCACATGAGATTTCGATACTCCGTTTTCTGAACCAGTTGTTAGGTACTCGAGATGGCATTATAAAACATGCATATAACTATAGTTCTTAAATTATTTCAGAATATTGACCAACAGTTTATTGCTCACATTTCAAAACTTAAAGACTTTGTAATCAAAAGCTCTTTTTCTGTGTCGATACAGCTATGTCACGACAACCTCAAATAACACATTTTTTCCCTGACCAAAATGCACAGTCTGATGGTGACTAAAGTCTCATAAATAAAGTTTGCAACCTAACAAAATTAAATTATAAAAATATAACTTCTAAATAAATCTGGTAATAATTTCTAATACATTTTTAGTGTTGCTTCTATTAAAAAAATTGACCCAAATTATCCACAATTTATTTTAAAAGGAAAAACATTAATGTGTCAAATATGAATTAAAAAATTAGTGGCTAACATCACTGATATTAGCGGGTGGGAAGCAGTACCCATGTTCTGCATGTAAGGCCTTCTATTCTTGTAAAATTAAGATGTACAATTTCCTACCGTTAAGGGAACGCATATTATTTCAGTCTCTGAAACTTACATACAAGGTATTCTCATTATATAAATATATACATAAACATGCAATATAAAACATTATTACAAATGACGTAAATACAGAAGTTGAATTTTAGATATAATCTATTTCATATGTTACAATGCAGATAACATCAGGAAATTACACATTTTCAAATGATTGCCTTCATCAGTGAGATCTGACAAAATTAACAAGTAGAATCAATTAGCTTTGAATTATGAAGCGGTATTGCAGCTGAATGACCATAGCTTGTCATCTTACCATGTGCTTAGTGACTCCAGTTTAACTGAATGTGAAATGTTTGTTAGAAAAAATAAATATATGAACAAATGAAATGCAAACTAATCCCTGCTCCCCAAATTCACATCCGTAACAATTTGAAGGGGATCTGGAAAATATTTTAGTCATTTTTTGTCACAAAATGCGTAACGAACTACAGAAAAGTAGTTATTGTGGATACCCATTTGCTATCCACAGTAGCGTATTTCCTCTTGGTGCCAGTTACCAATGTTCTTTGTTCAATCATGTAGGCTTTTTTTTTTTTTTGGTAACAGAAAATAAAGAGTGAAGAATTGGGCCTCAAATAAGTATGCGGAATCTGTGCAAATTTAAGGTCTTAATTCTGTATGCCCTCCCTTCCAGATATTGCAGGTGATGTTTGTAAAAAAAAAAAAAGTAAAAAATAATAATAAAAAATTATTATCAAGTAAGGGTGTACAGAACTGAGGTTTCATTTCAGGTTTATTTTTTCAACTAAGTTAGGGTCACATTAAAAAAAAAAAAATCTTTCACACTACCCAAACTCCCAAAATAACGTATAACCAGAAAATTTTGGTTACATTTTTGTACCATACCAGATCTCAGAAAATATGACTAGGTTCTGTGGTTTTTTTTTTTCCTTAAAACTGGACAATACTTTTTTTCAAGTGATAGAAAATGGTATTAAAGTTTGTTTGTAAAGGTATAAAATAACTAAATGTACCATAAACAAATAAATAACTGCTTTTCTTTTCCAGAGCAGTACATATAACAATACATTCCCCTAAGTCATATAGTTATCATTTACAATAGACAACTTAATTTTACTAAGGATGCAAGAAATAATAGAATACAAGGCACAATCATTAAATGGAATTTTTCTTTAGGGTGTATATTGACTTATGTCAGCGTGATATACCATAAAAAGTGCAGAAAAACACAATGTGCAATGAGACCACTGTATAAAACATGATTGCATAAAAAGTGATTTGGCCTTTTAACCTTAATAATTGAAAATAACCAATCTTCCCCTTAAAATTAAACTATAAAGTATGACATTTTAAAATTTATTTTCAATTCTAGTGCTATCTAAAAAATCCTGAAAAAAATTTATACCTGGGTAATATTTTATATGTATGTGTTTATGTATATATTAATATATACACATACACTCTTCTTTGTAGGTCATTTTAGCCTCTTAAGCATGTCTAAAGTTGTAGAAACAACAATCAATCTGGATCAGAAAGTAAACATCATAATTCCATACCTGTCCTGTAATTTCCTTGAATCCTTTAACCAATTATACATTTTGTCTAAAACATCTCTGTCAAAGGACCCCACCAGTGCATTATTTTCTACCAAAAGTACCAAAAAGGATACATTTCAGAACAATGTTAACAACTTACGATTTAAAACGATACACAGCTTTTATCACTGCAAATGGTATGCTGTACTGACACTCAAAAAGAAAAAAAGGCTTTCCACTGCACTGATTCTCAGTCTTTGGCACAATAAACAGAGATTTAGTGATTGATACAAGAATCAAGGTCTGAAAAATTAGACATTAGTCAAACTTTTTCCAATGTGGATATATATATATATTTGTGATTACATTTTTGCTATGTTTGGCAGAACTTGGATAAACCAACAGCCTGTGCTAGGCTTCTTTTGCAGTTGAACGTTCCATCACTGCGGAAATTAAACATTTTCAGATTAGCAAAGTTTGGTATTTTTTGTATTTAATAGAAACATAAGCGAATTTACTGCCACTTTTTGCCAAAGTCTGCCTTCCTAGGCAACTTGACTTTACAATCAAAGTGTACCTTGCTTGGTCAAAAATAGACTTCTGTGTTCAGTTTGTGGCATTAAAAGTTCTATCGCCTTTCTGTAACTGTGTAGAGATACTACGCACTACTCGAGCAGAGTAGTTCTCAACTCCGTACGTCAGTCAGGAATTGCTTCAATTATTCTCAACTGTGAACAAAATGACTGTTGAAATGCATAACCTATTTGGAGGGCAATAAATAGCAAAAGTTTAAAATATATATTTCTTTCAAAGAATGTTCTTTCAGTTTATTTTTTGCTAAATTTTTCTCCCCAAATCAGAACTTATTCTTCTAACCCACAATAGCAGCAGGGAAGCAGAAGTCTGTTCTGCTGTTCCTTAACTGTACCTGCTTCATAGCATTTGGAAGTAAAACCCTTGGTAAAAATTACCAACCAATTAAATTAGCTTTTGCTTTTTCAGTCAACTTTCGGACTCTGCCTCTGCTAGACGTTCCAAAAGTTAAGGAGGTGTCTTCAAACAATAGCTGCCTTTGCTCTTCCTCAGAGTCATCTTCATTGTAAAAGGCTGTCCTCCTACCCTGGTTTCTAGTTCTCATGTGAGGTTCAGAGTCTTTAAGCTCTTCAGACCCCTCCTCCATAGGCTCCTCTATCTTTTTCCTCCTGCTTCTTGTTTGCATTTTAACATTTGCAGGAACTAAGAGGTCCGAGCCTGTCTGATGGGTCTTCATCTTCCTTTTTGGCTTTCTACCCCCACGGCCTTTTTTTTGTAACAAGTCTTCCTTCATATTATTTTCAGAAAGAGAATTGCATGCAGTAGAAGCAGAGGCTTCTTCTGGTATATCCCTTGCGCTCTGGATTGTATTCTGTTCTGCATCCTTCTGCTGTTCAACCATTAGTAGCTTTTTTGGTTTTCTGCCTCTTTTCTTGTGCACCACTTCACAGCTACTGTTACTAGTCTCCACCTTCGGTTTCCGTCCAGGACCTCTTTTCACTGGAGGTTTCGAAGGCTGTTCTCCATGTCCGTTCACCTGAATGCTTCCTGATGCCAAAGCATTATTCTTGCAATCTGCTGTAAAGAAATGAGAGTACTTATCACATAACAGATTTGCATTTACATTCGTTTTCACACTGCTTTAATAAAACTCTCACTAAAATATCCAAATGGAGTGAATGAATCACAGTGATTGCCAATCTGTCAAAATCTAAGAAAACCAGAAGAAAAGGAGAGAGAGGAAAGGAAAAAGAAGAAAAAAAGGAAAAAGGGAACAGCTCAAGTGTTTTTCTTGATTGATACACCACCAGTGGACAAAAACTTCTATTTGGTATCTGTAACAGCAAAAAGTTGCTCAAGAAGCATTGCTGCAAGGATCAGGAATGCTGCACGGATCAGGAATGCTGCACAGCAGGTCATCTCTGGAGAAATGAAAAAATTCCTTTCAGCCTCAGGTAGCACCCTTTACAGCCAGTTCATTAGACCTGGGTTATTTGAACAAGAAGTGAGGAAAAGGGTAGAAGTGTGGGAGACTGACAAAAAAGTAGCTTGCAATTTGCTCAGATTGCTCACATTAACAGACACACAGCAGAAGGTATTTGCTGTGAGAATTTTCATAGAATCATAGAATGGTTTGGGTTGGAAGCGATATTAAAGATCACCTAGCTCCAACTCCCCTGCCATGGGCAGGGACACCCTCCACTAGACCAGGTTGCCCAAAGCCCCATCCAACCTGGCCTTGAACACTTCCAGGGAGGGGGCAGCCACAACCTCTCTGGGCAACCTGTTCCAGTGCCTCACCACCTTCACACCACCGTTTCATGGGCTGTGAGTTTTCCTTAGGTGAGTAGTACTCAACTTCCTCAGTGGGGCATGTCACAGGACCTCTTATGGAGATGTTCTAATACCAGAGCCATTGCCTAACACACAACCAGGAACAGACTCATAGCCAGCACGACAGGTCATCCAGTGCTTTGATGGAACATCCATGCACAGCTCCTGCTGGGTTCAAATGTGCCCCATCGTGCACTGAAAGCACAGGCCTCCACTGTCCTACGAGTGGATGTGCAGGATGGAAAGATCGTATCAACGACATTCTGATACCTCTGACGTGAACAAACATCCAGTCGTGTATAATGGGTGCATATTCAGCCATGCAATGTGGTAACCGCTGAGGCCTTTGTGAGAAAGCTTGCAAGGAATGGACGGATGATTTAACGTATCAGACCAGAAGCTGCTTTTTCAGAAGCATGGAAGAGTAAGAACAAACAGCTAATCCTCAGGGAGAGGAGGACTACAAGGAGTAACCAGATTAATAATTAGCTGGGGCCCCATTTGCAGACTACTGTTTCTTCATCTTCAGAGAAAAGACGTTTAGTGGATCTAGCTGCTTCACAGCAGCTTTGTAACAGTTCAAAGCTCCTTCATAAACAAGAAAGCTTTTATGACTGGGAGATCTTATTTCCATCTCCACAGAAGCTTTGAGTTTTAAGGTATCCAGACATCAAAAGACCAAGCAAGTTCAGTCAGAAGATTATGTGAAACTAGGTCTGATCAATCCATACAAACATACTCAACAGAAGCAGTAAACACTGCGTACTTCTATTCTGCTGTGGCAAAAAAATGAAAGAATAAAGTTGCAGCTGGGATGCTCTGATCTTTCTTGCTTGTGGTTGTGGAAAGCGTCATCACACTCAGCGTTACTGACCCAAATATAACCCAGGTAAGTTTGACTAGGTAAAACCCAGAGGGTTTGAAGTGCAATCCTGCAGAAGTCTGCTTTGGAATCCGAGAACTCTTAACATGACCCTTGTAATAATTTAAATGAAGGTAAAGATACGTTAACAGATCAAAATTGGCTAGACAACACAGTTATCACACCATGGAAATGGTGCTAAGAGTAGTCGAAACCAGGCTAATTTATCAGGAAGGAAATTGTGACTGAATTGTTAGACTTCTCTACTAAATCTTAATGCACACTAATTTCCCCACTCATCAATAACTGGGACAGAAAAAGTTCCAAAGAAACTCTGTACCTTGTTGATTAACAGTGGAAGATTTTACTTTGCGCTTGATTTGCTTCTCTTTCTCAGGATTTTCTCTTGCGGAGTTATTCCTAGTGTTATGACTGTAATCGGATTGACTAGGGATTGATACAGTATTCTGGTTCTTGGAATGTTTGGTTGAATTCTCCAGTACTAGAAGGACAAAAAGAAAAAAAACATTCAAGTCAAGGAGTTTATATCACATTCAATCTTATCTGGCTAAAAAGGAAGTCGTGTTCTACTACAAATGAATAATTTGAATCAGTGATCTAGAAAGCACCTTTTACGTTTAAAAACATTCACAGCTTAAAGAAAAATAATCAAAGAAACAACTTGCCTGACTTTCCTGACCCTGCAGTAGTATTAGGTTTTGTAATTAAAGGCTTTATCGTTAAAGGCTTTGCTCCTGAAGAAGTAGATGGCTGCTCTGTAACAGCCACATCTGTTATTCCCCTATTGCTTCTAGTCCGCACAAGGGAAGAGGTTTCAGCCGCTTTTCCATTCATCTGAGGTGGAGCATGTCTCAGTGCTGTTGACCGCGCAGGTGCAGAAGATGAAGAGGTGGCAGGAGTTTCTGCCTTCAGCTGAGGTTTTATTAATCTCCTCTTCCTTTCAGGGCTGCAAAAGGAGGAACAGGTTGTATCCCGGATGACCACTTCTTTTATTTTACAGGAATAAATTAAATTAAATGCTAGCGTCTGAGATCGTGGGAGTAAAAAAATTATCTCTGCATGAAGTATGTTAAAAATATGACATTTACTGTGGAAATTCATGTAGTTGTGAGCCTCTGAAAAGTGAATCTTTACAATAAATGCTATAGTTTTATGACAAAGCATGATGCCATCACTGTCCTAACAATGCTGTTTTACTGTACATGTTTAGCAGTTATTTGAATTTTAAGCACTTACACTAGGATAGCTCTAAGTAAAGTTTAAAACTCTTCCACATCATAGGGACTTGCATGTCAAAGCTATCATTCTGCAATATAGGGAATAGTAAAGGAAGTATTAAGAAAAAAACCCACACTGAGTTCCACTGTTTAGGTATGTCAAACTTGCGCAGCATTTCATGAATGCTGTAAAGGAATTACCGTACCTGGATGCAACACTACTGGAAACTGAGCTGCTTCTACTTCTTTTTTTCCTTCGTTTCTTTATTGTATTTCTTTTATGAAAGCGTAGGGCAGATTTATAATCCGATAAAATAGAACTTATGTGTTCTTCAAAGAAAGCAGAAAGGCGCAAACTCATGCTGTAGATCTAAAAAAGAAAAGCCAGTAAACAAACAAGTTTTATACTTTTCCAATGCATAATTTTATTTATTTATCATTGAAATAGCTACAAAAATAAACTGATTAATATGGAAATATTTTAAGGAAATTTACAGCCTGTCTTAACAAATTTACACTAATCCATTTGTAAGTTTAACTATTTTCATGGTTCTGAAAAGCGTATTACAACTGAAGATCACACACAAAAGGAAAAATTAGCAAAGCTACCTTTTCTACTGTCTCTTTTCAACTGCCTTTCCAGAATGCACCCCTTTCTAGCTTCTGCAGAAACCACAAAGAGAGATCCTTAATGGAATTTTACTGTTTCATACCTAGGGTCAAGAAATCTAATATTCTTCTATTCAGTCTATTCCTCTTATGGATGAATTCATACTACCAGTAAGTTGGTTGCAACAGGTACAATAAATGTATTAGAATTATGTAGGTGCACATCTTTTGCCTTTTTTCTTTCTTTAGCCTTGGATGATTTACACAGAAACACCCAATCAAACTCAGTTTAGATCACACCTATTTAGGCATAGTTGCTACTAACTCTGGCAACAAAAACCACGGAAGTGAACGGTCTAGATACTTTAAGAGGGGACACAGCACCTTCTTAGAATATGAAACAAAATTAAACAGTTGCCTACCTAATGACACACCACACAAGCTGTCTGAGTACAGACTAAGCAGTGAGCGTGACAGATTCTGCATGCATTACTGAAGACAACATCCAAAGAAGTTTTGTAAGAAAATACGCAAAAACCCATACAAAAACACGTCTAATGTGCCAAGGGAGAAAAAAAAAAACAAAACCCAAAACCAAAACACATTGATGGGTTTAGGTTTACTCTTCAAGTAAGCATCAGTGATGTAAAGCAAGATGCTAAAAATATCACTGAATGACAGAGTAAAAACATCACCATGCAACATCTATGTATTACATGCACTGGAATACAGTGCACAGCACAGGTTCTGGAATATTGAAATTCTTGACATCAGAACCTTCTACTTCTAAGTAAAATAAAAATGAGCTACAAGCTTAGTACCATGCCAGTCTGTTTGGAAGAAACGTGAAAAAAATACAAGAAAGTGTCAGAAGAATCTGTGAAACCACATGGAGCTAAGATAGGAGAATGCCTGCCATTATCTTGGTTTGAGAAGATCACACAGAGAAAGAAAAACCACAAGAGAATCCAGCCCTGCCCCTAAAGCCCTGCCCTTTTATACAACCCAAAGACAGCAGCTTGGACAGTGAGTGGGATTAGTGTCTATTTCTGACTGAAGAGAGATCAGTCACTGATCAGTCCTTCTTGCTAGTCACCAACTAAAGGAATTTGTCCCTGCATTTTAAGATAATAAAGCCCTGAAAAAAAATTTGCTATTTAGAACAGCCAAACATAAAAGCTATTAATAATTCTAGTCTAACACCTAAAGCATATTAGCAGAACAAAAGCTACACAGAAGCCTTCAATGTGCGTAAGTATACATTTATAACTGAGTGCTAACAGATACTGCACCTACAAGTCAATTTGAGAGAAAATATTAACTCTACCAGTGGCAGGGCATTTCACTACCAGCTTAGCAAGAACAGCTCTGTAGGCTCATGCTTTATGTAAACAGTTGTGTCCCAGAAATCCTAAGCACTTCATTACAATCTCACCGCATACCAGTGAACAGCACAGAATTTCATTACCCTCTACTCTCTATACCTGGGTATTTCAGTCTGGAGCAACCTCCAAAGTGGAGGAGTTAAGGGCCCTGTGTGTGTTTTGAAAATCTAGTTTCTCCCCCAAAACATCAGTTAAATTCCACTACTGTACCCACAATCATGTTTCAACAGATCTTTCCATCGGTGTAGCTCTCCCTTTAGATCCACTTTCAAGTATTTACTTTTGAAACATACTTGCAGAATATCAGAACTTTAGGCATTTGAACAGCATGTGTTCCTTTCCTTTAAAATACAAAGCTATACTACTGTCTCAAAAATACTCATGTTTGAAGATCAGAAATAATTAAACTTGTTTTTAAAGTAATCAATTTACTGTCTGTTTTCTTGTCCTGTATTTTTCAGATATAAGTATTCTGTCAAACAAACAAAAAAAAGAAAATAAAGTCTTACCCTTGATCTTTTACTTGGTGTATAGGCCTTGGAATTGCTGAAAATAAGTCTCACATCTTTACATAACTCCATTGGTGACTCATAGTTTCCAGCTTCCAGTGTTTCTCTAACAGTAGCAAAATCCATAGGAGTGTCAATAATATCTCTATAATCCTGTTAAGAAATAAAGCAATGTATTACCTTTTTTTCCCCCCAAGTCTTAATGTCTCATTTTCAGGATGAATTTGATAAACCTGTTTAAACCAAATGTCTTCTTTAAATAGGTATGGAAGACTGCTGAAGACACTTTGCTGCTTTCTATTCTTACACAATATAACTCCTCACAGACATACTCAACAGGATCAGGGTTAGAAGTTAAACAATACAAGAGTTAATTTATCTTGTAAACAGATTTACTGAAATACAGAGCTCAAAATTGTGTGTCCTAAGGGTTGTATTACTGACACACTGTCATGAAGATAACTGTGATATGAAAGTGTGACTACAAACTCTCTGGGTGGCTTAACAGCTCAAACTTGGTACTAAGCCTAATACTGTTTTTACATATTAGCTTAAAAATACAAAGTTTGAATATTTGAACCTGATCAGAGGCTTAGCACTTCCCTGCTGAAACCTGAGCAGTTTCCCAAATGGAGATCTGGCAATTTAGGAAAGTAACAGTAAAATAATGAAAATTCCACAGGCTTAAGTAGGGCCCTATTCAAGCCAACACCAGAACTTTTTTTCTAGGCTATGGAAGAAACAGAGAAATACCCATATAACAACAAAGTTAAATACCAAAATTAACCAAAAAGTTAACTTAATCCATCAGAGCAGGAAAATCTGTGTGAGGGCCTCTGAATGTTAAACACATTTGTGACATAAGGGGGTGGAGCGCTTCATGCCCAAGCCTAGTAAGGTGCTCTCTATCAGCTCATTTGAGGATCTCAAATGCAGCCACTTGTAGTTGGCCATGGCATGAAGTTAAGGTTTCTTCCAAAATTATGGTGCCCAATGGCTGCAGAAGTGTCAAGACAGACCTACTAGTGACTTCTGAAAGAGAAGCATTTCTTTTCTCCAACTGGGATGATTAATTTCCCCCAAGTTAATCACCTCAGAGTGGTATTTTAAAGAAAAACCTAAGATATGCTAGAAGGAAAGTGTGCAAAACCTTTCTTTCTTACTTAAAGTAAAACTAGCCTAAAAGGCTAAAAGAGATCCAAGGCAACAAGACTTTTGTATTAAAACACTCTGTCATTAAAAACGGCTGCTCATGGCTATCTGAACTCCAGGGTCATCACCCAGACAGAAAGCGGAATTTGGGAAAGTCATTGTTACTACAGTTAAAGGTTCACTACAGTTCTTCAGGAGGTACTTTTTTCTACATCAAGCCCAGGTGACTGTGATATGAAAATTACTTTTAGTTTTTACACTTCAGAAACAAAAACAAAAAAAAATTATATATGACATTTGTCATATGCAACAACCAAACATATGCACTTTCATATCTGCCCAGTTTTCATTCAGAAGAGAAAAGATGCAATTTAATAGCAAAAGCTGTAATTTACTTAACAGCACAGGTATCCCAGAATAGAAAGAAACAAAAACCTGAAGTATTTAAGAGTGGAGAAGTTCTTTTGAAATTACTTTAAAAATACAATAAACATTATTATCAGGTGACAACCAAGCACTGAAAAAGATTTCTGTCGATAGAGCTGCCTGAGTTTTCAATTAAGAGTTGGAAAAATGGTCACAGTTGAAAAAAAAACAAAAAAAACCCCAAAAACACCAAACCCCAAACCCAACCACCTTACAAATGGATTATAACCAGCCTTCCTGTTCTAAACCACTCACTGGATATTCAAGGAGATCCACTGGTTGTCGAAATGGTTCAGAGTCCTCACACTGAAAAATTAGATTCAGCAGCTCCTGGCATTGCTTCTTCCATGACTGAATGTCATATGACTGAGCTCTATTACGTAGCCGCCGCTTTGGCTGATGATCCTGAAATGACAATATTGTCTGGTATATATTAAACAAACAAACTGTTTTTACAAAATCTAATGTAAAAGGTACCCTGCAGGACATAAATTCTAATTAATGAATTTATAAGATGTAGCAGCACAGACAGAAATGCTTTTACATTCAACAGCTCAGTAGAACAACACATCACTAAGTTCAAAAACTTTCCAAAAGATGGTGTTACACGACACCAAAAACATTTTCAGTTTTATATTCCTTTGTTTACAAATGCATTTCTAATTATTTATAGCACTATAAATCATTTAAAAAAAAATTACCTTTCTTTTTCTAGTGGAAGTTCCTGGCACATTTGTATCTTTCTCTTCTTCCTTTGAGCAAGATAATGAGTCGCATAAAAAGGTTAAAAAAATACAAGCATTTATGAGTAGGTGAGTTCTTTTATACTTCACTTATAATTTGAGTCTTTACACTTCTATCCCTGTCCCTCTGGGAAGTATTTCATGTGACCATCAGTTTTGAGAACCTCTCAGAAGTCTGAAGAAGCCTCTAAATTTTCCAATAAACTGTTAAAGCTCTCTGCACCAAAGGAGGAGAGGAGGCTGGATTTTTACCCAGTTTCCCAGCAGACAAAAAGAAACATTTGACAGGAAAGTACACCCCACTCCCTTACAGTGACTGAAACCTGTATTTTCATACCAGTAGGACAGAGACAGTGGTTCTGTTTTGCCAGTCTATCAATGCCAATGTCCAAGACACAACCACTTACCTCATCAGAGTCAGACAACACTTTCTTCTTCATTGCATTGTATAATGGAATTATGTCATAGCAACTCTGGTCTCTGTAAAAAGGAAGGCACACTAACATTTATTTTCCATCTTCACCTATGGAATCAACTGTATTTTGTCTAGGATAAAGAAAATGTTTCTGAAGCCATGCCCAAATAAAACGATAAAATACTAAGAGGACTGCATAATC
This sequence comes from Aramus guarauna, assembly GCA_013400195.1. Classification (NCBI taxonomy): domain Eukaryota; kingdom Metazoa; phylum Chordata; class Aves; order Gruiformes; family Aramidae; genus Aramus; species Aramus guarauna. The sequence continues at coordinate 410,248 of VXBL01002513.1, read as the reverse complement.
TTCTACTCAAAAAGCTGTAAAATATTATCTGCACTCTGTAAAATATAAAACACTTAACAGAGTCAATGTTTTAAAATTAAAAATCATAATCTTTCACCATGAATTTATTACCATTACAAAAATCTAATACTATACCACATAATGGGCTCTGGGGCCCATCTAGCTTTGTAAGAACCACTACAGTGGATTTAGTGTACAAAAGTGCAATTTAATACATTAGCACCCATAATGCAACACATTTGAAATGTAATGTTTATTTGTGTAAGGACTAACACTGGTATTGTATAAACCTGTATAATTAAATTAGCAAAACAAACACCAATTTTCAATTATTGTATAACATAGCAAACTCCTACACAAAAGAAAGCCCAAAGGTGTTCTACTAGGTAGCAATACAAACCACCAGAAAAAAGGAGTGAACACACACCAACTCTGCACTGGAATTGCAGTCCATAATACAGGGTACTGCCATTATCACTGGAACAGCTTTGCTGCTTTTTAAAAGACTTAGAGACTAAGCCTTTGATTCTCAGAGGCACCTAGATATTTCACTCTTATCAGAACAGCAGAGTTTACCTTCCATGGTGTAGGCCTTCTACCCTACAGTACCATTCTACCCTACCCTAAAAATCACTAGCTCACATAAATGAGTACATTAATAGACACAAGCTATAGGCAATTATTAAATAAGAATATACATGTGTTGCACTAATTCAGCTGAGCTAATTAAAACCACACACTGAAAAATCCTGAGCTGCTTAATTAATCAGAAAAAACCCACGTAGGACAAAGATGTTAAAGAACAAAATTAGTAATAGAGAAGCCCTTTTAGATACATATCTGTTCCTAAAGGTGTATTTCACTACAACTTTTAACATCTGCAGCAGTTAAGTACTTTTCACTCTCCAGCCAATATCAGAAATCACAGGCACTGAAGATATCAAAGATTTATGTATGGAGTCAAAATCTTTGATCTCCAAATACGTAATGCAATTCTAATGTTTTTAAGAACATATGAAATAAAAAAGAACAAGATTTAATTTGACAGTGAGAAACTAAATCACTAAAAATGTCATGATTTTTGTTAAACTAATGAAGTATCTTGCTTTTTCTACAAGGTGGCAACAGCAGCATCCACTGCGTACAAGCAAATCAAGGCAGTGGACACACTCAGTAAGCTGCTATTACAATCTTTAGCTCTGCAAACATGTCAACTGACTGTGAGAAATCTGAAACATTTCTCATTGAGTTTTTCTATAGACAATAATAAAAAAGAACATTTGAAAGACAACTACTATTTCTGTCAACTACAAAGTCTCCAATTTTTATTTTGCATATCAAACACCATTTTCAATCACATTATAAATTGTAAAGACTTTAGAATTAAATGCCCACAATTATGTTAACACAGGCAGTATTCAAACTCAAAATTAGAACTCCTAACTTACCTATAAATATATCTTTCACTCCATGAAGAGACTCAGACCCATTTTTATCATTTAGTAGAAAGTCTCTTGAAATAAAATGCCACGCCAATCTATGCCAATCAACGTATTATAAAATTTCACTTTGTTTTGCAAACTTACATATTCATTGTCAAGCTAAATTTTATTCTTTTTTGCCCCAACAGCAGACAACAGGCTTATTCAAGCTATAGAACTATCTCACTTTAAAATTCAGATCTGAAAAGGCTGAATATCTTGTTAAGAGACAGGATTTAACAACAGACCTACTAAGCAACTCACTTTATGAAGTGTAGCAGAAGATCTGTGACAAATTTGGCAGATTTGACAATAGGACTTCCAGGCTCATTAAACGTGCGAGTATTATGTTCTATGTACCGGACTTCCCACATTAATGAAGAAAGGCGCCTGTATATGAAAAGAGGGGAAAGGGAAGTTAA
>VXBL01002513.1:308586-408317 GCA_013400195.1 Aramus guarauna | reverse complement strand
AATGTTTTTTCCCATTCTTTTTTTTTTTTTTTTTGTTTTGTTACATTAAATCAGAAAACATGCACACTTCAAAATGTTGCCCTATGTGACCAGCAGAAGGCAGCTTCCTCAGGCTTCCTGCTCTCATGTTATGTCCTGCAGTAATTTATTCAAATGGCTTTAAAAATATACAGCTGATGCTCTTCAGGAAAATTCAGCTGTGACACTTCAGTTTTTATTAGTCCTTTATGATATGCATAACCCACTCTATATCGCCTCTTAAGTCACATCTGAGGACTAACAAAATAGTAATAAAAAAATTATTAAAAATATACATTTTTTCTGACAGATAGACAACAAGCAGAATTCCTCATGTAGCTCTGATTTAATGACCTAACTATAGAACAGCCACAACGTTATGAAAGATTATGTACAAAAGCAAAAATAACTGAAAAATTAAATCCAAATCCATAAAAAAATGCCATAAAATACAATATAAAATAAAAACTCTGACAGCATAGAAGTTACAAATATATACAATCTTCTATTTTCATACTAGCAAAACACGATGAAAAGAAATGCTGCACAAGTGTCTTGTTGAGTGCAGCAGGGGATCGTTTAACACGTTTAGCGTAGCATCAGCATTTAGATGCAATTTAATCATGTTTATGGGTCCAGCATTTAGTTCTATACAATGCCAACAGTGACTGGTAAAGATCGTATTTTTTTTCTGTTTTGTGTTTTTTAAAAACATATAGGCATGCTAAGGCTCCTGGTTCAGAAGTAAGTCTCATGAAAAGCTACAAAAATCGCAAGTGATCTGAGCAATCCCTCCTGTAGAAGGTAAAGAAAAAAAAATTTCCCTGGAAAGCAGAACACAAGGTGGTTGTTTATTACCTTTCCAGGCCTTGGCAATACTACAAACTAATAAAACTGGATTTACTGAAGAAGGTATGCTGATGACCAAAAATAACTGCTTATTCTTTTGACAAGAGAAACAAAATGCAGCAAAAAGTCCTCACCATCTCTGATTGCAAAGCAGTACATTATAGAAGTGAAAGCTGGATTACCTTATATTACACAATAAATATGGAACAATAAATGTGCATTATTACATTATAATGTATAAAAATGGAGGTTTTTTGAAAATTAGTAAGTAATTTTAATTTAGAATTCAATCTTCAGTAAGTACACATAAAGTACTGCAAATTAACTTTGAAATTTGGCCCAAACTAAAATGCTATCCATGTTTATTCAAAGCAAGTATTAAAGACACACTGGTTTTCAAACCAGAAATACCCCAAGAACCAAAGAAAACAGAAGTAATTTAAAGGAGCATACTCCTACACATATAATACTTACTGTAAACAAACAAACAAACCAACCAACCAACAAAACCCAGCAATTGCAATCACAGTTTAGGAAAATGTAAAAAGTGGTGTCAAAAAAGTTAAATCTTATTTTTGTTGCTGTCCAACAATTTAGAATTTCAAGGCCAATAATTTAAGAAGCTATGTTCTGGGTAGCTTCTTAAGCGATAATGCAATATTTATTTATTTTTTAAAGTGCATTAGGACAAACACACATGACATATTTCTAAGGTTTCCCTTCTTAAAAAACAGATTTTAAAAAAATTATAAAGTGGAAACTTAATCCTTTTGACTAAAAGTCATTCTACTGACCTAGTCTCTGGTCCTGCAATTTGAACCTCACATGGAACAAGTCATTTGCATAAGCAAATTTGAATGCCATGTAATTCTAAAATACATTTTGGAGAAGAGATGTTCAATCCTTTTTAATGTTTGATAAAATGAAAACCTAGATCAAAGGTAGAAGATGGGAGGAATGGAAAGCACACATCTGTACCCATCTCCTAGTGGGGTATTACAAGACAAAAAGCTACCAAAAATATGGTTGGTGATATTTCACAGGAAGAACTGAGACTTGGATCTAACCTGTAAAATCTGCTTTCGAGTCTTTGTTTAATGGTACTGAGGTCTGTGGGATATGCCACAACAGTGCAATACATTGGGTAAGCTTGAAGATCCACAGGTGCCACAAATGCAGAAGCAATATCTAGATAGAATGAAAAAAAAATTTAAAAAAAAAAAGTTATATACCACAAAAATCCCATAGCAGCTTCAAGATCCACCCCCCCTCGCAACATATGCTATTTCTTCATGTTTGAAATGCATAGCACTTTCCCCAAAATAACGACGACTACTCTAGCTATTCCAAGCAATTTGTGATATTCTACAAAATAAAAGTGCTTGCTGAGGTGTATGCTGGAAGTACAATCACTGCAGCGACTACCCATTCTGTTGCGCATGAAGCAGCACACTCCTCCAACATAGCAAGCGCGTGCAAAACCTACACATCTGAAAAGCAGATTTAAATGTATAAATTAAACATATATGAAGACATGCAATTTCATATTGTTATTTACAACACAGGCTCATTTCCTTTGGTTTTATATTGCCTCTCTCCCATCTTCAAGCCAAGCACTGCATTAAATTCTTACATCAAAGTTACAGTACTATTTCAATCTCATTAAGATACAGGGAAATTCCACACTCAAAATCAAATGGAAACACAATCTCCTGTCCCTACCTAACAGCAAAGAAGCCTTCTAAAACCAATCCACCATAATGCTAGAAGACTGATGTGCAATTTAAGTCTGTGCACCTATACAACTTGCTTTTTCCTCCTGTGCTTAGAAGCATCGTGTGTGCTAAGACACATCATTCTAACATTTTACACCTCAAGGGAAAATACCATAATACAAAACCATAAAAAAATTTTTATAGTCTCTTTTGGAAGTCTTTAAAATCAGAAAATACGTTGTTGTTAAACAGACTGCTCTGCTTCTAAAAGCTGTTTACTCACTTAGGAATGTTCTAGCAACTGCTACTTTGTACCGATATGCACCACATATGCTATAGTTAAATCCCAAACTAAGCAGTATGTCATACAACATAATGCAAAATGTAAACCTATTACTCTTAGATAACACAGTGAAAACGACTAAAATTTCATTTCCTCACAATTTTTTTAAAATGTAATTTGGATTACTACACTGTATGGGTATTTCCTTTCTTTTGGAAGCAAAGGGAAGCTTCTTACGCAGTATGTCACCAAAGAAGCCATAATGTCAGACATTCAGGTATCAGAAGTCTTTTCAGGGTTAAGAGTTTTCTGGCTTTTTTGAAATGTAAGTGTCTTACCTTGCTTCAAGTACTTTAAAAATCAGTTACAAAAAATTATTTGGGACAACTTATGTGTGTCATTGTTACCCCCCAAACCTGAGACTGCTGACTTAACACAGTTTGCTTATCACTAAACATACAAAAGACTTATGATTCAGCCTGTATTTCACCGACGGATCTCCATCTCAGACACCCATCTTTGATCATGTAAATATTGCATTGATGTCTTAAACCTTTTAACAATTACCTATTCAGAAGCTGCCTGTAAAGAGTAATTGCTCTACAACCAAATAGCAAGCTGCTTTTCACAAGTTAATCAGTTACTTTTTCCTCAGCATTGTGCACAACTAAGGCAATGTGATTAGAAAAGGCTAATACAGGCAGAATCTACACAGAAGTATCCATTCTCTAAGTAAATAGATAAGTACAAATCAGCAGAGTCTGATAAAAATAACACAAAAACGTTTCCCGTATTATTCAGGATTTACCTAGTGTCATGAGTTGGTTTATCCCTGCAATAATTCTGTCGCACTCCTCATCTCGGGTCCTGGAACCCCACTCTCCATCCAGAGGTTTGTAGAGCAGAGTTCTACGTTCATCATCTGTTAAAGGAACACTAGTTCCCAGTTCTTCTGGAAATATAGCTAGAATGTAACATGAAAACTAAATAAAACATACATCTTTGTATCTAGTGTAACACATATACCTGTAATTCAAAGATATATGACATTATTTTACTAACCAACACAAATGCATAGGTTCTTGATTTGCCCAAATATATTTTGGATGCATCCAGTATCCTTTCTGTATATTGTTGTTATGTTAAATTTAAATCCTTATGATGCAGTTTGGTGTACAAGTCCTCCATGAAACAAGATTTATCCTCTTCTGAATATCTAATGGTAGATTTTATTTTAGAACTTACTAAGGCACTCCTTTATCACAGATAAAGTTTGTATTTTGTTTGTGGCTTTGGGTTTTTTTTAATCCAAAAATTCTTGGGAATAAATGGTCAATGATTTTCAGATAGCATTTAGGATAATGACTTTGATGTGGATGCTAAAATATTCTCCAGGTAGTGGGTCCACCTTGTCACAGTTTTGTCAGGTCAAATGCTAAAATGAGAGCTCCCAAGCAAGCAAAAAGTGTCATCACCCCTAGCATTGTTGAGGACCTACCAACTTTGACAATTCATAATGTAACAGTAGATTTTCAGAGTGTGATGCAAAGTGCTCCTCTTTAGTGGTTTTTTTAAAGGAAGATGTAATAAAAGTCAGTATACAGCAAAAAATCAGGTTCAGGTTTGGTTATCTGCCTGGTTTAATTAACTATTTAGGCATATTATCACTCTAACTTCTGTATTTTACTTATGACAAAGAGGTAGCCACTAAAAGAAGGGCTGAATCAAAATGAAAAGTTGAAATGAAAACATTTACAACTTGAAAGAATTAAGAATTATTTATGGTTACTTCTGAGTGACAATATTATCAAACATTTCCTAGAAAACACAAGGAAAAAATGCTGATTCTACTTTGTTCTTTAACCAGACTTTATGAAATCTTAAAAAAAAAAAAAAAAACAAACCCAACCCAAAACCCCCTCAATCTAAACAAGGGAAGAAGAAATACTACATCCTTGTCTGTGAACAGTGCCCATGCTATGCTGTCCACTCTGCAGCGTGTTTATCTGCCCCACATGCTGGGCCAGAGAGGGAGCAAATCCTACTATTATCAAACTACCTCACAGGCGTGTGTTGCGCCTGCAACGCACTGAACATCTGCAGGCATACTGGCAGGTCTCAGAGCAGCCAGTCCCCTCAAAGACAACACAGGGCATAGGTTTCTCTTCAATCCCCCTTAACTGTACAAAAAGTTAACCTTAACCGTACATCATCTGTTCTAAGTATCTGTAACATTTCTGTCTACTTCCAACACACAATTAGCTTGTCTAAGTATGGCTATATGTTTTTTCACATTTCATTTATCTTGATCCACTTTTAATTTAGTAATTGATTTAAGCACATTCTTCAAATTCAACTGGTTTGTGGGCCTTCCCCCCACTCCCCAAGAGAAAGAGGATTATTTAGGAAAACCATACTTTTTTTTTTCTTCTTTAAATTCAGTCTTAAAGCAAATTGTATTATTAATGTACCATACCATTACTTGGTATCAGCTCCATGTCCCAAGGGCTCATCTTCTCAGTATCACCATTGTCCCAGCTTAAAAATAACAACATTTAAATTATCTACTAATATTGCTTCAACAAGGTCATTATTTAATGTTTGTTACATAACTTATTTATATACCACAGAGTATTATAATAAACTGGTACAGTGAGATGCATGACTGAGTTTAATGAAAGCAAGTTGCTCAGTCAGTACTTCAAATGAAACAACTAATTAAAAGAAAAGATTGAAGATAAATTTGCTAACCAGACATTGTAGCACTGAAATAAGCTATCAGGATAATCAGGCTGAAGAGGTTCCTGGCTTTCAATTGTTCCAAACCACCAAGCATCATCTATCACTGACCTGAAACGATCACCTAGGCAAGAACACAAAATAATTTCATCAATACAATGCACCTTACTCCTCCCAAGAAAAGCAGGTTTTAGATACCTTTGGCTTGATCTTGAATACAAAAATCCTTTTGAACACTTGTAGCATCAACAGGCAAACATGAGTCATACTCAGTTTAAAAAAAAAAAAAAAAAAAAATTTAAAATCTTTCTGAAGGCTGCTTTTAAACCAAAATGAAAGTTAATATGGTATTAAAAAACAATTATTTGCAAATCCCAGCCACATATTCTTTATCTATTAATTTATTTCTTCATTTCATATAAAAGGTAAGACATTTCAATGCTATAACTTTAAAAGACTCAAATCTACTTGCATTAAATATACTATCTTATAATAAGTGAGCACTGTGACACTTTTGTACAGGGAATATTTTACATGTTGCTGAGCTCCTCCTCCTTAGTTTCTGAAGTGCTTTTTCAGCTACCCAAATGTAACTCAGAGGTTCATTCCTTTTACTATGCAGGCAATCTGACAGATAAAAGAATAAAATTTACTAAAGCTGCTTCAAAAGGTTAGCAAAGTAATTTACTACGACTTGGAATGGCTTCACTACTGCAAAGCATTCACCCAGCTGAGAAAAGTCAGAAGTGTTATTAAAAAAATTACACATGAGAATACTTGTATTACACACCATCATAAACTCTAACATTTTCTATAACACATGCCACAGAACTTAGAAACAATTTTTAGTGACGTATTCAATTCGCTCAATACAAGAACAATTGTAATATAAGTCTGAGATTCCAAGAACTGCACGTCTTTGGTTTTATGGGACTTGAATACACACACATTTTCTCAACTGCTGCAATATTTGTTCTATTTCAATACATCCACACTCTGTCCAAATGCTTGCTGCAGTTGTCTGAATAGGAAATAAATACACTCTCAAAAATGTTCCGCTTTTTTTACTGCAGGGTTTTTATTTTTAATTTAATGGACTGCAAGTAATTCTAGGACAATTGCAAAGCTTCCATTAATAGTCCTAATTATGCTGAATGTAATAGAATCAAGCATACCAGAAATATCTGAAATGCAAGATAAAAAATGTAAATAAGGGCTGATGCTTTATTTTAAAGGAATAAATTATTCTGAAGAACTCAAAGTACAGTCTCCCAATATGGCATTCTCTAGTGATCAGTTTTACAAAGAAATGTGTGTAGGTACCACTGTGAGTACCTTCATGGGGCTGAACACTAAGCAGATCAAAACCACTTAAAGGAGCGTATACTGGCAGCCGCTTCCAATTTCTCAAGCCACAGAACTCCTATGGACGGAATGCCATAGCAGAAAACAACATGAATGAAAAAATCCACAGAACAATCTCTTGAATCACTGTTTTTCCAATGTTTTCTGTGTTACCTCATCTATGCGGACAGCAAACCAAAAATTCTTATTTAAAAGAAGGATTAGCATATTTTTTCAGAACTGTGCAGCACCAGGTAACGTTAGCTGGATGAAAATATAAAATGTATGTTGAACTTAAAGTGGCTGCTGTGTGAGACAGGTATGCACACGTGTCTAAGACGTACAGCTAAAGCTGCAGGAATACTACTGGAATAGCATACAGTGCAAGTATTAATCTTCCAGTTAAACTATAATAAGACAAAGATATGCAATAAATAGAATCCAAGTAGAAATAAGAACCCACCACTTCTCAAACTTTCCAAGTTTGTTCTTTCTGAAAGGATTCATACATTAATATACATTTAATATTGAAAATATAAATATCATAGATAAGCAAATGTTCTTCCCTAAAACAATCAAAACCCAAACAACAACAAAAACCCACCACAAAACCTCACCAAACACCAAGGATTGTTATTGATTAAAAGATCAATGTTTTAATGACTTAAAGTGGAGTCAGAAAAACTAATATCCAGTGGCTCTCCAAACAGTAGCTATAAAAATATTGATTTGTAGGCTAGTGCCAGAAATCGTAAGAAAATAAGAATAAGAAAAGATATCAACAGCAGTCCTGAGAAGACAAAACAGCAACTGCATGACATGAAAAAAATACCAGTTTGTTGATGAAGAGCTATGGTGAAAGTTCAGAAGACCTGAGCATGCCAGATAAATCTTGGGGATTTCAGATTCACGTGGTTAAATAGTCAGGAACAGTTTCATGTACAGTTCTAAGCATTTCTCCTTATCTTGGTGGGAAATATGATCTACATTCAAAGAACATTTTTTTATTGTGATCCACACTGTGCGATTTGTTCAAAGTACATAAGCAAGCACTAGTAAAATACACAAATTGTCAATGTAGAAAGCAGGGTAGCACTCTGCAAGGCTCCTGGAAGAGCCGTAAGTTTTAACAGCAGTGTCTTTGCTATCTCTGCTTTAGTACTTCATATGGTCTCAAAGGAGGATACTATTTTACCACTATTTTTACCACCCAAAAGAGAAACTGAAGAATGAACTCTAACACATGCTTGTCAGAGTTACAAGCTGATATTAAACACTACTGGCCTGAAAATCACATTATTTACATTGAAGGCTTGATAAAAAGTTCTGGGACTTTCAATACCTTTTGTGTAGCTCAATTCTTTCCACACTGCAAGTTTCTAAAAATACAGCTGCCAACCCAGGAAGGAGATGCTACATGTGCTCATAGTTGAGAGTAGCAAAGGTAACATTTCAAAGTCCCTCCACTACTCCTGGATTTCTATCACAACAGCTGACAGATGATTCCTGGCTAGACTGTTCATATACAAGGTATGGCAGTCATTCTTCTGCTGCCATGATCTTGTAGGAAAACACATATGGCGTGGCAGAGGAAGATAAGACCAGAGAGATCCATAACCATTAGGAAAGAGGAAAGCTTAGTGACATATTAGTAGATGTTGACTAATCTTGTCTCTTAAGGGATCTTTTAACCAAAATGAACTTTAAAGAAGAAACCAAGGTTTACATTTCCTATTGAATCACAAGCTTAGGGTCTTTAGCAAATTCCCTATGGAATTGAAGACTAGCTGTCTTTTTGGACAATGTAATGTAAAGTATAAGATGATATGGAACTTTATTAAGATGACATCATGTAATTTATACATCTACTGCTAAGGCACACATCCTAAGCAAAGATACCATGATGTACATCAAAGGACAGGGGATCAATTCATCTTTCCTGGCAGAAAAATCAGGCAAGAAACAATTAAAAAAGAGCTTTTAATACCCAGCTGCGCCATTTCCTCAGGTTACTTAGTTAAAGTGAACTTAGGAGAGGACAGCGTTTTGAAAAGAAAAGAGCTAATAGACTAAGGAGGCAGTATATTTGCAAAAAAGTATGTCCTATCAGTTTTTTCTACACAGGTAATCAGATACACCATCACGTTGTTGCATTAAAATCCTCCATTCTCCTGTATGAAGTTTTGCCTGAGGTGGCAAGAAATGCTGCCAAGTCAGCTGTGTACGTGCTAGCCATGGTTCCTGAACAAAGAACCACAGGAATTAAGCTCGTACAGTAATCACTGCTACTTTACAGAAAATGTGCTTAACATTGAGACCTACTTTAAAAAAAAAAAATGAAGGCAATCAATATTTCATTTTCAGGAGCATCTCACTCCACAGAATATACTGAGATACTGGAAAGGACTTAACAGTGCCTGTAATTCTGTAAATGTAGTATTATATACAGCTTTTTCTCTTAGGGGAACAGAGTTCATCCTGAACTCTGAAGAATCAGTAATACTTGCTTAATATTTTAAGTTTCAGGGACAATCTAAAGCTGTTCTTATGAATGAGAAGACAGGTATTTCTGGCCTCCTGAAAAAAAAAACAAAACCAAACCACCTTAGAGGATCATTTTGTCATAATGCAGTTTTCTCTCCCCTTGTTAGATTTCATTGGTGAAAGCTGGTCTTTGTTATCATATGGAAAAGATGACTAGGAAATAGATCTGACTGGAAGATATGCCTGTCATGGAAATTCTCCAGTATCCAACACTTTGAAATAACTAAGCACGGGCAAAGTAAAACGAATCAAAAACATCCCCACATCATACGGCAGTGAATTATAATTACACACATTTCAATGAAGCTAAACCATATGGGGTTTAGAATAGAATTCAAGTAAGTAAAAAGAGATGGGAAGGGCATTCTCTTTGTACAATCTAGAAATCATAAATTTCAAATGGTGGAGAAGGTGTTTCTGTATTTCCAGCAGAAATCCCCAAAATTAAAAAAAAAAAAAAAAAAAAGAATTCTAGTAACAACGCAGTTCTAAGACGATCTTCAATCAAAAAGAGATAAGCAAGGCATAGGCCACAGTAAGTTATCAGTTACCAGTTAAGCACTGTATTTCTAAAAAGTATTCTTAATTCCTCTCTGCAAACACACAACTGAGATTTTCTTTTACAGATCACCTTCAGTATTTTGTTTGCTTGCTGTAGCTTCAGTCAAGGATAAAGTAGGATTCCACATCCAAACGCAGACAGAGCTTATTCTCCTATTTCAGCACAGTATTAGGATTTATTTACCGCAACCTACTTTTTAATAAGTTATCATGAAAATAGATAGACACTTAGAAAATCAAATGAAAAATTACACCAAAAAAACTCCCCCCCACAACTCACCTATATTCCATCGCCTATGTTTTGCATCATCAAACTGCTGCCTCAAAACTAGGAAGTCTATGACATCTGGCATATCATGGTACCTAATTGCAACAGAACACACAACTATTAAGCGATAAAACAGCAAAAGCATAAAGTCAAGCACTTACATAAAAATTTAGCACTTGGAATTCAACACTTCAAAAGCAAAAGCTCAAGTTTCAACCTTTATGGTATCTCTTAACTTTCAACCCCAAGCCCCACCACAAGAAAGTCCACAATTTAAATATAATATTGTTTTCCTTACTTCATGGTGAATGATCCTCCAGTTAGTTTACCCGTATCAGGGTCAAGAAAAGCTAGTTTAAGACAGCAGAGAGTAGGCAATCCCACTTCATACTTAATCCCAACTATTTTCATCAGCTCTTGTTCCTGGAATGAACAAAATGTTATGTACCACCATGGAAGATGACTATAACAAAACAACTCTCTGAAACATGAAAATATGGGTATACTGAAGAGACTAGATTTCTACCAGAACATGTCAAAATAAAGTATCTGAAATTTAGTTGTTCAAAACAAGCTATTATTTCACAATGTAACTTAGTGAAAAAATATTTTGCTTTTAAGTGTAACCACCTCATCTGCTCAAGCAGATGCAAAAAAGTACAGCATAAGGTCTCATTTCATTTGACTATTAAGTTAACTTTTTCCCCTTATCTTAAAATATTAAGAGCACAACATTAGAAACATCTGTATCAAGAATCTTCTTTCAGTTAGTTTCCAATCTTTTCTTAATATTAAGATACCAAACAAAAATTAAAAAGAAGTCATACCCGTAATTCCATTTTATGCCATGGTTGTTTTTTGGGATTAATACTATATATTTTGTTCTTCTTAGCCATTACAACGTATGCTTCATGACCTTGTCGGAAATAGTAGACCTAAAAGTGAAATGTGACAGTTATCTAACAAAGACTACAAATTTGAAATGTTAGCATATCACTGCCATACAATGTGTGTACTATTTTATCATCAACTTTTTTCCTCTGTTTTCCTGCAAAAGTCACAGGTTCTCAAAAAATGCAGTGGTGGGCAATTAAAGCAGTATCATGGAAACAAAAAAACTAGGGAAGATTTAGAACATCATTTTCCCTATGAGCAAAATATCTTACATTACACATGCAAGACCAAAACAAAATCAGTAACAAAATCATCTATTTATCATTGCACTATAGAACAAGTCAATGACAGTAACGTGAATTCCACTAATTCATCAGTGCAGGACAGCCCTAAGATGACAACCAAGTATCTGGCTAATCGTATCTTTTTTGAACAAGAAATATATGCTAGAAGGAAAATTCAGCTGTTGGTTATCGTTCTGGTAAGATTTTGGTGTTTGCTTCCATACTGAATAAACAGCCTAACAAAGGCATAAACAAACTGAAAATACACATTTCAAGTGTTTATTACATTTTTTCCAATCCTTCCACTATAAAGTGCCAAGGTTCAGACATGCAGAGTCTATTAGTTATACTTTAATCCTGCTGTATATGATACCATGTGGATGAATGTTTTTGTTATAAACCATCACTGTAATGCAAGCTGAAAACCTTAAACATATTCAGGGAACATATCTGAAATGCAAAACAGGTTCCTCAAACTAATCAGAGCAATGATCTGATAAACAGCTGTATTCCAGGTATGATGCATTCCAAATAAAATAAAATAAAAAAATCCTCTATAAGTGCCCCAAGCCATAAACAAGGGATTTCCATCAAGCAGGATGAGGGAACAACAGCTTAAATGTAAAGGCCTAACAAAAGAAAAAAACCAGAGTGAAAAGCCCTCAGTAAGCTTTAAAAAACATTTATACAAATAAAGACACTAATATTTGTATTTTCATATGTTTTCCAAAGTGTTGTATCATAAAACATTATAAACAAGTGTCTGCCAAGTTTCTCCATTAGCAGTTATTGAACTGCCTTAACATTGCATGGCAATTATTTTTACTTTAATGGAAAAGGACTCTTCAGCTTCACTCCACATCATTTTTTAAGCTCTTGTTTTTCTGAGTATTCGACACACACAATATCCTCGTAGGGGAAAAAAACCACACAGTAGTTACAAAAGGCATGAAAGCCATGAGTCTCTCCTATACACTGTCAGAATCTAACCGGCAGGAAAAGAAACAGGCTACTGAGAGACAGATCTAAAATAATGCCAATTTCAATTATACTTTCAACGTTGTGACAATTGTTTCCCATACCTTCCAGTGAATCAAAACAAAAAAAATTTCCACTTAGTGGCACAGGCTACAAACAATTCCTCCTACACTTACTGTTTCTGCTAAACCTCTACATAAATTCAGTTCACTGTTTACGGAAGTGAAACATTTTTATTTTGTAAATTGCTCTAAGCTTTACATCTTCTGTCAGTAGAAGAAATAAGATATCTGTGGAAAAAAGAATTTGTGCCCTTTCCCAGGAAATTATATTTTTAATCTTGATAAAAGATTCCAGCTTCCGCCTGTTTGCTGTAGTATCCAAAGACAAGCATTCTTGATCGTGTTAATGGCAGTATACTACAAAGAATACACTCTGTATTTCGATAATCAGACACAGGGAAATTGCAGTCCCATCTCTCTGGTGTGTTTCCACTGTTCCTCAAGACACATGACAAAGGTCTCTGAATGGCAGTATTCAGAAAGGGAAAAGGGATGGTACATGCTATTCTTATGCACTGAGTAGAACTAAATATAGCACTACTGTTTTTTCTTACTTGTTTGTACAGCTGTAAGAGAATGAACTTGAAACATCTCTCCTCCCAAATCTTATAAAACATACCAACTATCCACCAAAACGTTTGAAGGCCACACGAAACCTCTTATCATATTTCTCTAATTAAAGTGATCTTTTATTTCTGTGGATCTCAAAAGTAACTTTCTAGATGAATAGCTTCTTCTCACATCTTAAGCAAATCTGAGGAGGGCAAGTATCAAGAGATGGAATTTTAGACAGAGCAGCTTGATTACAAATGTACTCTCAATTGGTGCAACTACTCCTATTTTGTAGGCACAGGACAGGAAATTTCCTGTTCACCAATATAAAGCATTTTTCAGCAAAAGAATGCAGCCTACTTAGATATTCCTAGTACACACTGCACATGCTATTCAGCAGGTGCCAAACCAAACACAGCAGTTTATCTTACTAAACCGATATGATGTTAAAGTCTCCTGAGTAATATGGTACAGATAAATCCTTGGCTCCTTCACTGTATCCAGATGGTATCAGGCACCAAATATATTTATTTGGACTTGATCTTTGGAACAGCACAGTCTCCAAAACATGTTTGCTAGAGGGTATAAATACATAAGCATTTTCTCCAGTTGCAACTCTCAACTTGAAGTGCTCCCTCCCTCTCTCCCTCGCAACGTCAATGTAATTTTTGCATAGCTGTGCTGTGAACTGCATCAGTGAAGTGATCCAGTAAAAACAAAACCGCACATGCAACCTCTGCTCCTGATTCAGTTTCTAAGGTGGTGCCTGCAAACAGCACTAGCTCAGGACCAAAGTTAATCAACTTTGCCACCACGTCAAGTATTTCTCCAACTGCATTCTGAAGGGGTGAGCTACACAAGAACTCTGTACCTCAGAACCGCCCCACTCCCTGAAGAGCCAACAGACTACACATTACAGCATAAGCCAGCTATTTCCTCTTATTTTAACCTGAGGGGATTTTAGGAAACATGCACACACTCTGGTTTTCAAGATTGCCTTCTATCTGATACTACTTATTGATACAATTCACTGTAATGCTCACATGCTATATATTCCAAAGCAGAAACGGGTCGTTGTCCTTTTGCTACTGTTTTTTGAGACATCGGGGCCATGTTTACAATGTGTTTACAGTCTAGTTCATATAAAAGACATATATACAAAACTTCTGTTGTAAGAGACCAGCATAAGTTTTCTGATCTCAGAAATACAAGTGAAAAGGACAATATCAGAGTTTTTCTTCAGAATAAATGAATTTTAAAAAAAAGAAACAAACAAAAAAAACTGAAACCACAAACACACCCCTCATCCCTGAGACTTAATTCCTGGTTTTTAATTCAAGTCCCAAACTGAAGTTTTCCAAACAACTTAAATACGTATTTGATTTCTTACCTATTCTTCAGCATACGAGATGCTCTACAACTCAGGACTAGTCTCACACATCACATAAGGAAATTAACACACTGAACATAGTACAAGAAAGAATGTTACTGCAACAGCATGGAATAATAAAAAAGTCAAAGCAACACTGTGCAGAATATTTTTAAGTATGAGAAAGACTGAAGGAAGCCAAAGTAAGTTTTAGTTAAATCAAAGAATGTTTTGAAGAAAATAAAAAAATATTCTGACAATACATCTCTGAGAAAATGCACAGATGAAAATAAAAAAAGGCAAAAAGAAGCTGAAAGAAGCAAAAACACAGAGGGAAAGACTACAATACCTCATCCCCCATCTGTGGCACAAATGGGCACCGACGAGGAACAGTGTCTGTAATCCACGCTGAAGGTAGCCATTCTTCCAGTGTCAAACCATTTTCTGCCAGAACTCCTACAGCCAGCCTCTGAAAAAAATGCACACAGAAGATTAGGATGAATAAACTAACATTTGAGGAAGCCTTATATTTTGAGAAATATTTTATTAAAATCAATGGCCGTTTCTTAAGTATATTCAATGTAAAAAGGAAATTATTCCCAGTGTGAAGATAAAGCTTACTTAACTGCTTACTGTAACACCAAGACCAAAACCATGAATAATCTGAAAAACTAAGTGGGTTTTTTAGGGTTTTTTTTGGTTTTTTAGTTTGTTTGTTTTGGGGGTAGTGGTAGTGGTGGGGCTCTTCTAACAAAGACTGAGTTTATTAACACTCCAGTAACTACATCTCATGCCCAAAAAGATATAACTGAAAGATGCCATTCTCTTTAACCAAATTCACACAGCTGCCTTGGCCCGTAAGACACTACAACCATACAACTGCCTCTAACTAAGGAACACCACAAAATGAGGATGAAGACATTAAGGAACATCAACAGAGTTAAAGCATGTGGAAATGACCTGGATTAAGTACATCCACATTACCTACTGGCATATTTACTATAATGTGTTGTGGAACTGCATTTTCAGATTGTATGTCCACATCATGTATCTGTAAGTAACAAAGCTCACTGCAGTTGCTGGTCCCAGGTGTACACTGCATGTTCACAATAGGCCAGATAAAGCAGGTTTTTGTACAACCGTTCAAGCAAGGTTGCTTTGAAATTATTAGCAATCTTATGCTCACACAGAAAGCAACCTTGGACAGCTGTACAGAAATCCACTCCATACAGCCACCGACGGAAGACTCTGCATCCCCAGACTGCAAGCGGGATACTCCAAGTGTAACTCCATTGCACAAATTCAAACGTGGTTTCACCAGGATGGGACCTGCTTTTAGTGCATCACTGAGGCAGCAGTGGGTACCACAGGAAAAAGCATACACATCGTTAAAAATGGACCAAAAAAAAAAAAAAAATATCAAAAAGAACCTCTCCATTGCAATAAATCACTAACATAGAAGCGCCTTGTGCATTTTGAGGTTGAAGCAGGTCTCTTGTGAAAAATTGATGCACTGTATCAGAGCTAAGTTTGTCTAGCTCATTGGTCAATTACAGGAAGGTAGTAAGAAATAGCCTTTTAACAGAAAATCTTCCCTTGTTACAACTTCACACATTAATCATCAGTTTCAGACCCTCTGGAAGCCACACCTGAACTCAGTGAATCATCAGGAAGAGACTAGTCCCAGTGAATTTGTCTATCATTTCTGAAACTCTGCTAAATCCTTTAGTAATCAGTTCCACAACCTGCCTACATGCTCAGGTGGTTTGGGGTTTTTGTTTGCTTCAGGGGGTGAAGGTAGAATGGGAAAAGGGCTCTTTTTTGAGCTTTGCTTCTGTGTCGTTGGGTGTTACATCTCACTGTAACAAAATAAGAAAGGAAATCATTCTGCATTTATTAATTTCTAAACCATTCAGTTTTATAAATGCTTTTTTTTTTCATATCTCCTCCAAACTCCCTCCCCTCTAAGAGTCAGCCTCTTCGTGTCTGCCCCAAAGAAAAAGTAGTCTGTACCCTTTGATCTTGCTGGATGCTCCTTTCTTGCCCTTCTTCACTGATGTATCATTTTTTAGACTGATTTTTGGTGAAAGGAGATTAGAAATGTAAGCACTGTTCAAGATCTTGACAGCCCATGCACTAATAAAAGAATGACATTCTTTCTCTACTCCTTTCTTAATTCCTAAGATTCTGTACCTGGCTACAAAGATGGTCAAATTTCCCTTCCCCAACAGAAAGCCCTAATTTTGATTCAGGTTCAGGAATCAGGAAGAGCTTTCTACCAGTAAGTACTGTGAGCTTTCTGCCCAGTAAGGAGATAGGATCTCCACCACAAGAAACTTCAAAGACAAACATCTGTCAGGAAAGACAGGTATAATTAATCCTACCTGGGGGCAGAGGAAAGAGGAATGATTTTCTGATATTCCTTCCAGCTTAGTATTTTCTTGTAATTCAAGAAAGGAGCAGGTCATCTTTAAAAATGTGGAATATCTAAGTCTGATATTTTTGGAATCAAAGACCTCCTGCATCTCAATAACTGGGACCAAAATGTATGCAAGACTCCCAAAACACTCAGTTCAGCTTTAATCTAGGTGGAAATACTGGGCTGTCAGATAGTCTTATATTTTACAATAAAAAGCTAAAGTAGAGGTTTGAAAACATCAAAAAAAACCCCACCATCTATTTTCCTGATCTCACACCTTCTTCTGGTTTCAGACTGTGTAAATACCAAAATACTACCATAGTATTGACACTACAGCCAATGACTGTGTGCAATAAACAAAAAGTAGCCTTATCAGAGTGAAGACTACCACCTAACATCCTGCATGTCATACCAAAGATTCACAGTAAAGCTGATGCTATGCCAACCTGCATACTAAACCAGCTGTTTTGTCAGTTTACCTTCTAAGGAAGGCCGAAATGCTGAAATAATGACCTTTAGGAATGCTGAGGACTCCTCATAAATAAAAAAAAATACAGTTATTTACTGACTGAGATGATATAGTTGGTTTCCTTGGGTACTGCAAAAATAGAAGCTATGAGCTTATGAAAGCAAGTAGCATCTACCACACAGATCATTTCTGGTCTCTGTAAAGCGACAATGAAGAAACAAAGTTTTCTGATCTAACGCTTAATTAAAAACAAAACAAACCCCCAAAAAAGTCACTGAAAATTTCCATGTACTGATCTAAATTGGAATGACATGGTTATATTAGAAAGCAAACAAAACACAGACCACAACAAAACCCTGATCAAGTGAAATTTGCCTTGATGGAAATATAGTGGTAAGCACAATGCAAATATCATTACATCATAGAACTGATGAAAAAAAATGGCAAGATTGTGCAGACCTAAAGGAAATTGCAATCAAGCACGGAGACAGTAAGTTCAACTGAAAAAATACAGGCACATTATACCCTAATATTCAATACATCCATAAAAAGGAAGTTTCTGGTCTGAGAAAAGACAGTGTTAAGGACATGAATAGTGTTCCTTAAGTGAAACGCATCATATTTAGAAAGTGTATCATTACAGCAATCTATCATTTGACTTACAAAAGTCAGTAATTATCATTTATTACGAGCAAAAGTCACGATGTGTTTTCAAATTAGGCAGTATTAAGTTGTATATGTAACTGAGTCGTTCATCTAATTTCTAAGACAGTAGGACTCAGAATTCTGTAATATACAAATAACATCTAACCTTTTGTTTTCTCTCTTTGGGTTTCCTCTTCTTTGGTGATGTTGATGGTCCATCTTTCTCCTCAATCCCCTTTTTCCTTTCCTTTTTAATCTGCTTCTTTTGTTTTTCAGGTCCTTCTTCATCCTCTGAACTACTTTCTGCTTTCTTTGTTTTAACTTTAGGAATTTTCTTTGGTGGTTGCAAATTGATTCCTGCATCTGCTGTCCAGTCAGAATAATCACTAGAGTAGTCACTACGTATGATATACCAAAGAAAAAAAAAAAGAAATTAAAAACCAAAAGTTAAAAAACAATTCAGAGTACATTGGATTATATAATGTAACCCAATACAAGATTATCGGTAACAGTCAAGATAACAACACTATTTTAATAGTTAAAACCAGTGCCTAAACTCCTATGTTCTATCTACAATTTGGTAGTAAACCAAAAAGCTTTGATATCAGTCAGTCTTGCACGAAGCTTAACTTCTAGCTTCACTAGAAGTAAATCCACTGTTTACTTGGTCAATTCAAAGTGATACATGTTAATGTCCAGATATTGTTCTCAGGACTTCTGGTTTTGAATAGCTTTGCACAGAAGTTAACAAATCCAAATCTGCTAAAGAAGAAACAAAGGATGGGTTGAAGCACCTCAAACTTTGCTCCCTAATTTCAAACCAAATGGCAGCAGCAGTAGTCACACAGCTCAGACTGACAGTCACAGGAAACTGCTACCACGTGCCTGTGTGCTTGGGCCTGCAAAGAATTACTCTCCTGCAAAACCAATTGGAAACAGTTCTGTTTCTGGTAAACAAGGATGAAACCTTCCCTAAATTTTAGTTAGTAATACAGCTGAAAATTACGTCCTGGAAGTTTTAAGTTCTTTTTCATATTTTCTTCTAAATGTGCACAAGTTTTAGTTATTACTAATTAAATGGGTACAGAGATTATTTAAAATTTACGAGCAGGACTTTTCTCTGTAGGGTATACTGTCACTTACCTAGAACTGCCATCACTGTGCCATGCTCTTTCATCATCTTCTGATGTTCCACCACTGGCAACAACTACTTCCCCTTCCTAATGGAAGGAGGGGGCAGGCACACAGGGGGAGGCAGGGAAAAAGAAAACGTTTTCTTTGGAACTCAAAGAAGTTATAATACACAACAAAATATGACTAAGACTCTTCTAGGCTTTCTACATGCTATATATATATAAATATATCATTATAAAAGCTTTATATTGTTAAAAAGGCATTTAGTTTGCAGTTACTTTACTTTAATAGACTTAATTAAATGAAGTAAGAAAGTATCTAGGCCTGGACAGACACACAGTGTAGAGCAATGTTTTTTTAACATACAGCCAGTGGAGACCTGAGTGCTTCTGAATTTCCATTTAAAAAGGCTAGCTTACCTTTTTGAAAATTATTTCCAGACCTTTGAAGAATGATTGGGGCTGGAAGGGACCTCTGGAGGTCATATTGTCCAATCTCTCTGTTCAAGCAGGGCCACCTAAAGCCAGTGGCCCTACTGCTAAGCCATATGGGCCATACTAATTAGGCTCACAAATACAGGGAAGATTTAACATTGCATACATATACTTTGCAAAATGCCCTTACAAATGAGCATTTCTCCCTTTTGTCAATTACTTTCTAGTCAAAACTAAACACATACAACAGCATGCAAAAACCTAATTCAAGATCAATTTTTAAGAGGTGAAAGAAAATGCACAATGAAAAACATAACCTGAGTTTCCACTAGAAACAATGTTTAACTAGCTGAAGCAGGAGCTTAACGTGTAGAAATGGAATATATAAAAGATTGCCTCACAAATAAGGATCTTACATCTGAGGAACTGTGTCCATTTTCTAACTCTTCTGCAGGCCTTGCAGTTTCTTCTACTGCATATCTTGTACGGTAGTTGTGCTGATTAGCTTGCTGTTTTCTTGAGTCGTTAGTGTCTAGCAAATGATCGTGAGAATGGTTCTGTGAAGACACGGAAGTTGAAATACATCATTTTTGAGTATACATTTTATTAATACATAGCATTTTCTTTAATACTAGTATTCCAGGAAACAACTTTTGCATTAGCAAAATGATACAAGTTTCAACATCACAAAATTCAAAACAGGCCACAAGTCCAAAAGCAAAGAGCTGCTACAGAAAACACTCCACATGCGTAGTTGAATATAAGCACCACGCAGTTTAGTCTGGAAATAATTAAAATTTCTGCCCAAATATAATTGAAAATTCTTATCTTGGATTATTAAAACTCTTCATTCTTTACAAGGTACATACCAGTTAACTACTGACAGGCAGCTAAGAGCTTGTAACAGTTCAAAATTACACTAAAAAAGGCCATCAGAGGAAAGAGGACTCTTACAGAGAACTCAAAAGTGTGTTATTTTGCAGCAGAGGGGTCAGATCTATTAGAAGAGAGACCCATACAGTAATACATCCCTTAGCATGCAGAGATGACTGTTACCAAGTAAAGGCCTTTAAATGGTAAGATGATGCATGGAAGAGTTCAAATTAATGAGTCATTTAGAAAAAATCTGACTTCTTATGAAGCTGAGGATGAAGTAAGACTGTAATTACAAAACACTTCACATCCCAGCATAAAGAGATTCTGTTCCTCCTGTAAAATATATATTACGCAAACACTTGCTCTCAACACACTGTGTAATCTTGTATTAGTCCTCAACCCCTGGCAAAAAAACACTGAAGAGCTACAATCTCAATTTCAAGAGTTTTGTGCTAATTTTTTTGGCATGCATATTTGAACTTCAGCCTAGCTCAGACCCACAGAAATAGTTTCTGGATACATTCCTAGATGCCACAAAAAGAGGTACACTTCCCCAGTGCTCTCTTTCTTCCATAAAGGAAACATCAGGTATCTAATCTACTAGTTGCTGATGTGGCTGAAAACAGAATTCCATAGATGAAGCAAGCAGAACTGGAGCAAACCACAGGAAGGTGCTAATATTATCAGAGCCTTCTAGCAGGGCAGACTGGCTTGTACCTATTCCTCTTGGATTTTTTTTCTTTTGTAGGAAAGAGATGATCTTTCCTGTCATGTATGATGAAAGTTGGTTCATGAGGTTAAATTTTCTCATTGAGAAAAAAACCACAAACAAAACAACAAACAAAAAACAAAACAAAACAAACCCCCACTTTCAAACCCTACAGGTGAAAACTGTACTAAAACTTGGCTAAGAAGCAGTAGCTAAGGTTTGGTTTTCCTTAGCCACAACAATTTTCCTTAAAATGCAGAACTCTGGAGCTTTTCTCCCACCTTCCCTGTTAAAGATACACACCTTTTTCAGGTGACTGCAACAGTTCAGGCGGGTAGGCCAGCACGCTGATCTGTATAACTGAGTTGTCACCAAAGCGCACAGGATCAACACAAAACTGCTCTATTCTGTGAGCACTGTTTTTCTGTTGTTCTGCCCAGCGAATTCAAGCTGAGGAAGCTACCATCACAGCACAGCTACCAGAGACACTTCTAATGGGACTGCTCAGCAATCAGCATTTTAACATTGTCCAAGACTTTTGAGACCTGGGGCATTCCTTCTTCTGTCAGCACATACCAGATCTCTTCCTGATGCTCTGACCTGACCCGGAGGAGCTCCGAGGCAGCCCTAAGGCTAGTGGCTGAGTCCATCACACAGCCTTCTGTCCCTCAGCCTTCTGGGGCTGCTCACTTCTCGTCAAGCTCTCAAGATTCATTGCTGAAGCAGAGGTCACAAAAGCCAGCATTACAGCAACTTGCTTCTGCTACTGAATTGCGACTTTTTTGTAAAGCGCATCTGGCTCTTAACATCACGAAAAACGGTATGAGGAAGCATGGACAACAGAATGAATCACATAAGCCCAATGAAACAAATCAGTTAAATCTCCTTTACAACAATGAGGACATATTTTGCAGAAGATACATTACAGCCTGACTGTAATGCTCATGTCTTCTCTCCAGAAGGAAAAGTCTGAAAAAATTTACATTCCCATTTCTATTCAGAGGTAAGATTTCTCAAATGGTTATTATAAATATAGTTTTTCCCTACTAATGTTAGAACTATGGATCCTTGGAAAACTGAAGCACGCTGCATTACTCTCTGGTTTTGAAAAGAGTTCTTCTCTTTTGGCACTTCAAAGCTTAACCAAAAAAAACTCACCCTACCCACACTCCCCTCTAAATCATTCCTTCATGGAAGCAAGTAACCACACTGTATAAATACTGGGACATAGCGATGCCAAAGAGTAACAGACTGCTTTGGGAAAAGTGCAATGCCAAAATAATAATGGGGTAGGGACATAGGGGATGACATTCAAAACCAAAAAACAAAAAGAAAACAAAACCTTGGTAGTTACCCATAAGTAACAGAATGACAGAACGCTCGAAGTTGGAAGGTACCTCTGGATGTCACCATATCCAACCCCACTGCTCAAGCAGTGACCAGAAAAACGACTGCAAGGTATAAAACTTCCACATCGTGCCAAAAAAGTATTTTACCATCACTCCTATTCAATACAGCTTTGCCAACATCTGATGAGAAGCTGCAGGTGAGCAAGATGTTTGTTTATTTGGGGGAAGGTCAGGGTCAAGTGTGAAGTTTTGACTAAAAAGATTAACTATTACGAGGCTTTTCTGACAAAATGGAATCTATCACCAACATTTTCAACAATCACTGAGGAAATGGAGCTCATAGTCTCCCTTCCCCACTCCCTCCATATATATCCTACAGAAAGAGCCTGAAATTGGACTCTCAACTCTAATGGGAAGCTGGGAAATAGAGCCAAGATTACATATGATTTGAGGTTCAGTCATCACTTTCTCTCTCAATACACTTTGATGAAGAGTCATATATGCTGACAAGTACCTTGTATCATATCCAAGGCTTCCAGTCAATATCAGAGCACATCATAGATATATTAGAAATTACAGCTGCTGTCAGAACAGTTTTTCTGCAATACACAAATGGTGGTGGTTCCTGTATTTAAGAGGGATAGATATAAACATGTCATCTGGACACTGCTGAGGGTCTTCGTAACACTATTTGTGAAAGATATAGTGGAAACCCAGTGGTGGGTGTCCTGACAACTCAGACCACTGCATTCTACAGTCCTTATGACCCTGACTCCACCGAGAAGCACAGCTTTGCTGCACTTTCATGCAGAGCTGAGCAATTTTGGAAAGCTTTGCCTGTACCAATTTCATAGTACTTCTTCACTAGCAGTATCTATTTTTTTACCTGAAAATGGTTCCTCCTTCCTTAAGACAACTGGAATTAGTCTCTGCTAGAAAGTCAAACAGGGATAGGGCACAAGCATATGTCCAGTATCAGACCCCCAACATTAAACAGATATTCACAGCCTCTTTTAAGACACAGAAAGGAAACTGCTTTTTTTCAGCATAACGTTTCAAGCGTATGTTGGAAAAGCATACGCAGACAAAAAAGCCAATGTCAAGTAGCCTTAAAAACCTGTTATCATTCTTGACTAGATACACTATTTAAATTCTTCAACTCAACATTTATCTCTGAAGTTAAATGTGTCCTTATTGAATTTCAGTTCTTATTTTTCTCGAGAGGGATACTGTTCCATTACCAAGGTCATTAATATATACCTTTGTCAAAGTTCAATGACCATGTGTTCTCCCCAGATGATAAATGCAATAAAACCCCCCAAGATGTTAGTGCATAAAACCATTTTTATTTCACAGAATGGTTGAAGTTGGAAAGGACCTATGGAGGTCATCTTGTCTGAAGCGCCCGCTCAAGCAGCACCACCTAGAGCCACAGTTGCCCAGGATCACATCCAGACAACTTCTCAGTATCTCCAAGGTTGGAGACTCCACAGCCTGAGCAGCCTGTGCCGGTGCTCAGTCACCCTCACAGTTAAGTGCTTCCAAAGGAGGCAAAACCTCCTTTGTCTCAGCAGTTTGTGCCTACTGCCTCCTGTTCTATCATTTTCTCTTTGGCTAAAGAGCATCCTTCCATTTCTCCTCAAGTTTGGATCAGTTCTTGTAATTACTTAGTTTACTCTTACCATACCACATACGTGTAAGAAATTAGTGAGAACTGTTCCAAAAGCTGTGACTGAGTGCTAGTCTTTTGGGTTTGAGATTATTTTCCTCTTAACGTCTTGCTGATTTACCTGGAAGTACGGTTTAAATAACATGTAAGTGGAAAATTACTTCTCAGGAACACAACTAAGCCACCTTCAGCAAAACAACAAAACACATTTCTCCTCACTGGTTTCTGTTAGTTAACAATGCAGTCATTTGCACATGTCACAACAGAGGCTGATGCTTACTTTTGTATAACCGTAACAATCTCCAATCTTAATTCTTTGAAATTTCTGCTTATAATTTCCACTTAATGGTAATTAGAAATATTTCCATTTTTGTCAGGTTTTTTACTAGGATATACACCACATCACCCCCTAGCATACAGAAATTTCACGCTCTTTAATATTTATTAAAATGCTCTGTAATCCCAGTAGTTTAATAAACTAATACTCTAATTACTTGGGACTGGGAACATTTACCTAAGCATGTTATTTATCTCACTTTTTATCTTTGGCATGCTCCTGCAAAAGAATAATTTGAAATACAGTTCCACTTTGAAAATGCAAAAATTCCAATGCCACATTCAATCCTCTGTCATTTAAGGGGTCTTGTTTGGGTTTTTTTTAAAGTGTTTTTATTTAATAATAATCAAAAGAAAACCCTATTCCTCACCAATCACTTTGAAAGTCAAGCTGAGTTCTTCATTCGACATGCAGATAAGTGACATTAAATACTATTCAGGTCAAAACATCCAAGCTTTTAGGTTCTCCCACACAATTCCACTAGTCCCTCAAGCAATCACCTACAAACACTTCTCAGTATGACCCGTATCAAAGAAACGTGGGTTTTCTAACTTTAAGTATCAAAATGTTTATGTGACTTCCATTTAAGTTGCAGATATTGTTAAAGAAGAAAGACTGAGCTACAATTCTGTACTATTTTTAACACACCCTATATTGGCCCTGGACTAAAAATTGGTAACAGGACATCGGAATCTCCTCAAAAAGTAATTACAGCTGCTCTGTATTCTTCCTTACTGACCTACACTTTAGCTAACACTTGCTCCTGCCCTCATTTTCATTTTACTTCTGTTTTTTGACTCCTTTCAGTTAGGAGGAAACAGAAGAAAATACTGTTTTATCATTATTATATGAACAGAACTGATAAATTTCAAAAGTTGATATAAAAATCAGTATTTCCTATTGGTATGAATACAACTGCATTTGTATTATGAATATGAGGACAATGTTTTAAATACAAGCCCTGTTTACTCTGCAGCTGACAGTAGGGTAGAATGACACACTTTCAAGAATTCTTGATGCTGTAGTTCTTAGGTCTATAGATTACTAGAAGATAATGTTTTTCCACAACTCCTCTAACTCATAAATTCCCTCATTAAACCCTTAAGACTTCACTATGCAACACGAAAATGACTGTAACGTCACAACACTAATATAAATTACAAGGTATCAGTATCAAAACCTACTGCATGCACTCAAGGAAGATTTACATAGAACTTTCCAGTTCTACCTTCAACCTAACACAGCTTGTATTTGAAGTCACACAGTCACTGTAAAGAACAGCAACAGAAGAGCTGCTATAATTAAAGTTAATAATTTCTATTTGAATAAAACAAACCTAAAAATATTACACAACAGTTTTTGGGGTGCAGTCAGTCTTGCTTCTCTTCCCAGGTGTTTATTTGATTTTATTATGCACACTACAGAAGATGACAATTCCAGTTCACCATTCCCTATTGTTCAGACACTACTGAACAGAAGTGTTGCTCATACTAACCTTAAGCAACAACAAAACCCACTAAAATCTGAGCAGTTTATTTAACTGGGTGACTCAATCACTTGGGATCAAGCACCTTTTCTTCTTGCAAATTTACTTATTTAAAGTACATTTGATACCTACTCATTTCAGAATCCCTCTGAGATTTATCTCACAGGATTTGAATTAGTGCACTTCTCAACAACCCAAGACCTCCAAAAAGAGACTCATTTAATGAACAATAAACTATGGACAAATATGAGGTTTTTGTTCTGAGATGCCATAAAAAAAAAAAGCATCCTGTAGGGTTTAAGAAGGATTTATTTAAATCTTCTGAAAGTGTTACTGATTTCAATCATTTCTATATGGAAAATTTACTGACATACTCAAGCACAGAGACCGTAACTGTCTGCTTTTTGCTGCATTTCCTCAGGACGAAGGTGGGAAGTGACTGAAGGATTTACCAAGTTATCTCTCCTTCACATTCTGGGCAGCAGAATCCAGATCACAGAGCCTCCAGGGACTGAGATAAATGAAGGACACATTCTTCTCTGGGTAAATATATGAAACTGAAGAAAGGTTTTCCTGAGCTAGCTTTTGCTCTGAAGGATTTTAAGTGCATAAACAGCCACAATGAAAATATGGGGCTTTAAAGGTAGCGCTGGATCCTTTTAAGTTTGGAGACCAAAAGATTTCTTCTCTGATAAAAGATTTTCAAAAACTTCTGTATTAAGTTTCTTTGTTTCAAAGATGTAATAAAAGCAATTGCTGAAACCAAAATGCTGGACCAAATAACCTACTCTGCTATTTTTATGTCCTAGTGATATTTTAGGAAAACTGTAACCCAATTAGAAATCTAAGGGTAAGTTGGTAGGAATTCACATTATCATGAAGGATCTTTCGACTAGGCTGTACCTGAAGGGGGGGCGGGGGGGGAGAAACCCTTGAGCAGTGCAATCGTTTGATTAAACTGAAAAAGTCTATAATTCAGCACCAAAATGCATCCCCTCAACACAAGAGAAAACTT
This sequence comes from Aramus guarauna, assembly GCA_013400195.1. Lineage (NCBI taxonomy): Eukaryota > Metazoa > Chordata > Aves > Gruiformes > Aramidae > Aramus > Aramus guarauna. The sequence goes on along the minus strand of VXBL01002513.1, from coordinate 381,315 downwards.
TGTTAAAATCTGAATTTGCGAGGCCCATTTTGTATTTTTCCTGAGAGAGAAACAGGAGTCACCAAGATTTCTGATGTCCTGGTATTTCATTAATGAGCCCTGCCATGTCCACCTCCAAAACTGTAAGTGGCATAGAATTTCTTCCCTCTATATACACAAACTGGAGATACACTGAAAAGGTACTCGTTCACTTTGTCTTGGGCAAAACACACTTAATGTTGGTGACTGCAGCATTGAAATTAGCATATTGGTACCATTTCTTAAGATAGCAATGCACACAATTTTAACACGAGAAAAAAATTGAAGAAAAGTTTCATTAATTTAACAACAAAACTCAAAATTATCAAGGGACTGTTTGGGGGTGGGGGAATGTTCATCTCACTTCTTTTGAAAGCTTTGAGTATGAAAAAAAATGCCAAACGGAACACTCAAATTTAGTATCAAGTAGGAACTTGACCATCTCAGCTTTACTCTTTCTACTGCATATAAATTAATTCATCATTATTAAAAAATACAGAAGCACAACTAAGCATCAGAAATTTACTTATTTTCAGACTGCTTTCAACTCTCCGTCCCTTCCTCCCCAAGAAAGTCAGTAATAAACAGCACAGGCATTAAGTAAGGTACTCTGATAATGTTAAGAGCTGCAGTCTTCTGTGTACTTGTTCTTAATATTTCACGTCTTCATCTTTCCACCTTGTGCACCATAAATCGATTTCACCTTTCAATGGGCAATTTGCAGGCATTCTGGAAGGTCTGTATTTTACTAAACTTTTGATTAAAGGTGAAACAGTCTCATCTACAGTGAGCATACTACAAAACCCAAAGCACAGGTTCTCCTTTACAGTTGCTTAAAATCTGCTTCCTTTATTACAAAATACAGTTAGTTATTTAGCTAGAAAAGCACAGATAAGCACATGAGATGCATAGATAAAACTAATTTCCAACAATCGAGATATAAAACGATTATTGTAAATATAGAATATAGATCCTTCACATTTTCTTACTAGCATAACGGAGTAAGATTAACATTTTTGCAAGTTGTATGAAAACACCGTCAGTTATGAGAATTTTGTTTTCAATACAATCAATTCCATTCCCTTCTATTTCATCTATCATGTTTTCCTCTTTTCTGAAAAATGTATTCCAGCTCTAGTAAAAAAGCACAACTTAGAAATATCCCATGCAAAACCACAATATGATTATTAGGGTACCATGAGAAGAAGTACCAAATTCTGTATTTGGAGATGTATTTAAATGTGTTAACCTTAAGAACGGTGGCTTGAGTTTTAATCGAACCTTTCCACAGAACAGCATGTCAAACAGTAGACAACAGTAGCAGGATGTATTGATTAATAGTGACAGACTCCCTACAGCAAATCATGTTCCTAACACCAGATTCACAGGGCTTCTCACCTAGGGGGCTCTAAAAGCAATCCCCATTGTTTATTCAGACCATAGCGAAACATCACTGGAGACGTGCTTCCTCGTTCTGGGGAGGTAACAAATTCCTGTACCCTGGTTCATAAATTTAAAGCTGAGAAGAAGAATGTAAATTTACGTAGCCTAACACATTGAGTTAGATTTTATGCTTCTTACTGTGATAAGGTACAAGTGACTATTTACCTTAGAGAAAGTAGGTATTTTGTTTTCTCTTTGAATATGACTCATTACATGTTTTCTTTTCTCTTCTGATCGATACACCCTTACTTCTTCTTCTCCCTTTGCTGTTCTCCATTCTTCCTGCCTACTGAAAAAAGAAAATTGAGATCTTAACTTTAAAGCAAAATACTACAACTAAGAGATTCTATTCCAAATCAAGGAATAAATGTTCAACATTTATAACATTCTTTGAACAGTAGTTCTTCTCTTTACAGTCAGAATATGGCTTCAAAATTACCCTTTCTGAACAAAGTAAGATTTCAATCTTATTTCAAAGAGCTGGAGCAGTTTATGTTTGATTGCGGCTAGTAGTTTGACTTATTGATGTAAATATTCATCACAAGAGCTAATTACTGAATGAAATAAAGTTCCAGTTTAGAAATCAAAGTTCACCTCAGGCATCTAATGGATTTGGTCAATGTCTCAGCCATAAAACACCATATAATGGTAGGAACAAATGGAGTTAAAACATACTGTAATTTTATGCTACAAGTCAAAAAACATCGAGGCAGCTAGATCCCATTGCATATACAAGTTAAATTACTCCATCACTTGTTAAATAGTCAATTTTTATTCACAATACTTTTATAATGCCAAGATTTTTTAAGTGATAAACAAACAACTGATTTCAAACTGAACCTGATTTTATATGAAAAATATGAGATGACAGAATAGATAAATACCACACAAATAGTTCTATGACAATGTGAACTCCAAAACTGTTCAATTTAATTAAGTCCACCAAACTAAAATTCAGTGCAAACTTGGCCTATGTTTACCTGGCCACACCAGCCGACAGTTCAGGCACTACAACCCTTCGACTCCAAGCCACAAGATCCCGCTCAGTGGCTATTTCACTTCTTGGTGCATTGCTATGCATCTGACGCACACCTTCAATTTGTCCACTACGTCTTAATCCTATATTTGGTGGTGAATGTACTTCTGAGGTAGAACTTACGGATCCTAAAAAGTCAAAAAGTGATAGTTGTACTTGACCTGAAATTCTGAGGGAAGCATTTAAAAAGAAAAACTCAAAATGAAAGGGAAAAAAAAAATTTACTTAATCTATTACTTCAAAAGAAATCAAGTATTAACTGAATATAACTATTTCAGCAATTTCTATAGTCACCACAACACACACACTTAAACAGCTACTGGGCTGCAGTACTCTGTTTAAAAATTCACTTTGAAAAGGAGCAGATGTATCAACAATCTGAAGTGAAGCTAATGTTTCATTGGTTTGCTTTTCTTTAAGAATGCTTTTGAAAACATTTATGCAAAGCTGACTATTGCTACGGCACTCTAGATCCGTATTATAAAACAGCGAGCTATCTCACTGAATCAGTGTATTCCTTAAACAGTCTTCTACCTTCAAAAAAATGAAGCCACAACACTGGAAATTATTAGGAATCCAAGCTGTAAAATTTACAGACAAGAAATTGAAATGGTCAAAAGATTAAAAAACAAAATCAAAAACCAAAAAACTCCAAACTAAAATAAAACCACACGCACATACAAGATCCTTCAAATACCTATGTTGTAGCAAAATTTCGACATTTTTTCCACATCTTTCCACACACAAGTTATTCTTGCTTACTCAGGTGGATTACCAACCATGATTTTTTAAGTGTTGAACACTACACTAGTTATGTAGTGCAAGACACTAAACCATGGAACAGCTGTACTGAGAAACAAGCAGCTCCTTCCTCTTTTCTTCCTTCTATTTCCTTATCTGAGACAATTCAGACTTCAGTCAAGTAGATGGCCAATTCCAGACTGAACAGTAGGGTAGTTACTTCTAAGGGAATGCAGTTGCTGCAAGTTCCCTGAGTGAGCAGACAGTAGCTTTAACAAAGATAAATTTGTAACATTAAGATTCCTGAGATTTTGCAGAAAGGTAAAAAAAAGATGGGAAAGCTGTATTATTTTCTATGGCTCCATATCTCCTTTCTAGTAGTTCAACAAAACGCACAAATCATGCACAATAATGTGATTTGTTTTCCAGCTCTCAGCTGTTTCAACAGAAAAGTCACAACACCCATCCCCTAGTATCTACCTCTGTTTATCCGGCTGGTACTACTGGTTCCTGCCTCCCCAGAACGTCTCTGGTCCTGCTCCTGCTGAAGTCTTTGAATCATGCTATCCAACGGACTAACTTCTTGATTTGCTTGTTGACTAAGAACCTGATTCAATCCTGTGAAGTAAAATGCACAAGAGAACACCACACAAATGTTGATATGAAGAACCAAATGCTACAAACAGCTCATCTACACTACACAATCACATGTCTAAGTATGGGCTAATGCATATTTTCGTAACAGCCATTATTTAAAACAGGACGATTTTTTTCTTAATATTGAGAGCATTATATTTTCTGCAGCAGGGTCAAGATGATCACATGCCATTCCTAATAAAAGTTTAAGTTTGACCAAGTGCCAGCAAGTCACAGAAGCTTCATACAACTGTTGTTTGTCAGCTTAGTCGATGTAAATTGTCCAAATGTGTGCTTAGCCTGCCTCAAATGCTTTATAAAACACTTCAGTATAAGCTTCATTGAAAGAACTACATCAAGAAGGTCTAACTGAATTAGAAAAGAATTATCTATACTGGAGAAGAGCAAGCAGTAAAAATGCTTGATTGAGCTCCACATAGGCATAATGATGACACAGGTTAAGTAATGCTCATTTTCTTTGGTATGTAAAACAGCCAGAAAACCTCCTTTTGGGTAGGTCTCTTGAATAAAAGACAGGAAATAGTTCTCACAGAAGTGATTACAAGGTGATTATACTGTTTCTGTACAGCAAGCAAAAAATAGAGCATGTAAGCATAAACAACACAAAACCTCTTTTCATACTCACAATGGTCACAAAAAAATTAGAGAGGTATGGAGAAAAAGGCGATGGTTACAGTACGGATTTGAAAAGGAAGTCAGATACCTCCACATGGAATAGTTACGTGGTAGAGTGGTGGGAAGCTCTGGTCAAGAGAATCAGAACTTGCAAAACTTTGTAATGAGGGATGAAAATGTTCAAAGAAACAAGCTACAGAAATTATTTTTTCAGCATGATTCTAAAGAGATATCATAGTATAAACTGCACATTTTACAGTAATTCTGCTACAAAATGAAGAGCTTTGAGATTATGTGGCTAGCCAGAAGCAGCCATCTCTTAATAGATGATAGTATGCAGAAAGAACATAAATATTTAAGATACCGCTCTCAGGGTTTCAAGGTTATTGTAGTTGAAGTCAACTTCCCTAAAGCAGCAGAAGCTTGGAATCATGGAACGAGCTCTGGTAAAACCACAGCTGGATGTCTTCTGACTCATGTAGTGAGACAGATCTATTTGATGATCTCATGAGCAGACATACTGTCTACTGAAAACAATGGGAAATACTACTATTAACCCAAGAATGATCTTAAGCAAGGAAACTGCTACTTAAACAAAATGAATGTTTATGTATCTAGCTTGTGAAATGTTGCCTTCACCAGTAACAGTAAGGGTTTTTTTTAAAAAAAGGAAATAAAGACTTTGGTATACATGTGATTTTTTTTTTCAAAACCTTTGGTTGAAAGGAGCTTCACATACATCTAGGCAATAAATCAAGCACGACTATCTGAATTTCCCCTATTCTTATAAGCCCCCTACAGAAAACTTGACAAGAAATAAATTGTCAGTGCTCTGAGGGAGATCCATCATATTCCACAATAAAGTTTCAGAAAGTAAGGAGTATCCTTAGTGGAAGTAACATATAAAATACATTAACATAGTTTACCTTTGCATAAAACTGCATATTTGTTGTTAAACTGTAAAGAGGTAGCAAAAAGTCTTCTATTTCTCAAAAATCTCTCTGGCTCTCTGTTAGCCTGGTTTGATGGCTTCCTGCTATTAAACAAAATGCTATGGATATCATCTTCCTATAGATATGGGCATTCATTCATGTGTCATGCAGCCACACCACCAAATTTAGTATTTTGGGGTCTGTGTGCGGAGTCCAACTTGTTGCAAGACACTGTACTGGAGAATGTGCCCAGGACATTTTCAAATTTGGAGAATTTCAGAATGTCATGGCTCTGTGCTGTAACTGTAACAATGAAGTAAAATTGCATCCTTCCTTGGAAATAGAATTTAGCTTCAAAGCCATTAGCTAAAAAGCTAGACATAAAACATAGCATACATTCACCAGAAAGGATTTTTTCCATTCTTACAGTTGTTTTCAGGTAGCATTTCTTCCTATAATTTTGCAGGAAATACAGAAATGCTCCTTAAAAATTATTAACTATTCAGTGGCTTATAATCCTCCAGTCTACAAATGAGGATAAAGAGATCTGGTAACAACACTGTCAGTTAACCTTCCTGGAACGTCTGACACCACAGGCTTAGGTATGGTATACATGTAAGACACTACTTACAGGCACAGTCAGTTTTCCCGTATTTTCAAGAATATCCAAATACTTAACAATGCTTATCTTGAAAACATTTAAAGCTACTTTCACCAGTCACTGTTTGCTCATTCATACTAATATTGAACTAGTGACACGTAACCAGTAGGCATCGTTTTTACACCTCCCCCCACATGGACCACATTCAGGCAGTTTCCAATGGCCAGCCATTGGCCCAAAATACACACTTTCCTCCCACATTGTCTGCACGGAGAATACAACTTCCAAGGAACTTCCTAGATTTTGTATCCTCATCAAATCTTCAGAGTTCTCTAACCAAACCATCAAAGCTTAAGCTGAACGATCGCCTTCATTTAAAGAGGAAGAGGATTTTGCACATTTCGGACATCCTCTCATTCTTCTCCTCCTGTAATGTCACGGGTTCCAACTGATCTGTGGAAGATCAGTCTATTTCCTAGGTTTTCTGCAGTAGGAAATCTTACCCCAAAGAGATCAACTGAAAGCTCACTCAGCATCATACACTATTCCAAAAATGAAACGAGCTCCAAGCTAACTGGCGTTGTAGCACCAATTAGTACTGACTTTATCGATCACAATACTGTAGGTGAAATGGTCACAGGCAATCAGTGCCAAGGATGTTGCAATTCTTCCACACTACGAGAAGTACTATGCCCAGAAATGAAGAAAAAGGACGAAGTGAAAGGGAAAGTGTAGAACACCTGGTGGTAACTAGATAGGCTACTGTATACTGAAGTGAAATTTTCCATACCTGAAGATGTCACTCCCATCTGAGGAATAAGCTGTTCCTCCCTGCAGTTCTCACGACCAGGAACTAGTCTTTGATACCTTGCAGGATGAGGGTTGCCATCCACATCAACCAAAAATGGGGGAGGCATAAGGTGTGGAGCCTGTTGTGTCTGTTCATCCAGGACAAAGTTGTTGGCATCACGGATAAGGGGCCGATAATCACTATGAAAGAACATCTGATCTGCTATCTGTAAACAAAGTCATTTTGTAATTTTTTTAAAGAACCTATTAAAAAAAAGCATACAGAAGATAACTGCCAAAAGTATTTTTAACAATGTTATTCGTGGTCACTTTTGCAAAAACAAGATTATAGGCTGATCTGTTTATCTCTGTTTCAAGGGGAAAATTTAAAGACTCCATTTTTTTTCCCCAGTACTCCTTTTCTATATTATAGTGTAAAGATATTAATCCACATGTTTGTGGGTGGGGATCATTTAAAGAACAGGGGAATGGGGTAATATTTAACTACCTGAAGACATTTGACCGAACACAGCATGGATGTATTAAATAGTTTACAATTTTCTTCTACACTCTGAATATGTGAATATATATTCTGATAATGAAAATTGTGTCACAGACTTATGACCTATGGCATAGGAAGAAGAGGAATAGAAAAATATTTATCACATCATTGCCAAATATTTTAACACTAGCAGCCAAACATATATATTCCTATTATAATGCTAGATACATGAAAAAGTTCCAATAGATAAAATAAAGCTGATACAAAACTCTTCAGGCTCAAAGTTTGTTTTTTTTTATTTCAGTCCACCTGCTCATAATTTACTCTAGATGACTTTCCACAGACACTCAAGACTGAGGAATTCTTTTGTCCAAATAGTATATAAAAAGACTTATGATCTATCCCTTGTTGGCACATACATCTCAATACTGTGCAATCAGAAAGATATTGAACCGCAAGGAGAAAAGAAGAGAACAGAAGACAAGCTGATGCGTATACTACACATCCCAACATTATCTGCTGACAAGCAATCTCCTTGGCAGGTCATGTACACAGTTTAACTTTGAACAACTAAAAATAAAATCATAAAATCATGATTCACACAAATTAGATTTCCAGTGCAGTATAAAAATGATTCAACAATTGACTCAAAGCATAGAGATCTCCAAAAAAATCTTGTGTTAGGTGTTAAAGACAGGTTGAACATGGACAGAGGAATGCCTAAGTTGTCACATAATACAGTCTGATTTCTGAAGAGCATGCTCTATCATGACCAATCCATAACAATTTCCAGTAACTTGTTATGTAGAAATCAGTAAGGCAGAGGTTATAGCATATACTCAGAGGTATGATGTCTCAATGACAAAGGTCTCCAGTCCTGGATGTGAGAAGACCAGGAAGGAAAGACGACAGATATCTATAAATTACAACATCAGAAAGTGCCTATGTGCATCCACATGAGGTGGATAAAAAAAAATAATTTAAAAAATCATAGGAATAATGGGATCTAGACCCCACAAAATTCAGAAAAGTAACAACAGGAAGAAATTTGAAATACGCACAGAAAAGTGCAATGGCAAAGAATTTACTTCAGGGATTCAAAAGGTTACCCTTACAAAGTACATACGGACAATGTGACATCCCACTGCAGTAAGAAGCCCTACCTGGATGAAGTCTTGTTGACAGATTCTCTGTTAACTTAACAGAGGCTGAATAAGACACAAGTACTTTCATGTGTCTGACAGAATCAAGGCCTGCTTAACAACTTTGTTCCTTCAGCTCAAATAGCTCAGTATGATAAAGATACAGGTGCTTTAGGAGGACTTACAATTTTCCCTAGAATCATAACAGTGGAGTATCCAGTACTTTGACCTAGTGTAAATTTTCCTATTACGTACTTCCCACACTGAGAAAGAAGAGATTCCAATGGCACGATCTCAGACTGTGAGTTTTAATGTGCTGTGATTTGGCTGTACAGTGTTGTCTGCAACCCGGGTTTTGGAAGCAAAGGGAAGATCTGAAAGTCCTTCCTTAGATTCCACGACCTCTACCAGAATAGTCTCTGGTGCAAGATCATGAGGGACTTCTGTATACTCTGTACTGCCATCAGGTATGGTAAGAGAGAGTAAACAACAATTTTCTGCTCCATGAGATACGAATTTCATGGAGAACCCAGGCTCAGGCTAACTCTCAGGTAGAACACTGGAATGTCACTACTGGAAACCTGGGCAACAATCCTATCCTTGGGCTAGTCCAAGTGCTGAGAAAAATCAGAAGAATTAGAGATAATCTTAAATGGCTATGTTCAGCAGACAACCAGCTGAAAGCAACTAACAATCAGACCTATTTCTTGATACACTATTGGAGATCAAATTCGTAACAATAAGGTGATACTATACCACCATTAGGACATATGAGTCCTCTGTACATACGACTTCACAAACCCAGCTTGGGTTTGAGCGTGAAAGCGTTGCACAAGGTCTGAGCTCTACAAATAACTACAGTAACTACACTATGCATTTAGAACGCTCAGTTTCTCCAAATGGGCACACCTACACAGATTCAAAAAGATTTTCCCCAGTACTGCACCAATCCACCATACAGGAGTCATCAACTTGCAACAAAGAACTGTGGTTTTGGCAGTCCACAGGAACAAAAGCCTTAGAAAGTTCAGAGATCCAGTCCAATCGAAGACTTAAAATCAACAGAAAGGTACCTTATGCTTTAGGACAGTTAGGCATTCCTGGACAAGTTTCCACCTAAGCAAGAACTTCCCAAGTGCACGTCCTGTTGACAGTGAGCTCAGCTCATCTCTGATGATCATCACACACACAGAAATCTCAGCTGAGATTGGCTCAAGGTTCCCTTAATTGAGTCAATAACAAAGGAGCCACAAACAAGTAGCAAATGTATTTTTTTTTTCCTACTAAAGAATTACTCCACAAAAACACATATCAAAGAAAAAAAAAAAAAGAAAACAAATCAAAAGCACCCCATTGCCTTTGTCATGGCCAAGATCACACTGCGGGGTGGGGGGAAAGCCTGGACAGTGGTTCCATTCAACAAGGAAACACAGATACTATCTGAACATAACATGGGAAAAAAACCCCCGTATGTGTGGAAAATCAAGAGCATTCTCTCTGAAGCTAACACTATCTCAGCTATAATCACTGTCCTGAGCACAATTCACATGCAGGAATACAGGAGAGGTTATCACACTCCTTTCTCCATTAAAAATCGCTCCCCAAGATGGATGGAAATCACTTAAAAGTTTAAAAAAAAAAAAAAATAAAAAAATGCAGGTCCTACCAGAGCATATTCTCACAAGATGTCTGGGAAAAAAAACCCAAAAAGCCACCACAAGTATCTGAGGGAAGGGGGAGGACAGAAAAAAGAAGACCTAATCCCCAGTACCTACCTATCTATAGTTACATTTTTCAATAAATCAGGTCAGATAAAAATGAAAGAGGAGATGGAACTAGACAAAAAGATCAGAAACTTCCAGGCTGAGTTTTCTGAGAGTTGAAGACTGAGATTAAAGAGGTAACAAATCTAAGTCCTATTTGCTCCTATTTCTTCTATGGTCAAGAATGCCAAGATTACCATTGGCACAGTAACAGCTGGAGAGGATCATTTTACATCACCCAATAAGTGAAAAATTTTAAACATAATCTTTTCTCAGAGGCTGCAGCAAAAACCCCAAGAGAACAAAGGGTCTGTAGAATTCAAGAAGTGAAAAGCAATTGTTTTCATTCTTCAAACAGATCTAATCCCTCACAAGGCAAATTCTCAAATAGCAGTGTGAAGGAAACTCCTGGTCTATCACAGCAAAGACAAAAAAGGCTGTTTCAATTTAATTTCCAACACTCCTGAGCGGCAGAAGACTATACACTTCCAAAATCATTGGAGAGAAAAATAAACTGGGAACAATCCATGGACATGGTGAGAAAAATGTTTCTATTACAACAGGCTTTAAAGTTTGTAAGAGTAAGAACTCTGAAAGACAAAGACCTTGAAAATGGTCTGATAATCTGTTTTCCTTGCTTGTGGTCTCTGCTCATTTGTTTTCTTTCAAATGGAAGGGAAATGCACAGCTAGTAGTAGCTGAGCAATAGCAACAGCAGCCAAGTACAGAGTACTTCAAATCATAGTTGAGAGACAAGGAGGGAAAAAAAAAATAATCTACAATATGCAAATGCTGCTGTAACTAGCATCAAAATAAGAGCTGGAAGACTACAGAAAGAAATGTAGTGGCTTACAAGACAAAGATTAAAATCCCTTTTGCTCTCCTCCTTCAGGCTGCTCTGTGTTGCTGTTTGTCAAAACGCTGTGAAAGCCAGCCTGAGTTCCAAGATCCAAAGCAGGAGGCAAGATCTAGAAGCCAGCATGTTCACCAACAACCTTCAACTATCAGCTACCAGAAGCAGAGATGAAAATCCGGAGCAGATAACATCTGCTTAAGTCTTAGAAAGATGGAGAAGAAACACACCTCACCTCTTTCCTGGGTGGTAAAAGAAGAACTAGGACCTTGTGGGCAGGTAACCTGTATGGTTCATAGGGCACGTTCATCCACAGAGGGAAAAAAAGTAACACCATGTGTCTTTACAGTCATGAGGGTCTGTGGCAAGACACCCACACTTAGAATATACAATGTAGACTATGACATTACATGTAATATTTTAGTCACACAGTAACGGTGGAACATTGCTGTGTAAGCACCAAGGCATCCATGACAGCAGGACTTTTTTAGAAGACATAAAATTGTATCATTAGAACATATAGTACATTAATTGTAAATTAATTGTTTCCCAGCCTATGCAATGTTTAAATACAAATAGCAGGAATTAGTTCTATTACACACACACACTTTTTTTTCTTATTTGAGAACCAGAAAAATATTTAAAGCAAAATCTTCAACTATTATAAATTCCATTGCAGTTTATTCACATTATCCATGTGGATCCATTAGTAGATGCTTCTAACCTCATCACTTAAAAGATTAGACAGTGACTGGGTAACTTTTAAAATATTATTATCATTATTATTATCATCATAATCTTCCCATGTAAACAATAGCTTATTACTATGTTTCCATAGTTTAAAAAAAAGACAGTGACAGAAAAATCAGTGTCCACAAAAGGAATCTGAAACATCCCATACTAAGGGCTCCAAATTGTGTTAAGATACCCCCTCTTGAAATGAAGCTCTGAAGGAAAGTTTGCATGAATGCATTCAACACAGACAAACATTTTGATTTTCATCTTGCACTGTACCTTGTCATATTTGCTACTGGAACCAAAGCCAAAAATCAGAAGGTGACCGTGAGAATCAGTACATGCAAAATGCTGTCCATCAGGAGAGCACTTGCAGTCAAAAACTGCACCATGTCCTTGTCCTTCAATCTGAAATACATCAACATACAAAATAATTAAGTTACCATAAATAAATAAATAATTTTCAATTATGATTCTCAAAACCATGAGAGTTTGAAATTTATTATAAAATCTGTAAGACAGTATACTGCTAAATGGAAGTTACTTTAAAACATACTTTACTTTTAGCTATTCACTTTTCAGTGAATTTTGCAATAGTGCTCATGAAAGATGCCAAATTGATAGTAGTAGAAACTGACAGACTTTATCCACAAAGCAGGCACAGTATAGGAAGTGAAAATAAAAGCTTCCCCTTGAATGTCCTGCTAATGAGCCTAACCAGAGAGCTGGGTCCAGTGCAGGGCTTAGTCACTACACCCTTTCCATCCTCTGCCTTTTTGCTAAGCTAGCCCAGTGGCATTGGCTGCTGCGGTGTTTCAGAACACCTGCCCGCTAGAAAACGCACTGACATAGACAACCCACATTACACAACTTAGCAACTGCCTGTTTCTGTAATTCCTACCCCTAATTTATTGGAGTGGGGGAGGTATAGATTTGTGTAAAAACTCCACTTTTTAAAGGAGAACTGCAAAGATTTTAAAAAAGGAATTTTTACCTGATACTCATTTTCTGTTTTCCAGTTCCATTAAGCCAGAACAAATGGGTTTTTGTTTTTCCCTGCAACCTGTCAATCAAGCAGAGGTGACCAATCACCACTCTGAATTTTCATGTCTTCAGCACCTCTTCAGAAAGCCCCTTTCTATTCTCCCCAGCAAAGCACTTTTGCATTTTCTTTAAAGAGACACCAAACAAAATTCTTTCCCTAACTGTGGCAGGCCTATATACTGCCAGAAAAAACAATGGTATTCAGCCTGCAGGCAGTAACACTAGCATAGCACCTTCCAGAGGCCATGAGCATTATTTTCAAAAGTTAATGAACCAAGCCTCGAAAAACCTGTGAGGTAGGTACTGTTCTCACTATCTTACAGGCTGAGACAAAGGCAAGAAATCTAAACCCTTTGCCCACAGTCTTACAACACATCCACACCCACACCCCTGCACACCCTCCCAGTGGTAGAGGCTGCTACACCTATTACCAGTGCTTTCAGGTATTTGATAAAGGTCTTTCCTTTCTACAAGTACTTTCCATAAAAGTTAAATGAGTTTCTGGATTAGCAAAAGAGGAACATAAACCAATGTGAGTTTTATGTTCTATTTTGCCAATTATTCCAGAAGAAATGAACAGAAGTAGCCTATAGAAAGAGATGGAAAATAAAAACAGAGCTTCAAGCGAGTGACACATCACAGTAGCTAGGAATGCAGAATTAATTTAGGCCAAGCAAGATCCAACAACCAAGGCAAAGTTACAACTTTGTGCTGATTTTTGTATGCAGAAAGCTCACCGTATTAAAGGCAGATGGTCTGGGGAGGTAGGTGGAAAGGGAAAGGAACTTCAACCCAAGAATGAGCTTTGCAGATGTACAGTAAAAACCTGGAAAAGGAGTACTTACACAGAGATTTTCTGTTCCCTTTGCCTTCCTCCAAAGTATCAAGCTTCCTAACATTCAAGTCCTTCATAAACAGAATTTCAGGGTTCTCCTAGAACCTAAGATTTCAAGACTTTTTGTTTATAAGGAAAACAAGACATCTTGTGGGAAGAACTACTTGCTAACCATGGTGAGGGGAAAAATAAATAGAAGGGAAAAAAAATCGAACTATTAGATGATGGGGTTTTTTTTATCCTCCCCAACAAGAAATGGTTTGGATGGACCATTTTCAAGAAACCGCTGGGAATTAGAGTGTGAGTTGGAAGACACTCTCTTCTTATGTAAAAGAATAGAATAGTGATCTACTACTCAGTGATTAACACAGTGCAAAAAGTTTTACTCTAAATGTGGCCAGAATCTGGTTTAAAAAGTGCTCTTGGAAAGGACAGCAGCAAGACTTTTTGGTAAAACCCCTGAAGTCAGATGTACAATTACTTGGAAATAAAGATCCGTGATATTGTAAGAACAAAAATTACTGTTGGAGATAAGCTTCCAAGATATAATTAATGTTACAAATTAAAGAGTAAAGCCTGCCAGACTGTACTACCCAGTAAAATTTTTTTAAATGAAAGTATTTTGGCATTAATCAGTGACACTTTACAATGGAATTTCTTCAATAATAAAGCTAACACAGAGGAGTTGGTCATTTGGAATAGAAACTAAATGTTAAGTTGCAGAAGGAGAAGCTGTAGTAAATCAGTGAAGCCGTAACTTCAGCAAGTTAGATAAAGAACTTCAGCAAGAAGGAAGCTGCTTTCCCCATTCCATCCCTTTTAAATCAAAGATGCAAGAACTATATGAAGACTATATCCCAAAGAAGATAAACTGTTTATTCTGTCTGGAACCTTCCCCTGCTGAATAAAAGGAGATCAGGGTGAAGGGAAAAGACCACTCACGAGAGCAGAAAAAGCACTGGTTAATTAAGAGCTGTCCCAACAAAAGGTGCCAAGAGCGAGCAAGAGTGAGAGGGCTGCCAAGAGTAAGATGTTGCTGGTAGCAAAGTAGGAAGGACTCTTCAGCCACAAACAGGAAAGAACCAGTGATGCTATACATTGAGGACTAAGCTACAATTATTTTTAGTCTCGACTCCAAGAATTAAGTCCATATTTTCACTAGCAAGGAAACAGATGGACATCAGTACATCATGAAAGAAGGAATGTTGATTAAATAAGAGAATGAAAAAGAGAAGTTACTTTTTCCCTCTCAGCTTTGAAGACAGCTTACTGTTTTCCCCCAAACCAGGCAGAATAGAGCTGTGAAACTAATACACAAAGTAACATGTCTTTGATCCATAAAGTAATTCAGTGTATTAAAACAGAGTAATACCACCTAAAGACAGAGTGAGCTCAATAACAAGCTTTTCTGACCTGTTACCAACAGATATTATGAAAGACTTAAAACCTAATTTTTAAGAAAAGTAAAAGACAGGAGAAAAAAAAACCAAAAAAAATTGAGAAATTGAGTGAAATGAAAATTAATAAAGAGTAGAGAGTACCAGATAAACTTAGACTTGCTTCAGTAAAGTAAGTATTTTTTTTATACCAAGAAAATATAATTCATTCAACCTAGCTAGATTTCACAGCCATGATATGGCACTGAAAACTTAATTCAAATGGAACAGATTGTGCTTAGTAGGAGAAATGCAGAGCAAGTAAACTTACTAAGGAAAGAATAACACTTAGTAGTTTTGGAAAGACATACAGAACTAAAAGGATGTTATCAGTGAAGTTCCTCAAGTCAGGCCTTTCTGTTACTGACTACAGAAAAAGTACGAGCCCGTTGATGAAATGAACATTAGGAAATCATCCACTGAGAACAGATTTGGGACACAGCACAAATGGTATCAGCCGAAGCAATTACAAGCCAACAGGACAAAATGCAATAGGTCATAAACCTGGTAAGATTATTAGAAATAACTAACACACTGCCAGAAAAAATAATGGAACTCAGTTCACACACAATAACACTATGCATTTCTATCATGCCTTCCAACACAAGTCATTAGCACTTTTTAAAAAGTCAGTGAATTAAGCCTCTACTAGCCTGAGGTAGCTAACATTGTCTCCCGTCCTTCACATTAAGGACTGAGGCAATTAATTGGAAACACTGGGAGAAATATCACTGTGTATCCATTGTGATGCATCACATACAATGCAACAACAAAAAGAAAACTATAATCCTAAAATATACCGAAGTATATTCAGAAGAGAAAGAGAAAGCACACACATGCTAGACAACGATGCTAAGAACAAACTCTTCCAAAGCAGTACACATAATTTTTGCTTCCCATGTTCAAGATAAGTAAATTCCAGGTGGAACTGCCACAGAGAAATGTTTCCACTCATCATGGTAATGGAAAACCTAAGAGCTCAGTTTCTTCACATGGATGCTAAGGAAAGAGGACTGTTTTGCATGCCTATACAAAAAGACCTTTAGCAGGAAGAGAACTACTCTACTCAAATGCATAGGAACAAATGAAAATTAGTTACAAGCAACACTGAAACTCAAAAACTGAAATTCAGATTCTAACAATCACAACAATGGTATGCTAGAACAACTTTCTAGAACTAGCAAAAAAGCAAAGTTAACTAATTGTTATTAAAACATATAACGTCTTTCATAAGTGATGACACTACATTGCAGCTGCTTGAGTCAAGTCAGTCCAAGTATTTTGAAGTTCCTTTGCAGGTTTATGTTCTCCTTTGCTATAAATAACAAGGAACAATCTCTGATCACAGCATGCTTCCATGGTAAGCAAAAAAGTATCTACAGACTTTCTGCAAAGTTAGAAGAGGTTGCTGCAGATTTGGAGGAGTGGAAAGCACACTTAATTTTTAAGCCAGTTAAAAAAAAATTAAAAAACAAACAAACAAACAAAACCCAACCAAAAACCCCAACAACAAGGCTTCTACACTGCTTTCAGTAACAAAGGATCAAATGGTAGGAAAAGGACAAGAAGTAATTAAGAGCAAAATGTTTACTAAAAAATATTTCTGTCTTCCTACCACCCAAGTCAGTTATCCATTCATGAATGCTGTATTTGCCTTGAAAGATAAACATATTAATGAAAGATCTGACAGATCACCTACCCTGTGGATGCCTAAGTTATATAAAGGTTATATTAAAAAGCATTTAGTGTTGTTTTTGGTTTTTTTTTTGTTTAAGAAAAATTTTCTTAATAAACATCCTGCAAACTCAGTATTGGCTTCTACTTGGACTACTAGAGCATTATGCTGGCTTTGCTCTTCTGGATGTGCTCTTACGTACTATTCAAAGGTGGCACCTCTTGAAAATTTCAAAAACATTTCAGTAGGACTACACACTGACTGATTCAAAAATAATGCATCTATAATCTTAATCTAAGTCATTCTGTATTTCAGATGACCACAAAACCTGATCTAAAAATGTAATCCCAAATAATCCCAGCAAAACTGGAAGTCTCTTCAGACTTTAAGAGGACCACAACATAAGAACTGTTTTTAAATCTCTAGTTAACACTGGAGATTACAATACATTGTCCATACGAACAAGCATGATGTCTTTTGGACATTAGTCAAAAAAATCACCTCATGTGGCAGAAACTCCATGCACAGACTATTCTACTGAGCTGTCCTAGATGGAATCTGATCTTCCATGTTGCTCTTCTGACAGGGACTCCAATTTTTTGGTATGTAATTTAGGCTAAAACTAATCAAGTAGTTGCCAGCAAAGATCTAGGCAGGCCATGCAGGTTTACTGATTAACAAAATGGAAACAATGTTGTAAGTGATATGATAATGTTGTTAGGGCTTCAGAGTTTATCAGGTTGCATTGAAAGTAGCATTAGAAAGTAAGGAACCATATTGCACAGATCAGTGAAAGATCAGACCTCAGAAGATGGGGCAGGAAAAACATACACAGACACAAGGAGGCATAGCATAGGAATTGCCTGTAATGAAGTGTCCACTCAAAGCTAAAAAATAAAGGACAGCGTCAACAACCAGCTCTCTGAAGGAGCAGGAACACATAGAAAAATCTGATTGTAACTTAGTAGCCTCTGCTTGATTGACAATTTGCAGGAAGAAACCCTTTTGACCTCAATCAGTTGATACCACAACACTGACAGTAAATTATAAGCAAAACAAGGATTAAACTGTACTAAAACATTCAAACAGTTATTAACAGGGGATGTGTGTGTCCAAATTCACAAAAACTAGACATCATCGCCATTATGAAATACATTACTACTATCACTTCCACAGGGGTTCCCAAATTTTCTCACTGATTTATATAAAAACATAAGACATGTGGGAAGAGGGCAGAGACTGGAAGGGGGAAACAACCAACACATCACTGCATCCAGATGGTCTGATTCTTCAACCATAGTGCACACTCTCCATTAACTTCAAATAGGGTCAAAATTACACCCTCTACAATTTCCATTGTAAAAATCAGGAAAATTCTTAAGGGTGCTTGAACTTGACCTTTTTATGGTCAAGTTTTGTACATAACAAATTTCAGGCACTGCTTATGCTAATAGCTTCAAATCAATCTACAAATATATCCAAAGCTCACAAAGCTAAGAAAGTGTTTCTATTAACAATTTTCAAAAGATATATTGAGTGTCAGAAAGTTGGGGAAAATGCATAAGCTTGAAAAAGGACCATGCAATGCAACTACCATACATCCTATAAAAGTAATTAAGGACCCACTTGGAAAGAAACACATGGAACCAAGAATAGTACCAGACAACTGTACATTAGACAACCACCTAGCTACAGACTTGGAGACAAAAAACTCAGACATTAGCTTCAGCAATCTTGTCCTTATTTCTTAATGTCTATATGGCTGGAAATGTCAACCTTAACATCAACATGTAGGTTATTTATTTAATATAAAACATTTATCTGCATTTACACAGATTAACTAGTATCTGGCTCTGAAAAGGCCATACATTCACCATGGTAAGTAACTTCACATAGTTAATGTAAAGCAAAACTAGTATGAATGCATCCACGTGCTTCAAGCTTTCTCACTGGATGCGTGACAGCACATATTTTCAATATAAAAAACAAGCTTAATGTTTTAAATACAACTCTGTTGCTCTGTTATAATGTATATCACTACATTTCCTGATTTTGTGCCAGCATTTCTAAGAAGCATAACCTGTTTCATTAAGACATCATTTGAAATAGCAGCAGCACTTTAAGAGCTATACAACTATAATCATCACGTAACCAGAAGAGGTTACCTTACAAGGTAGGTTAGTACCTGCTTGCTGATTCTACTACTCCATTTGCTTTCAAAGGCAATCAAATGAAATAAAGGAATTTCAGAGATCACCTTCAAAACAAGCATATCAAATCTGTTGGGTTTTTTTCCTCAGCCCAAAGCTTCTCAAGAAAGAAACATCCTGAAAAGAAAACTAAGGACCAAAAACAGTCATATTTTTTTTCTTTACTACAGCACAGTCATAAGAGTTTGAGTCTTAATTTCAAGACTGGTCAGGAAATCAAGGGCCTGAAAAAGTAAGTGAGCATTCACAAACAAGTTCTATTCTTTTGATCATATGAAAGCATTACATACTGCACTGCATAAAAAATTAGAGCATAGTCTAATTAAAGCTACCATAGCAGAGTTATAAGTAAATAAGCTTTCAATGAGCAGTCCTGCGCCATCACAAGATCCATCCAACACAGTCTTATCTTCTTAAGTATACAGAGATTTTCTAATGAAGTAAAACTTTCGTTCTTCACAACTATTACTTCAAGAATACCCAGACATAACCACTACAGATTTTCAAAAATGTCTATCAAGCTTTATTTATGTGATTGCCTCGCTTCATGTACCTGACATAGATGTATAGAGATTAAAACGGAAATTTAAAATTAATTGATAATGAATTTTTAAGTCACAATACATAGTCCTTTCTCTAAATATTAAATAATGCTAAAAAAGGTATTACACGTTTGCTTGAAAACTACATAAACAAGCTGTGGTATTTTCTCCCTTTTCAGATATTTTCTCTTTAATTTGTGGTAAATAAAATATATTAAGTTGGTCATGCTAAGTAGCTGGTCTTAAGTCTTCCTAAGAAATCCTCACGAGCTTTCTAAAATACAGCTTTGCATTTTTGTATTTCAGATAATAAGCACTGTCCCATCAAATTTAAGACTTCATTAGGGAAGCCAATCCAAGCTTCTGGTCAACTTAGTAAGACAGTATAAGAAATTCAATGCTGTGCAAAAAAAGTCGTAACCCAAACAATTCTATAGCTAAAAAGTTCGCAGTTTCATTAACATTTTTACCCTGCTGCAAGGCTACAAGCTTTTTTTGGTTTTGTTTCTTTTCTCTCCCCCCTACCCCCTCGATTATTAAATCTGCAGTACTTTCTTAACTCCAACCAAGAATATAAGCAAAAGATCAGCTGACAAGTTTGTTAGCTCCATAGATAAAGTAGCTTATGCCTGTTGGTAGTGTCTGTTCAACAACAGTTTAAGTACTTTGAAAAAGCTTTTCATAACAGTAAGTTTAGAGTTGCTGTTCCCCATCAATGTTCCTGTTAAGGGGAATGATTACATTTAAGTTTTGATCTGGCAATATAATGCAAAGTCAAAGTAACTTGTAACTTTATCTTGCTGAAAGGATCCATAACTATTTACAAGAGGTTCCAGTACAGTGTCCTTCAATCTCTGAACTCCAAGAACAAAAAGTTTTGTTCTCATTTTTGTTCTAGCTGTGACAAGTCTTCTTTAGAAGAAAAAAGAACAAAAAAAGGAAACCTAACTTTGTGCAGTTAAATCCAGACTTCATCCTAAAATCTCAAGTAATCTGCTTCTGGGCTGACAATTTTAAATGAAGCCGGACAAAATCACAGAGCAGTGTTAAATTGATATTAAAACTGTCACTGCAAAAACTTTGTTAGAAAATTCACATTTTTCAATTCAGCTGCTTTACACTGTACCTGTTTTAATATATGGTTTTTAATACAGGTAGAAGAAACCATGCTCATCACACTAGTCAAATCTTTGAATAAGCTATTTAACATTTTGTGAAATAAACAGAAAAGTGGTTAAGTCCTTACTTTGTTTAAAAAAATGTTCAGATTTAAGGTCTAACTTTCATCATCTGTTGCTACTTAATAAACATATTGGAAAGAACACATGCAAGTCACAAGCTTCCTAGTTCTGGATTAAATGCCTATTTGCATAAAATGTAAGTAATGCATTTTACATGAAAGTGTGGGACTATTCATCACAAGCTTCCAACAGAAAAGTGCCTAGAGTGAAAGCAACAGCCAGGATTCTGGTACAGAGATCTAGATGAAAATATGCCCCAGTTAAATCACATTTTTTTCTAGGACACCTGAAAATCTGTATGAAGCCTCATCCTACCTTACAGCAACTACAGCAATCAAAGATGTTGTTGTCCTTCTAGGTCTCAATGAAAGAGCCCCAGGATCAGAGTTTTTCAAAAACAGCCAAGAAATGCAACTGTACCCTGTATCTTCTCCAACACTGATGCAACAGGCAGGTCAGCCTCCCTCTCAGGCTTTGCAATTTTAAAGGTGTTTTTTTCTTCTTTTTTTCTGATGGCTTCCATAAAAGTGGGACAGAGGGCATAAGAATGACAAACACCAATTTAAGAAGTAAGAGTAACACTGCCATAAGAAACCATTCACTATTCTTGAAGTACCAATTTGGTTTCCAGGGCAAGCAACATTTACTCAGTGATACAGAGAACAATAGTGTTTCTGGGAGAGATTAAAGCTTTTCTTTCACAAAGAGTTAGTTGTCATTTCAAAGGAAGCTGAAGGTGGGAGAGGGGGAGAATAGGTTTGGTGAAGATTTTTTTTTCTTTCTCCTCCTCAAAAAGAATCAGAAGGTTGCTTCAAATCACTAGTTTACAGAGCTTGAGTTGTAATGCATTTCTGAAATATACTCTTCTATATGCTCTAATGAAATGTGCTTTGGTATTTAGAAAAAAAACCTCATCATCAAATTCACAACAGCTGGAGATATATAGTGTGACCTTTAAGTGTCAAAGGCTAAGGTGGCTTAGCCTTTCAGCAAGTCACAAAGGTAGAAGGATTTTGAAATATTCGCATCTATGAATTTAATACAAGATCATAAAAACATTCTTTCTGTATCAGTATTTCAAAGTACTCTTCAGAATACGATGGAAGGACTAAGGTCACCTCTGCACTGAGATCAAAATGGGTTCCAGAACTACAATTCACCCAGAGCGTGTTGCAAAGAACACCATAATACATGACAGTGCTCAGAAAGACTGTCTCAGTACTAAGGTAACATAACAAGAATCAGTCCAAATAAACTCTTCACGATCACTAGGAAGAACACATTAAGATTACGAGTAAGCAAAAGTCTGACCTTAACAGGTATTCAGGCACACAGGAGGCCCGAGGCACAAAAATCATGTCAGACAGAATAAAGCCTGCTACGGGCTACAGCAAAGCCTGACTTCTCAAAGATGCAACTCACAGTGAGTGTCAATCCAGTAAGACAGAAGAGAAACACCTAGTCATGAAAGATCTTTTGTTGGTGGTTTTGTTTGGGTTTGTTGTTGTTTGTTGTTTTTTTTTTGTTTGTTTTGTTTTGTTTTAATTCCATTGATCAGGAGAACCATTTTTTATTTAAAGGCACCTGTAGTCCTACTTGATTAATTTCTACATTACACGAGGTTTTCTTAAATGCTGTAAGGCTAGTCTTTACCAACTAATACACCTATTCTCTAAGGCTCCAGCAGCTTGAATCAGCAAAGCTCAGTCCTGAGAGGAACCGCTTAAAGCAGGCTTAAAGGAAACTGTAAATCCAAGAAATAAAAATCAACAGCAGCACCGTAACACCACAAACCTATCTGGGGTTAGACTCAAGGAACACCAGTACTTCATGTCTAAATTGCAACACCAACAAAAACCTAATCAATAACCAAACAAAAACCTGTGCATCCACCTAACATTACTAGACGCCTCCTTTTTGATCTGGAAGACTCTTAAGTCCCTGTAGTTTTCTTTTTTCCTGTCATACATTCTCAGAATTGAGAAACTTCTGCTTAAAGCCTACAGGAACTACAAGTGTAAGGCTAAGCTGCAGCACATCCCATCCAAGTGCCAGCCCTGGCATTCCTAGTAGACCTGACACTGTTGGTTTAAGAAGTAACTTAGAACACCTGAAAAAAACCCCAGATCCTCAACAGCAACTGAGTGGTGCACAGCTTTTATTTATGACATAACGACACTAATCCTGCAAGTTGAAGAGCTTGCCTGAAGCTTGAAGCCAAAGGCCATTTCTATCACTTTCTAATTTACCTAGAACATGATTTCCATACCCAAGAAAACAAGCCTAGCAGAAGTGCCTAAATGCACAGGCTACAGAGTCACACCTCTCCACAGTGGCACAACTTCAAGAGGAAGTTGAGAAAAAGTCCTATCTAGACATTTACAGCTGAGATGCCCTCCTAGGGTAAGTGGCAGATGTTGAATTGAACAGCTTGACACCGAGAACAGAATCTAGGTCTTCCATTTCCCAGCTCAACAGCTTAGCATTAGTTAAGGCAATCCCAAAAAGATGAGTGCCACCTGCTCCTGCATCCTCCTTTGAGGAGAGCAAGGATCTCCCTCAGTTATTGGAAAGGTGCCTGACCACACAAAGGATCCAGATGTCTCCTTGCAGCTTTGAGTAAGAAACTGCATTTCAAATATATCTCTACACACATTATCATACAGTGGATTTCACTAGACAGCCCACCATTCAGTGTATTTTTTTCTTCTGGATCATCCACTAAGACACCTAAATCTCATACACTGTTCAGTAAACTGAGGATTTGGTAGGATACTGCATTCCATTTTGGAAACTAAGGACCTTGGTCCCCAATCATATAGGTGCCACAATAGTCATAGTTCCTTCAGTGAAACTCAGCCCTGGGTAATGAGCCACAATTTAAAAATTTACAAGGGTTTGTGCTGTCCTTCTGCAGCGAAAACACTATTTTTGTGAAATTCATAAGCTCTGAAACAGTTGGCTGAAGCAACCACTTAAGGTTTATTATTATTACCCTGTTTCTTCAGAAGTCTGCTTAACGCTTATTTGTACCTGGGAAATACAGCATGTGAAACTGCCCTAACTCTACAACACCAAAGCCACAACCTCATCTATTCCTTGGAAGAATGAATGACAAAAATACACTGAGAACACATTTTTCATCAACAGCTGTATTAAGCCAGGACTAGCAGGGATATTACACAAGCCACAAAACAAGTACCACCTGTATTTGCACATGCAATTTAAAACTATCCCAGGACTGACTTGCTGCAACTCAAAATTGCCTAAAAAGCTTTAACCTTCTCACACTCTTGATATTTCTATGGCAAATTTTACTCTCTGGGGTAGTGAATACATTCCCTGAATCTAGATGACAATCACCGAATTAAGCCAGTTCTGAATGCCCATGAACTCCAACATCAAGTTATGCAATACTTACAGAACTAGATCAAATGAAGACTACAGTTGAAAATATAGAATATATAAAATATATACATACTTACTGAGAGTAAACCCATGTGTATAGACAGTCACTTATGGTACTGAGTTTACTATTAAGACCAAAAACTTGCAAGCACACCACAGATGCTTCAAATTAACTGTGGCTGTGCCAATTGATTTAATAGCAAATCTAAGTTTAGAAACCTGGGAGAGAATGTTCTGTAGGACCACCAGAGTCTCCTAGTGGAGATTGTGACCAGCAAGGCACAAATAAATTTTTATTCCCTTATTTAAGTTCAATGCAAAACAAAAAGTGTATTTGGTTACTATAGCTTTGCAATTTCACATTCACTGACTGGATAGAAGGAATTGAGTTTCAAACTAATTGACACTGCATCCATCCCTCAAATTTTGACCTTTTTTTTTTTTTTTTTTTTTTTTTTTTTTAAGCTGACAATGAAGGATTTTGGTGGGGGCAGGACAACTTAAAAATCTCCAACTCTACTTTAGGGATTTGCCACAAGGCATTAGATGTACTAAGCAATTCATCTAGTATGGGAATACTTGACTGGACTATTATTAAGTTAACAGTTATCTAAGATTTTGCTCATTCAACCAACACCCCCAAGGCCTGTAATTTTTTTTTAAGGACATTTTGTTACGACAAAGTCATCCAGTGCTAGTTCTGGTACCACAGACACTTGTTTTGTTAGGCAATGATAACGGTATGTTCTTGAATGGTAAAGCAGGTATCTCATGTCATTCAACTCTCAAGTTTGGCTCCTCCAGATGATGTTCCCTGTCTGATCCACAAGAACCCAATCTGTAAAAAATTCCCATCCCCTAAATACAAATAGTGTTTTTTGAAGTACAAGATGACATATTAGGGAAGTCAATGAAGGTAACAGCGGTTATCAGAATAATTTAATAGTGGCTAATCTAATGATGTTCCTGGCTGATATGCCAGTTAGGAATCTGGGAGAAGACCAGCAGGTCCATATGTATTCATGCGTTCCCTTAGTAAACCAGAACACTTAACATTTGCAGCTCTGCAGAGGTGACTATGCAATCAAGTTTCATGGTCTAGAAGCATCTTCCCCCTCTGCCCCCCAATCATTTAAGAAAACCTCTGATTTCCACCCATGTCCTGTGAAGCATCAGACATGGAAGACTGGCTGGTGAAATAGTCAGACTGTAGAGAGATGCCTGTCTTGCATACCTGGCTCATATGACTTATTCATTGGTTTGAGACAAAGCGATTGCCAGATTTACAATTTGCCTCACCTCACACAGCAGGAAGACTTTCTCACATTCCTTTCTAGCATGAAGCACAGATTACTAGCTGCTGAGATCTTCTGATTGTCTACACATTTCTCTGACTCCAAAGATCTTAAAATGTATGTGATTTTTACCCTTGTTAGGTGTTTGCATTGCATTGCACCCTTGAAATAAATCTTTCAGTCTTTCAGGGGGTTGCCTAACATCACAGGCATCTGCAATTTAGATTCTGATAGCTCTTAAATGGACTTGTCTTATAAAAAGCAGATGAGCTCAGCCTCTTCTGACCTTAAATTCCAGGAAAACTATCATACATCCATCGTAAGTAGTAGTGGAAAGGCAACCTAACTATGCAATGAGAACATGCGCCTTAACTGGGAACAGTTAATGGCACCGAGTAACGAAGATCTGTACTCATAGCTCCAAGATGACTGTCTCAGATCCTTCGTAAGTTCAGTTACAGAAATCACTGCAGAGTGAACAATGCTGAACCTAGGTCAGTACTGAAGGAGTCTAGGCTGCTCTCTCTCCCATTAAGCTTGGCAGAATTTCCTCAGAGACTTTATGAAATGTACTGTACACAGTACATCTCAAAATCTTCCTTTAGGTTCAGAGTGACCTCCCTGGCCTGACTTCATTTCTAAATGCCCCCCCACCTTTTTTTTTTGTGAGTACATCTATGGCAGTTCTCTTCTTTGGATGATCTTCTTTATGCTGTTCTCCAAGACTACCATTCCACTCTGGCTGAAGCCCATTTGCCTATTCTCAGCATTCTCAATGATTCTCCATATTCTACAAAGACTTTTATAATTTTCTCCAGCAGACAAAGTCTGAATTGCACCACACACCATTACCTTTTTGAGGAAAAAGATATGTACAAAGACCCACTTAATATCAAGACACAGATGGGAATACCTGTTGCATTTATCCTCCAGAAGAATTAGTTTAGTGCAGAACAGACCAAATTTGAAACCTGCATGTGGAGGAGCTCTACACAGAAAGGCTGACAGTATTCAGTCCAATGGGCCAAGGCAGCATACAACATTGTATGAGACCAGGTGACTCCTGAAGAGCTTTAGCCAAATTAAGAATTAGTAATGCAAAAATAAACCAAGTTCCACCTTGGTTCCCCAGGCAGGAAACAGAGCACTAAAGGAGGGTCTCTGTCACCCTGTCTCTTACGCATGATCTCTGACAACGTAAACTAACACCCCAATTTCATGCGGATGAAGCACATAGAAAGACACTATGAAATACAGCCAAAGAAACAACTGTTTACATTTTACAGATTTAATCTTTGCCCCACTAAACTGAATAGGAATTTCTCTTGACTTCACTGGATGCAGGATCTTGCCCTATACACAAATGCATGCTTCAAGATGGCCTACAGAAGAATGTACTAAAAGCAAAAAGTTTAGAAAGGTTGCTTTGGCGAATCTGCATAAAGCACGATAATTACCATGTTGAAGTAAGACCGGATTTTGACCCCTCTTGCCAAATCCCAAACTATGACGTTTCCATCATGTCCAGCAGAGAAGAGAACTCTTGGATCAAACGGATGAGGTTCAAGTACAAAGACTTCATCTTCATGTCCCTGAAATTAAATATACAGCAAGATGAACAAAAGGATTGTCTCAAATACTTTTAATTTAGATCCACAAAGAATCAAATATATAACTAAGAGTTAGAGAACAACAGCTTGCTTTGTATTAAATATTTCCATCTCTAGCAGAGCATCTACTTTTCTAGAGTTACTTATTTTCTCAGTTAAAAGAAGTACCCAACATTAGTAAAAATGTTGTTTGATTTATTCTAGCTATAAGACTATTTTTTGGTACTACATGGAATGATTAAGTTGCAGAAGTGTCACTGTTTAAACACTGCAAATTTATCCATTAACAGTATTTCAAAACATTTGTTACATTAAATAAAGTTAAAAAGAAACGACTGTTTCGTTCTCTTCTTCAAATATAGCACTTTAGGGGAAAAAAAAGTCCAAAATTAGTTTCAGACATCTTGAACAGCAATGGTTATTTGTAACTTTAAAGCTTTATTTTCTAATAAGCAGCTGACAGACATCGATTACACTTCAATTATCTTGAAACATTTGTTAAGGCAGTTTTCAGACAGAAAAATGCACATAAGGAAGAATTTTGATGATGTATGTGTAACTTTTGCATTCAGAATTGACAAATCAAGATGGAACACCTTACCATGAGAATATGAATGAGCTGGCCAGTAAAGGAATTCCAAACTTTCAGAGTCATGTTATTTACTGCAGTTATAACAGAGTTGTCGTGGCGGTCCCATGCCACCATGGTCACTTTCAGCTTTGTGATTTTATCTTCAACTCCTTGTAAACTTTGTCTAAAACAAAACAGCAAAAAGTTTCAAAGCAATTGTAGTTTGCCAAAACATTTTTAGGTCCCTAACAAGGGAAAACGCTTCTGTATTTTGCTTTGTTATTAAGAATAGAAGCATTACTTTTTCAAGAAACTGGAGAAATGAAAGATGTTTTCCATTATGTAGCACATACAACCACAGAAGAATTGTAGATGCTTAAACAATGACTATAGGGTCCTCTTAATACTGTAAAGAATATGTTATCTGCCTAAACCAATTAAATTTGATTTAATTTGTTGTGACATTTAAAAAGTTAAAACCTAAACTAGTCAACCATTGAACTGTGATTTATCCTGGAGAATATTTGCAATAAGTAGTTATAATTATGAAGTTTTCTGATTCCTTTAAATGAGCTAAATTTGCAGGCTATATTCAGTACTATACCACCACCCTTACATCACTTTACTATCAGTAATAATGGTGCTTAATCCTAGAATGGTTTGGGTTGGAAGGCACCTCAAAGATCATCCAATTCCAACCCCCCTGCCATGGGCAGGGACACCCTCCACTAGACCAGGTTGCCCAAAGCCCCATCCAACCTGGCCTTGAACACTGCCAGGGAGGGGGCAGCCACAACCTCTCTGGGTAACCTGTTCCAGTGCCTCACCACCCTTACAGTAAAGGATTTATTTCAAGTATCTAATCTAAATCTATCCTTGTTTAGCTTAAACCCATTACCCCTTGTCCTATCACTCCCTGATAAACAGTCTCTCCCCAGCTTTCCTGTAGGCCCCTTCAGGTACTGGAAGGCCTCAATGAGACCTCCCTGGAGCCGCCTTTTCTCCAGGCTGAACAATCTCAACTCTCTCAGCCCGTCATATCTTGCATGTATTTTCTTTTCATCCCTATGAAAACCAAACACTAGCCACCTGTAATATAATTTATCAGAATACACCAAAATTACATTTTTGTCAGTGTGATTTAAAGATGAATCACCACTGAATTCTCTAGCACATTAATTTCTGGAAAAACGTCAACCAAATACAAAAATAGCATGTTACCACCAAGTAGGCAGATAAAATACAGATTCTTTGATATAGTAAGCACTACAATACATTACACAAGAGTATATATTGTACAACTCAATAATAGAAAATGTAGTTAAAGCCAGATTCCTTTCTGGATTCAATACAGAACACAGGAGGCTTTATAAGCTGAATTCACTCTCCTTTCAGTGCAGCAATTTCATTTTCTTTGATAAAATTGTGCTTGTGCAGAAAATATCAAATTTGGAACTGCACTTATGCCTCTAGTCAAAAGGACAAAACAGAATTCAGCTCAAAGTGCTTTACTGAAACGAGCAGTTCAGTTTCTCAAAGAAGTTCAGCATTTGTGATCACAACAAAGAAGAATCCGTTTCTAACTTTCTCAGAATCAGTTAAAACTAATAATTTTTAAAGGCTGCATTTTCAAGAGAGAGTAACTCAGTCTGTTCTTAAAGTAGCTGTGTTTTATACACTCTTGTCCAACAGTTTTATATTCATGTTTTGTTGCATCTGCCCATAACTGACAAGATATTCTCTGATCTAAACATATAACTAAAGTATAGCTTAATTAGCCTTCTCTTCCATCCCGCTCTTGGTCTTTCAGACATATTTCCACAGGATTAGTCCTGAAACCATTTTAAATTTTTTTGTATTAAATATCATCCTTCAATCCACTCAGTATGATCAGTAAGGGGAAAAACCCCTTAAATTAGTTTTAAATCTTTCTATATGTTAGCTGGAAAACATCTCCTGCATGCCAAAATAAGGAGGTACAGGCTACAATTCCTACTAAGTCATTCTTCATCTTCAAGGCTCTTTTGTTGCTTGTTTTCCATACCTACAAAGCCTTCTAAATTCTCAGGTTGTTTTAACAAATTAGAACCTGATACAGAGCAAGTGATTTATTTGCTCTGGCATGTGGTATGAAAGAACCCAACACTGCTTTTCTGGGCATGCAGATTCCACAGTATCTTTAAGCATTACTAAAATGCAAGCAGTCTCAAGAACAGATCTGACCTGGTTTTCTTGCTCCAGAAATAAATACCTATGTAAAAAGTCACATAAATTTGACTGAGTTTTGAGTATCTTTTATCTTTTAATCTAATCAAAATACTAGCAGAGCTATTATGAGAACAAGTTAGTTTCCACAGCTGAATATGTAGTTAAATATTTGTTTTCATTGGACTTCAAGAGCTAGACAAGCATATTGTGCATTTAAGCAACAACAATTTAAGAAGGTCTCTGCTCCACTTTTTTTTCCTTTTTTTTCTTTTTAAATAAGTCAGCAAATTATATCAATGGCCTTCAAGTATCTACCTGATAGCGGAACATTTTACATCACTTACCCTGCTGGGCGAGTAGCCATGTCTAACAAAATGCTTTTCCATTCCCTTCGCTTAAATTGCCAGATTCGTGCTGTTCCATCACGGCTCCCACTCACAAACCTAACAAAAGGGAAAAAAAAGTTACTCAGAGATCAAAGACAAATCTGTGTAGAAAAGAAACTTGAAAATTGAAGTTCCAGACTTTAGAACTCAAAAAAGGAAGCTATAAATAGGAAGTCCAAACAATGTCAGAATGCTGTACAACTGGTTTGAGGTGAAAATACTTCCCATACCAGTAAAAAAGGCCTGCAAAAAGTGGAACCTGCTTCCCTAACCTTAGCCTCTTTCAAATTAACTGTACTTTGACCTTTTTGGTGCACCTTGCTGAGTTATGACACTGCTCTGACACAAGGACACCATAACCCAATGAGCAGTCTAAGAAACTGGCTCTATCACGCCAGGTAAAGCTAACGAAGAAATTTAAGGGGTAAAAATAGCTGAAGGGCCAGGACAGCCCTGCAAACAGAACTACAGACAAGATTTAAAACAAACAAAACCTACTCCAAATAAGCTAGCACTGTACGTTGGGTAAATATTATGACACTTATCTGAAGAAGTGTTTCCCAGCTTGAATTTCTCCCCCACCTTTTTCTTCCCCCTTTTTGGGATGCAGGGGTAGAAGGAAGAGAAAGAGGTGGGTGGGGCACAATGAAGCTTGGTTTACAACTATTTGTACCATAATAAAAGTGTCCATTAGATCATCAATTAAATGAAGTGTCAGAAACTTCCTAATAAACTGAACTGTTTTCTTTAGCATCCTTCACATTCAACATCCAGAACTTAAAGTGAAACATTAAAAAACATTAGGTTAGCTAAACAAAACATTAGATCTAGTTTGGTATTTTCCTGTATCCAGAAGTCACTTAACTGAAAAAAAAGTTTAAGTATTTAAATATATCTAAAAATGCATGTATTTTATATGTGAATACACATACACATAGATTTCTTAAGAAGAAATTTCAAGTATTTTTATACTCCTTAATTCTGGCAAATTCAAAATATTTTAATCATTCATTACAATGAAAACAACCGTAAAACTGAAGGAGAAGTATGATTAAAACAAACCAGTGAGAATCCAATTGTTACAGATGATTTTACTAGATTAATCTCGAAATATAAAGCTGCCTTTTTTTTTTTTTTTTTTGCTTAATAACTACTTCTGGAAACTGATATTTACAAATGTCCACAAGGTTCAAAAACTAGCTCTGAATAAATAAATTGCGTGCTTACCTGCTACTACTATTAGAAAACTGAATGCTGTCAACTTTGTCCTATATAAAAAAAGAGTATAAAAAGAAAAAAAATCAAGTATTAGTCCAAATTATCCAAATTTATCCAAATTATTGTTTTAATCAAATATGTATGTAATTTTTAAAAAGTATTTACAGTATGAAACTCCAACTCTGATATCTTCTCTGGCTGACCTGATCCAAAGAAATAAACCCTAATGATGTGATCTGTACTCCCA
This sequence comes from Aramus guarauna, assembly GCA_013400195.1. Lineage (NCBI taxonomy): Eukaryota > Metazoa > Chordata > Aves > Gruiformes > Aramidae > Aramus > Aramus guarauna. Next base: position 349,562 of record VXBL01002513.1, on the reverse strand, counting down.
GTGGCCAAAAACATTCCACCTGAGAAAAACAAACAGATAAGTTTTAAGAAAAAAGGGCAATCTAATGTTATTACAGTATTTTCAAATGGCTGTAACATCAAATACTTTAAATTTATTCCCTTAAATTCACAGCTGTATCATTTCAGCTATGTTTGTAACTGACCTTTACACAAAAATAAGATTTAGAAACTCAAAACTTTAACTGGAGTTGAATTACCTCACATTTGCTGTGAGATAAATACACATCTGCAAACATATCTGAAAGATTAGCTAACTACAGTAATTTCTTTGCAACTAAGCCCTTAGAAGCCTCAATCTTAACAAAAACTGAATGGAACTGGAGCTCCAGTACACTTTCTGAAAATAAGTTTCTGTCATTTTGATATTTTATCCAATTATTTAGGTCGCATTCTTCAATTGCCAACTCTGGAATCAATGGAATTCAGACTGTGAGAACCTGGTAATCAACACCTTCTTGTCCCAATCCCTGTAAACTCCATCTCAGATAAAGCCAACTCTCAGAATCACTCTGACAAAACAGGTATACGTCGCATTTTAAAAGTCTTAAGAGTCCTAAGAGACTTCCTTTCAACATTTTATATTTAACTATTTTCAAGAATTTCTGTATCACCAGAAGTTAATGCACTGATTCTGAATTTCTATTTTAAATATCTGGAGGTTTTTAATAGCTCCTTTAACTTAATTCCATCTTATTAACAAGAAATATGCTACAGTAACTGTATTAATTTTAGTTTCCAAATGACTTCTTCTATTGATACAAGGGGGAGGCGGGGGGGAGAAGAAAAAAGCCTTTTACCAGCACTAAAAGAAGAACAGATCATTTGGACTCCGGGTCGAGGGCGTTCTGTAAACTTTGTTGGCCTTGGACTACAAATAAAAAAACCCAACAGTTAAATAATTTCCTAATAGGCCTTCAAAAATAAGTCAGTATCTTAGAAATAAAGCACAGAAGAACAAAATTAAATGTGAAGGAACAGATGGCTGCCCATCTATAAACAATTTTCTGTGACTATGCTTCATGATCTGATCTTTAGGAAACTAAGACATCCAGATGGACTAAGTAATCCATGTAGCAAGGAGAGTTGTATCACAACTTAAATCCCATTCCCCTCTAATATCGCTACACAAAACGCTCCCCTTATGTCATTGGCAAAGCAGAACGGAAGACACTAGAGCCAGTTGCCCACCGTGTTCAGTTTTAAACCACTGGGTGTACTGGAACTCTGGTTTTCTCCTGCAGCGCACAGCTGCTTTTACAAGAGAAACAGCTTTGCACTCTTTATGGAAAAGAATACAAAAGAAATTTAAATAAGTTCAGAGTTTTTCACAGTATTAGAATATACCATTTTCTTCAGAGGACATACATTCTTTGTGGGCTAGTTTCAAATAATGCCCAAAGAATGTCAGGACAATGGCTAGAAGTTTGTAAGGAATTTTACTTCATGGCTTTCTTTTAGGCATTTCAGAACCTGATGCGCAAGCGGAATGAAAGCTTCAATGGATTTGGCACTTTAAGAGCGTATAAAACCAAAACAAATCAGATCTGGTTCTTCGATTGTTACTTCAATTCTGCTCATGCACTGCAGCAACCTCAAATCAGTAGGTGGTCTTGCATAGTATGCCATCTGCAATCTTCACTTAAAGAATAAACTTACTAGAGAACAGCAGCATTACACCCACAAGTGTCATCACTAAGAGATTTCTTTTAGCATAAAAGAATGCATATTCATAACTTATCCAAAATTTTCTCTTTTAAAAGCAAAATGGTCCATGTAATTAATTTCAGCTGAAGGCAGATGCGTAAGAGATCTTTCTCCACTAATCAGCTATTGCCATCTCAAAGAAAGAAGTAAGCATTAAACCTTAGTGGTACCTATGCATAAAACTAAGTAATAAACACCAGGAATACCAGTTAAGAGATCTTTCTCCAAACTGTCCACTCAGTATAGGCTGTCTCTGTGAACTTTCCTCTAGGAGTTTTAAGGCATACTCATGACAAGAAAACTTCACAGTGAGATACACTCAACAAGACAAAGATCTATTCTACAGAACAGTTGAAACCCTTCTTAACTGAGATATTAACATAAAAAGAACTATCAGATGATTCAATATGCAGCTTACATAATTTGGAGCAAGTGTAAATAGATAAATAGACTGCTGTTTTCTTCCACTGTGGTTTTTGAACTCTGCCTTTGGAGTTAGGACAGCTGCAAAATAGAGCAAGTATGCACTTACGTTCTAGTTTGGATAACCAAGTTAAATTCTCCAACTTAGATCTGTCTAATATGCGTTATTTTATGCATTAGGAGACAAAAGATTATGGCATTCTTTTACAATAGAGCAGACTGCGTTCTTTCCAAAATGAGCTGGACAATCAGTATTTTGGGGAAGCAAGGACAGGGGGCACAAGCGTAATTTCTTTCAACATACAGAAACCAAGCTAATTGTTTTGCTTTAAAAACATTCTCAAGCCAACTATTAAGCGGCTGGAAGGCACTACAATACCATCACAAACATTTCATAGAGAAGTCCAGAAAAGTCCTGGTAAACCATTTTCCTCCTAGATGAGACCTGTATTAAGTTCAACACGAATCCAGAAATGAAAAGAGCTGCAGCTGAAAAACAACCTGCACTGAAAGCACCAGACAAAGATGCAGTTTGGTTTATGTGCCTCAACTAAAGGACACACTGTCCCATATCAACACCTCAAGTTCATCTTCAAAATGCAGCAATAGTTCAGAAACAAGTTACCTACTCCAAGCCCTGCAGACTAACCTCACTCTGGACATGTAGTGGCTCAAGCAAGACTTCCCAGAAAACAGATGTGTGATATAACCTCTCCAAATTAAGTCTTTGTTCACAAGCTAATGAACAAGGTTCAGCACATCTGAATTCTGATGTATGACCAGCTCCATTAACACCAAGTGCCTTCTGCTTAAGAAAGCAGGTGGGAAGTATCACATCACACTGATGACAATTGAGAAAGCAACATCTTGTCCAAAACAGGAACATCAATCATCAGCACGTGTTTTTCTTAAGTTTTTTTCCTCTTTTTAAAATTACAGGAGAAAAAAAAATAGAAAAGAAAAGCAGCATAGTAAGCTCCTCCACCCAAGCCTGTGAGACGGTTCTGCTGCCTTATTCATATGGTCTGCCAGTAACAGACTAACACTGGAAACTTGTGATCCAAACAGGTGGCAGAAGAATAAAAAGAAAACTCAGCATTTTTCTCAGAGGAGAGACATATGCAAATACTTTGCAGTGCAACTAATTCAACTTTGCTGCACTGACCAATTGTAATAATTCTTCCTTAAACTCGAGGCAGATTATCCTTCAATTTCTGATGATGCAAGGCTGATTTTCTCTCTTTTTCTTACTGTCAGCTGACACAGGATCCAACTTGTGTTTTATATCATACAGAATACCAGTAGGAGACTAAATATGGGCAAAGCCTTGACTGTCTAAATTTTTAATGGTTTTCCCCATCTTGTTTGGGCCATGTTCCTTGACTTCCTTACTTGCAGCAACCATCAATCTTACCATTCCTCTACAAGGCTGATCACCCTCCTTTGAACAACACAAGAATTTTGTCGTCAGCTGTGCCAATGTCTGTGTTTCATCTTATGGCACCGAATCTACTGTAATCTGTCCTTTTACAGTTTATCAGAACAGAGCTCTGTCACCAAGCATCTTCTGTCTGGGCCATATGCGTGACCCAGATACTGAACATGCCTCAATTAACGAGGTTATAAAAAATTTGGGAGACCAACATGGGAAGTCTCTAATTTCAGAGATACTATTAATACTGCAGCAGAGCTGCCAGCAAAGCTGAATACAAGGATTTTTGTGATCTAAAAATGAAACAAAATAAACATTTTCAGAGAAAAACAAACAAAACTCAAAAAATCCACAAAGAAAACAGAACTGGGATATGGCACTAGATATTAGAAGGCTTAAAGGACGTCAAAGTTCCTTTTAATGGCAAACACTATAGTTTTCAAGGTAGTGAGTTTTCCAATTTTTCATGATCTGTTGACATAAATAATTGCTCCATAATGTTTTGATCTTGTAAGTGGGGAATAAGGAACATTTTTGAGTTTCCTCACCTCCTGAAGACCAGTACTGATAGGGAAAGATTCCCTTCAGAGGGAGTTCTTTCCAGGAAGGACTAAATCCAATTTTCAGTTAAAGACAGGGACTTGATCCAGTAGACTTAACCATCCAAGCTGGGTTCCACTGAAAGTTTTCAGCGTAGTTAAGAAAAAAACTGATTATTTTTAGTTTGAGAGCACACTGAACACAGTACTGTATTCAAATACTGCATTATCCATATTTCATTAAAAAGTTCAGCAATGTACTGCTGGCACTGCCAATCATCTTGAAACTATAATCAACCACATCATCATGAGGCAGCCCAACAGCTCATAATCTTAACTCACTGCCAGATGATTCAAGTAGTGCTGAGTATAAAAAGCAGGAGGTGGGGTTTACATATGTATACATACATATATATTCATTTCCTTTAAGCAGCTGAAATTTCAAGACTTCACCACCAGTCCCCATTTAAAGTATTGGATGGTTTAGTAACACACTTTCATCACTGATAGCAATTGTATTCTTGAAGGTCAGGCTGCAGTCAAGCTCAGGAAGAGCATGAAATCAAGTTCTGATTTAAGCATGTGACAGCACCCTTCAGCTGTACTACTCAGATCTTCTACTCTTGCTTGAAAACTCCCATTTCTCCTTCGTGGGGTAGGAGTGGTACTGGAACCGAGCTACAGGACAGCAAGCTCAGAGCCTGAATCATTGTGGTAAGAGATGTTATGTTCTTTTCCAGCTTTCCTCCTTTTTAGAGATACTGAACAGAAGCAAGCCTGTACTTCTTACTATAGCAATAGAAGGAAGGACAAACGTCCCACCCCACCAGTTATTCTCTCTTCCAGATGGCCTACACATCGTGTTTTTAAAAAAACAACCTCACAAAGGGCCTTATGAAAAAAATTAAAAGGAATCTTTCTTTCCTTTGATGCTTTTATATTGCTGGCACTTGTTTTTGCCTAGCACATTACTGCATGGATGTGGAGGGAACCGTCATGCTTCTGCAGTTCTGGAAGCAGATCTAGATCAAAAGGTGTAAGGAAGTGCAAACATCTCATAAAAAACTGTTATGACAATGTACACCCATTACCGAGATGTGCTGTCCACACAGTGCAGACTCCTTGTGGAAAACTACACTGGACTCAGTTTCCCAGTATCATTTATTTTGGTTTACTGGAATAAGCATGACAACCACAGTTAGAAAAGTTTACAATTTAGCACATTAAGCAAAACTTCCTGTAAATAACAAATTCCTCTGAACTAGCATATTGTTCAAATCAGGAAAAGCTCAATTAAGTTCCAGTCCCAAAAGACATATCTGTTTCTTATTTAGACTTTACCATATTTTTATCAAGTTTTAGCTTGGATCAAAAAGCATCAATTACTTCAAATACATAATAGCTCCAGTAAGTTCAAACAAAGATCTAAGACCAGTATTCTACCTCCAAAGTAGCCAAAACTGGACGTGTAAGAGCAGAAAAAGCACATAGTGATGCCTTTTAATATCTTCATATAATGTGTAATGCCCTGCAGCAAGGAGTTTCATAACCTAACTGCCTGTTTCGTAAAGAACCATTTCCTTCCAATTTGGAATTGGCTACTTTTACTTGATACCCTCTACTATAAAAAGGGCCAACAAGCAATTACTCATTATATGTCCTCCTCAAGACACTCATGACTGTACATGTCTCATCTTCACAAATTCACCTTTTTCCTGACTAAAGAAACGCAGCTTAAAGGGTTCCTCTGGCTTCTCAAACACAATGTATAAAGTACTTCCAGAACAGAAGGTAAGGGTGGTACAAATTCCAGTCTCAGAATTTACTCTGCACTCTGATGTTAAGCAACATGAATCACTAGCATGACTTGGGTTACCAGACCACATCCTTGCTGTGCTGCATGAGACAGCTGAACTAATCTGTTTTCTCAATGCCGCTGTCTGATCACATCTGCTGTGATTACTTACACATGAAAGCCTTGCTCAAAAATCTTTTATTCTTCTAATATTTGCTGAGTGCACCTCACTGAAAATTTTTATTCTACATGCACATATCACCATGGAATGGAGTTAACTGAGAATCCCCTACCGTAACTGACACCAACTTTCTCACTATGTAAGTTTTACCTCGAGACACATCCTACCCAACTCCATGATTCATCCAAACATTCATGATTGCTAAACATTCATCTTCCAGTTCATGTAGTATAACCCGCTTAAGTCTCATGGATTCTGCTATTCCCTAATGTCAGAATTTGTTTCAAAATTCAATTCTATAGACTCAAACTTTACTTGGGAAAAGGAAAAAGAAGAAAGAAAGGAAAAAAGTAAAAGAGAGAAACACATGGGCTCAAAAGGTTTACATATCAGGCAGATTAAGATTTCATCTTGTCAGCAAGAGCTCAGACTTAAGAGATCTTGAGACAAATAATGTGGTGGCAACTCCTCTCCTTCACAGGTTAAAAATAAGCATGTAAGCCATCTCCTTCTCTCCTCAGTAAGAAGGAGAGTCTTACTTTGATTACAGCATGCACCAGTCAGCAGAGGATTAACAGCCTGAGAAAGCAGCCAAAACGCACAGAGAACATCAAAATAGTTAAGGTCCAGACAACTAGAGAAGTACTTAGGCAAACGTACCTACAAGCCCTGCATAACCGCGGCACACTGCAAAAAAGAGATTCTAACAGCAATTACCAAAACTACAAGAAATGGAGCCTACCTGCCAGAAGAAGAAATCCATAATAACACATCCCATCCCCAAAGCTAAATCACTAATGATTACTACAACAACTATTTCCAATTTTAAGCTACACGTGTTTTGTGATAAATGAAAAGAAGGAGCAAAGAGCATTCGAAAGCCATTGAACAAGTTAATTTTAAAAGAAACTATCTCTATTTGAGGGTTCTGACAACACTTTAGTATCTTATACTTTGAAGGTAGAAACTTCAGGCTCAACTTCAGCCACCAATACACAGCTGCCCAAGAATTCTGACTTCTGCCGTGCTACAGTAAAGAGCAACTATAAAAAGGTAATAAAGATAAGGAAAGAACAAACATAAAAAATACCCCATCTTAATTTATACTAGGACATTCCCATTTCCTAAGGAACAATGGGTTTTCAAGTTTAAATTGCAATCATTTTATCAACATAATTTTCATTTCCTTTGGGATTAAGAGACGAAAACAGAACCAAAAAGCACCAAGTTTGACATCATATTACCAAAAAAGCAAAACATTAGACTTTTTTTTACTAAATTAACAGAGATACACAAAACTAGGTATACAGTTACTTGCTTCACTCCACAAAATATTATCAACTTAGTCCTTAAAAGATAAGCAAGCTAGAACTACATCATAAAGGGATCATACTCAACAATCACACAGTGAACCTGCCAGTGACAACTTTTGGTTTAGTCAAATTTTTCTCCAACATTTGTACATCATTCTCAATTACAGAAAAAGAAATAGCAACAAATAAAATAGCAACTAACTTTATTTTAAGGGTGCCAGCATCCCACAGCCAAAAGCATATTGTTCCATCTGCCCCGGTTGAAGATAAGTATCTCTTTGAGCCACTGCACAGTGGAGAGAACTGGGGGGGGGGGGGAAGGGGAAGAAAAAAGAAAAGGTCTCCTGTTAATCTGTTCCAGATATGCTAAGAAGTTCCTCAAGTCATTGACTTCTCATTTAAAAAAAAAAAGGATAATAAATTGCAGTGAACACCAAAATAACACCATGCTGCTCACAGTCACTCTCATCCTTCAGAACAACCCTTCTGGGTTACTTGCCAAAGCACTCTGGGTTCTCCATCCCCACAACCCAAGTTGTGCAACAGCATGCAACTCTAAAACAGAAACAAACCAAAGTATTCAGCAGTGACTGCAGTTCCTACTCAACGTACCTGTGCTCAGAATCACAGCTCACAAAGGAATGATACTTCAAAACAGAACTGCCCACATGTGACATGCAATTTTTTTGAACAAGGATTATGTCTGGCATTTTTCAAGGGTCAGGCACTTTGACAATAAACACATGTTAGTTCACAATGTGTACCGTGAAAATTCCTTCTCACTTCATGACTTAGTTGCAAGGCACGCATTTTTATTACACAGAACATTCCCGGGTGGTTCCTTTTTCAGCCAAAAATGATGCATTTTATTTGCTCAGGTGAGTTCACAAAGCAAAAAACCTACCTGCAATGATGTTATAGATGCACTGTGGCCCTGCAGAACTGCTAAGGGTGCACAAGTTCGAAGGCACCAAACTCTGATCATTTTATCACAGCTTCCAGCAGCTATCATGGTGTTTTCATAGTTCACTGCCATATCAGATATTTCAGCTGCATGCCCTCTCAGGGTAGCCAACAGCCTTCCATCATCTGTTGCCCAGATTTTTACAAGGCAATCATCTGATCCCTACAAGTAAGGTAGAAAACATTTCAACCATACCATTAGCTGCTTTGATGTTACAGTTAACTAACACAATGAACTCAGAAACAGAACTAGTGGCATACATAAATAAATATTCCCCACCATGCTTTTAAGTTTTCCACACTGCATTGAAAACACAATGTAAGATTACATTAATTCTCAACAGTATATACAAAACATGATGCATTTACAATACAGATCACAAATCCTACAGCAAGTTGGATTTATTCTCTTCAGTAAGACACTGTTTCCAAAACTCCAGCACAAACGAAAGAAGTTGTTGCAATACATTAAAATTTACATTAAACATGAAAATCAATTACGAATTAGTATTGGTACTTGTCATTTAGCATTATACCCACTTATGTTCCTTATCTTTCTAGTTTGATCTTTGTGCCCTACCAGTGTTAGTAGTGTACTTACCACAGTAACAGTGAAATAAAGAGCCTGTATGAACAGCTATTCCATTAAGTCAAAGTACTAAAAATCTGCTTTGATATTCACATTAACAAAGACTGAAATGACCACTCCTCCTCAACAAACTTCAGAGAATTCATCTACCTGTTCACACGTAACTCACATTTTGCTGGTCTTCCAACATCACTGTAACAGCTGCTTGCCTGTATACAACAAATTTGCAGCCCTAGCAAAATAACTCAGCCCTTCATTTTTCATTGCATTCCTGTGCCTCCCTGAAAGTCAGAGTATCACTACACCTTGCTCAACACAATGCCATTTGAATACTGCACAGAGACACTGACAGAGGAGATTTGCTGTAAACATTTCATTCACTTGCTTAGGTTGAGAAGCAACACAAAGCTGGGTGTTGGGTTTTAACAACAGCTGGACCACTGATCTGCTACTGGTTACACACAGGTGCCACAGTAAGTGTATTGGGTTTGCATGGCAAGGTTTTGGTAGCAGGGAGCGGGGGGTGGTGCTGCAGGGGTGGCTTCTGCAAGAAGCTGCTAGAAGCTTCCCCTGTGTCTGATAGGGCCAATGCCAGGCAGCTCCAAGACAGACCTGCCGCTGGCCAAGGCCAAGCCAATCAGCACCTCTGTGATAACATATTTAAGAAGGAAAAAAAAACAATCTAGGAGAGCTTTTGCAGCCAGAGAGAGGAGTGAGAAGATGTAAGAAACTCTGCAGGCACCNTCAACTGACCACAACCCCTATTCCTCGTCCTCTGTGCTGCTGGGGGGGGGAGGAGGTTGAAGCCAGGAGTGAAGTTGAGCCTGGGAAGATGGGAGGGGTGGAGGGAGGTGTTTTAAGATTTGATTTTATTTCTCATTGCTCTACTCTGTTTTGCTTGATAATAAATTAGATGAATTTCCTCTCTAAGTTCAGTCTGTTTTGCTCATGACAATAATTAGTGAGTGATCTCTCCTTGTCCTTATCTCGACCCACAAGCTTTTCATTATACCTTTTCTCCTCTGTCTAGTTAAGGAGAGGGAGTGATAGAGCAGCCCTGGTGGGCACCCGGCCTGCAGCCAGGGTCGACCCACCACAGTAAGTTACAATGTGACACCATTGTTATAAAAAAAAAGTTTCACCTGGGTTTTTCCTCTTACATATACTCACAGTGCCTCTGCACAAGTTTATCTAGTATTTATTCTTTAAGACAGAAGACAGGGCAAAACTATCATCCACCTTTTATGAGAAAAAAAAAAAAAAAAAAAAGCAGTATCCAAAGTACAGGGACCAACAGTCAGATTTTTAAGACTGGTAAGAATTCAGTGAAAGTGTCTAACAACCAAAAGTCTTAAATAAATATTTACAGGCTACTGATACTACTTTCAACATTACAGGTTTTGTAAACAGGTAAATAACATATATTTTCCTTATTTAGTACACTCTTTAGTTTACATTTGCATAACTATAGAAATCCCACACAGCTACAGTTCCATTTAGCTAGTGTTCAGGGCAGCCCAATCCAGGACACCAATACTCTCAGCTCGTGAGGTTCTCACTGACACAGCTACTATGTGTGAAGTAGAGGTGTCCTACCAGAGAGCCCGGCAAACACCCCAGGACATGCTTTCAAAAGGAACCCAGACAGATCCTAAAATTATTGGAATGCATAAAAGCATTTGGAAAGCATTTCCTCTCCCTTCCCTTTTTAATAAATATTGACTAACCTGTTTACATTATGTTAATGCTGATGAACAGACAATTTCTTTCTCCTTAGGTCCTTAACTTTTTTAATGTTGTTTCTATTAAAAAAAACGCATCACAGTTCTCTACTTCAAAAACGTAGCTAAATTTTCGTCATTACATAGTTCAGATTCAAAACCTATCTGGGAGAAGGAGAACAGCATACCTGCAGTTACCTAACAATTACATATCCGTTCTCATTTGTAGCAACACCCTGATAGCCAGGCAACTTCCTCAGGCTTACTTTTTGTTTAAGGCACAAGAAGTTGTTTCTGGCTCACAGGCAGCTACTCACAACAGTTTCTCTCTTTGATGCACCCATGAATGCAGCAACGTGGGCAAGACAACTTCTCTCATAGCTCTGCCCTAGTTGTTTTTGGCATAAACTTCTGAGACTCTGATTAAGGTTGTCAAACATATTCTGTGTCACTGCACACTCATTTTAAACAGTACTTCTATTAAGGGAAGGTCCCTCTTCCCTCAAACAGAAAAGTACAATTTGAGATGTCAGATTTCTCTTTGGTCCTTCAAAGATGTTGAGGCTGAGCAATCAGCATTATAGAAGAGCACCACTCTGAACATTTAACCTCAACACTCAACCAAAGACTGTTCCCTTGTGTAGTCTTGTTTAGTTACTACAAGTAACAGCCAGTTTATACTTCTAAAAACTTTGTCATAAGAGGGACTGTTGCAGGAATGTGTCTATTTGACAAAGGAGATAATAAGGGAAGCTTGTTAATACAGTTTCTGCCTCTTGGGTAAGGAGAGCAATGGTACAGCCTATACTATTTCTACTTATGCATAAAACTTCCACGCTGACATTCTGTGGTACACATTTGCCTTATCTAACTGCTAGACTGCTACAGTGCCAGCCCAGGGAAAACAAACTGAGTCCATAGAGCTGAAGAGCAATGGACGGACAGAATCAAAGAGTCATTGAGGAGGGAAGGGACCTCTGGAAATTGTCTAGTCCAATCGTCCTGCTCATGTAGGGTCAGCTAAAGCAGGTCGCCCAGGATGATGTATCAACCATTCCTGCTTTGTTATCTTCTCCACATTTACTGAAGGTACCCTCTGTCCCATCAGCCGCGTCCTTAAAGAAAATGTTAAAGTACTGGCCTCAGTACCAAACCCTGTGCTAGACCTCTAGTGACTGGCCTCCAGCTGGACTTCATGCCACTATCCACAACTTTTTGAATCTGGCACTTCAGGCCATTTTCAATCTCACTGTCCACTTATCTAGCTTGTACTTCATCAGCCTGTCAGTAAGGACGCTGTGGGAGACTGCACTGAAAGCCTCACTACAATCAAGAAAAACAACATCCACTACTGTTCCTCATTCAACTTGAAATGAAGATGAATGGTCTGTAGTTCCCTGGAACAATCTTTTTGCCCTTCCTGAAGATAGGAGTGACATGTGCTCTCTTCCAGTCCTCAGGAACCTCTCCTGATCATCATGACCTTTCAAAGATCATCAGGGGCCTCACAATGACATTGGCCAGTGCCCTCAGCACTTGCCAGGGTCTCCCATCAAGCCCCATGGATTTGCGTACGGCCAATTCATTTAAACACTCCTTAGCCTGATGCTCCTCCACAAGGAGACGTCCTCCTTACTCCAGACTTTCCCTTGTCTCAAGGACTTGGGACTCATTAAGACAAGTCTTGCCACTAAAAACTGAAGGCAAAGGTGGCAGTCAAGCATCTCATCTTTTTCCATGTCCTCTTTCACCAGGTCTCCTGCCTCATTCATCAGTAGGACCACATTTTCCACAGTCTTCCCTTTGCTGCCGATACACTTGAAGACGCCATTCTTGTTGCTCTTCACATCCCTTGCCAGATTCAACTCCAGGCTGCCTTCAGCTTTCCTAACCCCGTCGCTGAACTTTCAGAGAGTGGCTCTGTATCTCTCCCAAATCATCTATCCCTGCTTCCACCTCTTGCACGCTTCCTTTTGTGTCTGAGTTTAGTTAGGAGCTTCTTGCTCATCTGCGCAGGCCTCCTGTCACCTTTGCTTGCCTTCCTGCACATCAGGATGGACCATGCTTCAGTCTGGAAGAGACAACCCTTAAAACCCAGCCAGCTCCCCTGGACCCCTCCTCTCTCTCTCCCACACCATATCCCACAGGATTCTTCCAAGCAGGTCCCCAGACAGGTCAAAGTCTGCTCCTCTGAAGTCCAGGGTTATGATCCTGCTTTTTGCCTTGTTCCCTCCTCACAGGATCCTGAACTCCGTCACCTTATGGTCACTGCACACAAGGCCGCCACTGACCTTCACATCCACAAACAGTTCTTCACCGTTTGCAACTATCAGATCCAGCAGAGTGTCTTTTGTTGTCAGCTCCCCAATGACCTGTGCCAGGAAGCTATCATCAGTGCACTACTCCAGAAACTGCCTGAATTGCTTGCACGCTGCTGTGTTCCCCCTCTAGCAGATACCAGGGTGGTTCAAGTCTGTCAGGAGGAGCAGGTGAGGTTTCTTCCAGTTGCCTCAAGGTGGCCTCATCTATTTCTCCCCAATCAGGCAGAGTGTAGCAGACACCCACTCCAATGTCACCCACATTGGTCTGTCCTTTAACCCTCATCCATGAGCTCTCAGCTGTCCCACCACTCCCTCACGTAAGGGGTGACTCCCACTCCTTGCCATCTCAGCCCACCTGTCCTGAAGAGCCTGTATCCACCCATGGCAGCATCCCAGTACTGTGAGCTACCCAACCCCATCCCACCTCTTTGATTCCAATGAGATCGTAGCCCTGCAACTACACACAGAATTCCAGTTCCTCCTGCTTTTCTCCATCGTGCATGCATTAGTGTACAAGCACTTCAGATGGGCAGCTAGTCAGACTGATTTCTCAAAGTGTGAAAGCTTTCGCCATAATGCATTTCTGCATTATATGCGTGCATATGCTTGGGGTGGGTCCCTTGCAGCCCTTTTTTGTTGTTTTCAGGGTTTCTCCTGTCTATATCACCCCACATTCTTTGCTTACCCACCAAGTCTACAACTTCCTCACATGACTGTGGTTTGTTGTCTCCCTCCTGCATCTTTCCTGCTCTAATACATTCCTCACCAGGTTGTCCACCCTATTGAGAAGCATGATTTTGCTCCAGAATTGCCTCAGTCTCCTTTTCACATCCCTCAGCATGCATAACAAAAAGCTTCCTCTCCCCTACACACTTTTAGCACCTCCACAGGTTAGAAATCACCAAAGCCCTTGTAAAAGTTGTTCTAATGGGAAGGTACTCTGTTAATGCAGTTATAATAGGATCCAAAGGAGAAGAAAAAAAAAAAAAAGTACTCCATAGACAGAACCGCACAATAATCAAACCATCCATTTGCTTTTTTCACTAGAAGTTCTATACCTCAAGCATGCCAGAGCACCTTACTAACAGGCATCGTTTTCCAAAGCTTTGGATGGTGCCACAACTCTTTTCTGAGCATTAATCTTCATTTTTTCCAATATCCTTAGGGCATTATAAGAAAAAAATAAAAATCAGAGCCATCTAGCAAAAAGTACAACACCAATTCTGAAATTTTGCCTAATTTCACCTAAGCTAGGACTTCAGTAGTCATTTTCACCACAACACAGCAAGGTAAGTATATATTAAACCAATTATTTGGCGTGAACCTCAGAAGTCCTTCTCAATTAGCTCAGAACTTCTTCAAATTGTATCCTCATAAACTTTAACAAGTGTTTGCAGTCTTTGCTCTTTGCCCCACCTGTTAGACTGTATGAATGTGAAAATCAAGGGCTCAATACTCTAACTTGTTATTTCTCTTTTTTCTTTCAAAATCTTTATCATACCTTGAAATGAGCATTTCCTTCTAGATCACCAACTTTTTTTTCCTTATTCAGACCCATTGAACTATGACTCAATAAATGAACCTACTATGCATCTTATTCTACCTTTATTGCTACTTTTAGCTCAGCTCAAATATCTGTATGAAAAGAAAGTAAACCACCTTCAGGAATAAGTTTTAATTAATAGGTAGAACTTGGGACCTCCCAGTAAGATGCTCATCTACCCAGAACTTTTACAAGAAAGAACATTCAAGAATATTTTAAATTTACAGTTGTTTAACCGCACTTAAATGTAGTTGTTAGAATTTAATGCTTTTGAAAAGGCTCCAAATCTCATTCATATTGAATACCTTGAAAGAGACACAGTGGTTTTTGTTAAAAACAAACCAAAAAGTTTAAATTATTAGCTCAGTCATAGAATGTTTTTGACAGTCATATACACACAGGCTAATTTCACTTATAGCTTAATTCATTCACTTCTAAGTTGCTGAGAAGCTAAACAGAAGGAAAAAGAAAGAGGAAAAAGTTTGGTAAACAAAAGCTCAGTAACGCACACTTCCAAATCAATTCCAATGAACAAGTTAACGCAGGTTTACAACAGAACTAGCAAACTTGCTGTTTAGAGCTTTATAAGCAGTTTAGAGAAAAAAAGGGCTCCTTTTTTTCCTCTAAACTTTACTCATAAAGCTCTAAGCAGATTGTTTTAATCCCTCTGCTTCCTTAAAACAAACATACAAGCACTCTAAAAAGCACTCTGATGTGGTTTTTTCCCCCATGCTACTCAGTAAGTTTTGATAATTGTTCCTGTGTTTCTATATTCAAATTTGCACTTCTGTATCTAAAGCTTCAAAAAGGTTCAAAGTCTACACCTATGTGATGCAATGATTATCTGAAGAATAGTATCAGCTCATTCTGTTCTACTGTTACCATGATGTGAGACTTAAGAGTATGAAGAAGCTTGTGTATTCTTCTTGAAAATGCAGTCATCACCACAAAACCCCAAGAAGCAGAGGGGACAAAAAGGGGGTGTGTGTGCATGTAAAATTGATGCTGACAAATAGCAGCCTCACTGCTCAAAAGAAAGACCTGAAAGTAGAAGAGGGGAATAGGGAACTCAAAACTTCCAAAACACTCTAGAGGGTAGAAATCACTCACATGTGGATTAATCTCTTTCTCAAAGCAGCACATGCATGAGAATAGAAAAGGCCTCCTTCCAAGCCATTAGTATTAATTGCATCATACTCTAGAAATCTCAAATCATTGGTCCTGTTTTTCTTGGAGCTGCACAAATTAAAAAAAACAAACAAAAAAACAAACAACATATTCTGTCTACAGAACTATACATATTATATAAAACATACTTCTGCAATTCTTACATTGTACAGATCAATATTATGAATAAGCTACTGACTTTACAGTAAGCTTACAGCCTGCAGTCATTTTACTGGATGAACAGATTGTTCAAAGCACAGGGGAAGAAAAAAAAAAAAATTAGCAAAAAAAGAAAAGGGGGAAAAAAAAAGAAAAAGTCAACCAGTAAGGCAAACCCTGTATTATGAGACCCCTAAAACGCTGCATGCAGAATATGTGATGGACAGCAACCTGCACATAGACAATTTAAAGTTGTAAAATGGTCAGCAAGAAAAGCAAGTTCTAGGACCTAATGCCAACTGGAAGATCCTCAGAGGTCTATTTAGCAACAG
This sequence comes from Aramus guarauna, assembly GCA_013400195.1. Lineage (NCBI taxonomy): Eukaryota > Metazoa > Chordata > Aves > Gruiformes > Aramidae > Aramus > Aramus guarauna. The sequence goes on along the minus strand of VXBL01002513.1, from coordinate 333,360 downwards.
GAAACCAAGGGAAGATCAGCATAAAACCTGCCTGCTCTCTACCAGCTGGCTATAGTATAGCTATAGAAGCACGCGTTGTACATGTCCATAGCAGAGAAAATTGAACTGCTAGCACGTCTCAACAAGAAAGAAGGAAAACAAAAGGGGAGAAAAAAAAAAAGGAAGGAAAAAGAAAAAAAAAGACTAAGGTAATATTGTAAATTCTGTAGCATCTAGGCAAGATAACAATATTAGAGTTCAAATAAACTCATGGGATTCTACCTGAACTGAACGGAACAATTCACAACCCTTAAAATACTGTTGCAGTTCTACTAGCAAGGGCATCGGCTTACACCACAGCTCATGTTTCCAAGGTTATGTCTACAACTGCTACGAATTATGTGCCTATAAAAAAAGCATCTGTCAAAAAGTGAATCCTAGAACAAGTTCAGCACCAAGAGAGAACTGATGACAGCATTGCCAAGGTATGGGGTAAAACTGGTTCACTTTCCTACCATTACACAGGCTTGTGGGCTGAAGTGAAACTGCCAAGGAACGCACAAATTAATCTTGGGTTGGAAATCTTACACAGGCTATTACACAACGCTGTTTATTATTCCCTAGAAAGAGTAATCTCAGAGGAGACAGGAAAATGAAGGCGGGGGAAAAGGAGATGGCCATCCTTCTTTGCAGTCAGAAAGTTAGGTAGCACAGGAACCAGAGAAGACAATGCTTGTTTCTGTTACCCTGCATGTGTTCTACAAGTCATGCTTTTCAAGACATCCAGAATACAGTATCAGAAATAATTAGGTGTTCTTCACTGATGGCTGATAGGTCTTTTAGCTGCAAGTAAAGATGCCTTAGTTGTAGTTTATTAAAAAAAAATCCACTAAATAACCAAGACAACACAGTTTGTATATTAAGAATATTTTTGTATATTCAGAAAAAAAACAACAGATAAGAGGATGATCTTCAGAAATCTCTTATGAAATCCATAAAAGAATAGAAACAGTCATTGTACGACCTACTAGCTAGTATAAAAACTGCATAATGTCCTGTCTTCACTGCCTTCAGGCAAACTAAGAGCATCTTCTTCCTAGCAAAGATAACATCTCCCAGAAGAGTATGACTCAAAAATGTGCTGAGATCACTTTCTTTTCCTTTTAATTTGAAGCAGAAAAGAAACAGAACTTGAATTTAGAGGCTTTCAATCCTTCAGAGGTCTGGAGGAAAAGGAAACAGTTATGATGCATCTTCTAGAACCAATTATAAATCTAAACCAACCTCTTACCTAGCTAATGTCACACTGAATGCTGGAGGTTGTAGAGTAACCGTGTAAAGCAACTACTCCCTAATGATGCATGCAGATTTACATGTTGGCAACAGACGTGTGAAATGAAGTTTGGCTTACTTGTTATTATAAATTTCTATTTCTACTTACTACAATAGAGACATTAGAAATTGTAGTGGTCTAGATTGAACAGAATTAGCACCACTTCATTATACAGATGCAATTACAACAAGATAGTTCATAATTGTTTATCCACTGACTACATCACACCAGCTACAGTAACTTGGATTTTAATGAATGTGGAATACAACCCCTTGGTTTTCCATTTGCCAACAATCACTTAAATGTCTACATCGAAAATATTGGATTTACCTGAGAACGCAGAGGTAAGAAGTTCTGTCCCAGGCCCTCCAAAATGAAAATTTACCAGCCACAATTTCTATGGACACTTTATTTAACACTAGATTGAAGTAATCATGATCTAAAGTAGGACCTTTTTCAAGCAGTCACACCAGGACACCAGTGTATCTGTCAGCAAAGGACTGCCAGCAAAGTTCTGGGGCTGCAGAAGCAATATTGCTCCCTCCATTTTATTTCAAGTTCTACTTTTCTTTTGGAAACAAATTGCTGTTACAGTCAAGAGAATTTTCTCTCTTTAATCACTTTTACATCAGACTGCAAAAAGCAAGGGAATGTGCAACAAGGAATGATCACTGCAGATGCACTCAAGAAGTTTAGTATATACCTTTGGAAGAGTAAAGCTTTTAGGAACATGGGAAAATTTTAGGAAAATGAAGAATCAGAAGACCTTAAAAAGTAGTTTGATGCACTTCATCTGGGAAGCACAAACAGAAGCTTTTATTTAGAGGTGAACAGGGTGAGCATAGAAGATTTTTATACTTGGTACACATAAAATCTCTAATCCATTCTGCCATGTCATATTTAAATAAACCCAGAACAGAGCACCCTTTTCCTGATAGGTTAATCATGCATAAACTACAGGATGTAAGAATTTAATGGCTGTGACTGTTGAGGGACTTGGCTTGCCGATGAAAGCCAAAGAAATATGAAAAGTGTCTGCTATGCCTGAGGTAACAAGTGAACAAATAAACAGGTCTGTTCAAAACACTGCAGGTGTCCCATCCCTGCAACCACACATCCCTCCATGCAACAAAGCAAAATGTATGTGGGCGAACGGGCAAATTATATTTACAACCACCTCGAAAGAATTTTACAAGTTAGGACTGCAATACATGAAGTAGGAGAACTGAACTGTACTTCCACCTGCATTGTCTGAGTTATCTGCCATGAGGGGACACAATCAAGCTCCTGGATCCACAAAGGTATCAGTTACATCCGGTGTTTGTGTGGAAGGTAATAAATGCAGCTGAAGTGTCCCAGACTGGCATGAGGTGTGGATTTAGATACCGTTGGCTCTACTAAAATTGACTACTTACCAAGACATCCAAAGTACACTGACACCTGTCTGGTTTTAGAATTCTCATTCCTTGGGAAACTTGCAATTTCGGTACTCATTTCAGACATCTGCCCAATAATTATTTTTTTAACAGCAGCAGCAAAAAGCAAATAGTTAAAAAAAACTAAGAACACTGGTACAAAAAAAAAGTTCCTGTGATCTCATAAAGACAATTCCTTGTAAACCAACAGCTGTAACAACACACACGAATTTTCAGCTTTCTAGTTTCCTTTCACATGCTGTACCAAATCTGAGTGTATCATCAGACTATTAAACTTAACAGTCATGCTTTAAATTTAACAGAAGTTACAGAAAAAAGTCAAAATAATCTTTAATTACATACTGATTGTCCCCTCTGACTTCCTAATCAAATTCTGTGGTAGTGGTCCGTTCTTTTGCTTACCAGTCCAGAGGAAAGAGTCTACATAGGGTAGTTCCTTTTCTGCCAAAAATAACCTGAATTTTCTGACTGAACCACACAGATCAGCAATCACCATCACATCTAGACTTAAGACGTGTATGCCAAAACTACTCTAACATGCAAATCAGCCTGGTTATTAAAAACCATATATGATAGTAACATTAGTAAAGCATTTATCTGCTCTTGATACGCATTATCAGTACATTTAGCTTTTGGAAACAATTAGGTGACATGCTACCTGTACTTTAAAAAAAAACACTATCTACACAAATAAAGATTTTGTACTTACAGTAAATATTCGCCTGCCAGTCCTATCAAAAGTTACACAGTATACAGAAGATAAGTGTCCTAAAATTCGTTTGTGCATCTTCATATGTTGATAGACTGCAGTTGGAACAAGGCGTTCAAGTCTGTATTTTCCATTTAGTTTTCTTGAAAACAGGGTATCCACTATCAAATGGGGAAAGAAAAAAGAAAAGAAAGCCTTTATATTGGGTTCATAAACTAAAATACTTCTCCAGGATGGAAAGTTTATTTCAACACTGGACCACTTGCCATATGAACAGCTTATTATAGTAATTCTCTCATTTTGCCCTACTTAGAGAAAAATACATACAAAAGTAGCCAATGATACAAGCGTGCAAAAGTACCACCAAACCGCAAGACAGAGCATAAAGATGCAATATAGCTTTCAACTTTAAGTGCCCAAACATATTCTTCTTACTTTATACCTACTGTGAGAAATTCAGGAGGACTGAGACAGCTTCCATGAAGGAGTAAATTACCTCAAATTTAACAAGCATAAGAGCTTCTACAGAGCTATTAAATGAAGATCAGCAAACATTCAAATGTTCTCCAAGGCAACCTGTTTTTTGAGGTCTACACAAACATTTATCCACCACTTGCAAGATTATCTATTCTTTTTTTTTTTTTTTTAAGAATATTGCTAGTCAATACAGCTAAACAAACAAAAAAAATACCAAACAAAAATTTATATACAAATTTACCAAAACCTTACAGAAAATTCTGATTTTGATTAACAAAACCTTGTTCAAAGACTTTGGGATTTTTTTTCAGGTTTGAAAGCTAAGAAGGTCAAGGAGCAGGAATCTGCCCTGTTTTAACAAAGCAAGAACTACAAATAAAGAAAACAAAGGTCAATGTTACTCATTTTAAATTGCTCTTTATGCAATGATAAAGCAACAGAGTATAACGCTTCTATGCATGGATACATTAGTCAAACGGCTCCTCATGTCATCATTAGACCAAAGAATGGCAATGGCGTAATAATACAGGTAATATATTCAGATCTCCAGCTTCTGAATATATGAAAAGTAAAAACATAAATGCCCAACAACGCCCACAGCACTACACACACAGGAAAAACAAGATCTACCAGTGTCAAGAGAGGTAACTGATACTTTCACAGCTACTCTGCTTAGCCATTCTTCATATGTGACCATGGCTACATCTGTACTAGTGAACTGAGCAGGACCAGGGCAAAGGTCTGAGCACTGACTCACCTTTGCTCCCTAGCATCAACTGTGAAACAGTCACAAACCTCTTGCATTGCTTGGTTTTGGTCCAGATCAACCAGACACTAGTTCATGAGTCAGCACAGGTCAAACTATATTAAATATGCAAACTGGATTGTAGCTACTCTATAAGGAGCAAAAGCACTTAGTGGTATGGACAACTGCCAAGCTCATTGGCCTCAGGCCACAGGAACAGCACTAAAACATTTCAGTTAACTGCCTATGTAGCCCAAGGATTCAAGGAAGTTTTCAAGATGGTTTGTGAAGAAGCAGGATCATTAACTGTGTGTGGAGTGGCACTTTCAGTCAATGTGCCACTACTGCCTTAAGTCTCTACTATATCCTCTTCACCCTCTCCTTATACAAGAAAAAGATGCAGTTGCAATTGCTTTATGACAAAGCTTTTCCCTGCCAACAGTCTACTTTAGAACAGCAGGAAACCAAGATTAGTTCCGTCACAAGACAAATCCAGTTTCAGTTTCTGACAAATCATCCTACAGTTTAAAAAAAAAAAATAAAAAAAAAAATCAACCACCACCAAAAAAACCATACACCCAAAACACTTCCCCCTCCCCCGTAAACAAAAACCTCCAACAAACCAATCACATAGACACACACAGAGTAAGGAAGGTATTTGTCACAACAATAAAGTGAGCTTACACAATAATCTCGACCTACTCAGGAGCTACCTTTTGTTTGCTCTTCATGTAAGATGGAGATGGTTGTTGGAAATCAGCTTCTAACAGTGCCTTCAAATTAAACCATAGTTCACAAAAAGGGGAAAAATGCTTAACTAAGAGTTTAATTTGCAAAGATGTTCTGCCCATAAATCAAAACTGTAAGCAGACTCCTTAGGATAAAACCGCCAGTGATTTCATGTAATAAGCATGTAATTTTTAATATAGAACTGAATTTATGAAGAATTTTTTAAAGTACTTGAGATAAATTTCAAGTTTGAATTTTGTTTTGTTTTTAAATCACTGGAGAAGATTAACAGAACCTAAGCCAGTATTTCTGATGATATTCTCAACAACGTGAAGTGGTAATTGGCAACTTGCTACTAGTTCACATATTCCTGGGAAACTCAACAGATGAAATGCCCCTTGATCAGTAACAATCAACCTACTGAAGGAAATAAGAGGCAACGCTGTGATACTGGAAACAATAAAACTGGGATCTATCTCACTCTTTGGCCTTGATCAAAACTTAAGATGTACAAAAATCCCAAAACTGGTTAAAAATAAAATTAAGTTAATTAAAAGGTGATTTGACATGGTGGAAAAAACACCAGTATTATGAACTTAGATTCTATCAGAAGAAATTTTTTTACCAAGATCATGCAACTGTGGGGAGGGAAAGAGGGGGAAGATTAATCTCCTGCAGGTTTGAACACTGTCTATAGACATACAATTTTTAAGAGAGTTCTCAAACTGTTTTTTTTATTGTTGTTTTAAACAAAATTCTCACATCCGCCATTGTTCTTCAATACAGCCTTCCATTTAACTACATTTATATTTACTCTCATTGACTTTGCCACATGATCCATCTTGATTTCTTTAACTGACCTATTCTAACCCTTTCTTACAGACACTGACGACTCCGATGCATCACCTGCACACTTTGCTAGCACAACAGCATTTATTTTTTTCCTGTAGAGTACAGGTAAAAAATAAAAATAGCTGCATCTTAAAAATAAATTCCTGCAGACAAACAATAAAATTGATTTTTCTGGTGGAAGCCAAAGTGAGAAAAGCTACCAACTGTTAATGCTTTTGCACTAATTATACGCCTTTGGTTTTGTAACTATTGTTATCCGTATCTAGTATCAACACTTGTCAGGCCTTATATGGTCTATAATCTATTTTAGCTTGATTTTAACTGCATTTGGAAAAAAATATTTTAGAAACCCCCACGACAGCAAGCCTATTATCTCTTTTGTTTTACCCATAGTAGTAGTTTTCTGTCGTTGGTTAAATTTTGCTTGGCCTCACACAAATGAGTCAGTATGAAGCAAGGTGTTAATCACAGGAAGAGTGATAACGTATAAGCAGTTAAACAGCTGCAGTGGGAGCCACAAACCACACAAATAAGGGAGGAAAGGAGGATAAGACTCTATCCCAGGAAGGGTTAGAGAGCACAGGTTGGGTCTTATAACAAGTGAACTAACATGAAGAGAAGTGAGAAGAGTTGGAAGGAAGAAAGAAGAAAACAACAAAACAGATTGTCTGCTCCTTGCCAGAAGAGCACTGTGGATACTTCACAGAAAGAACTATCTAACACCCAGCCAACTAAGGAAATTGATTTAGATTTCAATGCCTGTCTGCTACTCACACATAAGATCCTGCTTTTAAAATAAATTAAAAAAAAAATTAAACAAACAAAAAAATCAGAGGTTACTAAGTGGTGGTTGTGCAACGTAAGAGGACAGTGGCATTTTGGGTTCAAAATCAGGATTCTTCATATTTAGTAATGAAGCTAACTGATCAGTAGAAGCCAATGCCTGAGAAAGGCACATATGTTTTGATCATGTAAAAAACACTTTGCCACAATTTTTTTCCTTTAACTTGCTATCGATTGTTTACCAATTGATTCAAAATAAAATGAATTGGTTTCTAGTTTTTAGGTAACTGGGCTCATCTTTGCACAACATCACCAGCTTTAAAGACTGAAATGGTCTGCTATCACAGAACCACAGAATGGTTGAGGTGGGAAGGAACCGCTGGAGATCACCTAGTCCAACTGCCCTGCTCAGGCAGGGTTAGCTAGAGCAGGTTGCCAAGGGCTGTGTCCAGTTAAGTTTTTAATATATCCAAGGATGGGGACTTTGCAATGTCCTTGGGTGGCCCATGTCAGAGCTTTGATCACCCCCAAAAGGTGTTTTCTTATGTTTAAATTGAAATTCCTCTATTTCAGTTTGTGTCCATGGCCTCTGTCCTTTCAGAAGGTATCAATGAGAAGAGTCTGGCTCCACCTTCATCACAACTTCCTATTCAGGTATTTATACCCATTGATAACAACCCCCCCATGCTTTCTCTTCTCAAAGCTAAACAATCACAGCTCTCTTGGCTTCTCCTTGTATGACAGATGCCTCAATCCCTTCATCATCTTCACTGTCCTTTACTAGACTAGCTCCAGTCTGCCCATCTTTCTTGTTTTAAGGAGTTCAGAGCCGGACCCAGCACTCCTGCTGTGATCCCACCCGTGCTGAGTGGAGGGGAAGAACAACCTCAACCTAATGGCAACACACTGCCTCCAACAGACCAGGATGACACTTGGTTTTTTTTTATGCAAGGGCACATTGTAGACTCAACGTCTGGGATGTTCACCACGGACACAGGTGAACACCAGGACATTAACACCAAGACAGCCAGCTCATTTTCTACAAAGTGGCTTTCCAGACAGTTGGTCCCCACTATCCACTAGCACATGAGGTTATTCCTCCCCAGGGGCAGGACATTTTCACTTCTCTTTATGGAACTTCATTAGATTCCAGATGATCCATTTCTCCTGTCAAGGTCCCCCTGAACAGCAGCATAGACCATTTTATCCACCAATCACTCCTTCAAGTTTTGCAGAGAGTGCAATACTAAAGTGTTTCATCATCGAAGTTATTAATGAAATGTTGAACAATACTAGCTCTAGTATCAGCCCCAGGAGTACACCATTAGTGACCATTAGAAACATGGGATTCCTTAGCCAAAGGCTCTAACCTTAAGCTCTGAAGGCAATAGTTTAAACCTCTTTTTTCTAAGGGCCACTCAGGAACCTAAACTGTTGTCCCGGTTTTTGGCTGGGATAGAGTTAATTTTCACCAGAAGCTGGAAGGGCACACAGCCAGGAGAGCTGACCCAAACTAGCCGAAGAGAGATTCCATACCATAGGACATCATGCTCAGTATATAAAGAAGGCTGGCCAAGGAGGAGTCACTACTGGAAGATATACTGGGCATCATTTTTCAGGGTGGTGAGCAAAATGCATTGTGTATCACCCGCATTGTATATTCTTTTAAAAGTATTATTTTTATTTTCCTCTTCCTTTGCTGTCCTAGTAAACTGTCCTTACCCCAACCCACAAGTTTTACCTTTTGCTTCTGATTCTCCTCCCCGTCCCACCAGGGGTTGGGATGGGGAAGGAGCAAGGGGGCAGCAAGGAGTTAATGAGCAGCACAGCTGCCAGCTGGAGCTAAACCACAACTGTGAACAGAGAGTCAGGCTCTTAAAACAACTTAGTAAAATGGAACTTTTTTTTTTTTTCTTAAATCTCACTTCTACGGTTAAAATTCATTGCTGCCATCAACCTTAACCTGAAAACCACACATCTCAAAGAGTCACGATCACCTTATTTGTTTGGTTTCCCTCAGAACAATTTAAAAATCAAACATAAAGCTGATGAAGGTAAAGTGGTGCGAGTTTTCAGTTGAACTTATGAAAGAGTATAGATTTTTCTCCCAGTCAATAGGCATGCAACAGGCACCAACTGAATGCCTTCAAAGTTTTAGAATGTGTCGAACTTACTCCCCGCCCAAAATAGAATAAGCAGCTCAGAGAAAAACAATCTGTAAAAGAAGATAAATTTCAGGGTCTGAAAGATATGCCAGTATTAGCTATACTGATCCACCCCCGCCCCTCCCCCCCCGCTTTCTTATTTTAGTTTTATCAAAATGACCAATTCCATGGCCTGATTTACATGGTCTTATCCTGGAATGTGAAATACGTCTTAAAGATGGGGGACAGAAATCTGCCTTATCCACTAGTCAGTGATAAACCCAATTTAATTTTCTACCAAGTATAAGTTACATTTTTAAAAAGCACACACAAAAATCGTTATGGCTTATCTTTCTTTTTCTTCCTTTCTGGAGTTGCATTTAACTAATGAAAATTATATTCTGAAGAACAGAAACCACCTTCTTTCCCCTTCCATTCACGCAAAAATAGAACCAGATTCAGAAGAAACCTAGAAGGATATCTGAAAAATATACTTCACTTACAACTCTTACCCATATTGAATCAAGGTTCGTAACTTGAGAGGCTAGACATGCCTCTAATGAATCTCAAGGCATTCAGAGTTGTTAAAAATAATAATAAAGACACTGCTAGACTCTCCTTTCACTCTCCAAGCTAGTAAGACTAAATGTATCAAGAACTCAGGTTTTGGGTTGTTGTTTCCCCCCTCCCACTCTGTAAAGATGTCCAAGATTTAAAAAAAAAAAAAAAAAATCAGCTTGAATTGACTTCTGCCTTCCTATTATTTTTCTGTTCAACTTCTAAACTCTATGCAGTACTCCAGGTCTCCTGGCTTATAGATGATTGTCAACCAAGTAAAGTGGTTAAGCTAGCAATTTCATCAAGCCAGAGCTTGTCTCTGGGTATTTCATGAAGGTAAAAGTATATCTACTCCTCACTGGACCATTTCTGAAGATATAAAAAATTCTATCTAATTCTAAAGCTTTACATATAATATGAATTTGCTTAATGAAATTAAGTGCCAACCCTTATTACTTCAGAGAGGTGAGAAAGCTATACAGACTCAGGCATTTCCAAACTGTTCTCTGACTTCAATGTAATCCCACTTGCTCTCACTATATATTTATTCAGTTTGTATTTTCTCAAAGTACCATAAGACTTCTACAGCTCATTTCTTCTTGCAAAACAAAGTCATTTACTTTAGTATAATTCACTTTAGCCTTGAATAAGTATGTGTAACAAGATGCTACTTTTACGCAGATCCTTTAACGCAAGGTAGTCTTAATTTTTTTTTTTTACTATAATTAACAGAGTAATATAGTTACATGAAGTACTCTTAGGTTAATTTTTAGGCCTAAAACCAGACATCTGCACCACTTTCAGAACCTCACATTCTCTTTACAGCCAAAACCACAGCATCATTTAATAAAGAAATTGTGATAAAAGTGCAAAATGCCTCAGAACTTTTCTTGCACTGGACTATTCAGCAAGACCACAAAATACTGTTCTTGAAAGACAGATATATTTACTGGTCAGGAAAAACATTCTTTGCTGTCTGGGGTGAATAGCCACTCTCATTCAGGTCTTCACACCTGACTGACCAGCTTCCCCAAGAGCTTTGGCTCAAAGCTCTGTGCTTTTNAGGGATGTCCCAGACCATATGACATCATGCTCAGTTTATAAGGAGCTTGGAGAAGAGGAAGAGGAGGGGCAACAGCATTCAGAGTGATGGTGTTTGTCTTCCCAAGTAACCATTAGGCACGATGGAGACCTGCTTTCCTGGAGATGGCTGAACACCTGCCTGCCCATGGACAGTGGTGAATGAATTCCTTGTTTTGCTTTGCTTGAGCATGCAGCTTTTGCTTTACCTATTAAACTGTCTTTATCTCAACCCACGAGTTTTCTCACTTTAACTCTTCCAATTCTCTCCCCCATCCCAATGGGGTGGGAGTGAGCAAGTGGTTGCATGGTGCTCAGCTGCCGGCTGGGGTAAAACCACAACACACATAAACCAGCTAACTACAAGACAGCTGGCACAATGTATACAAAACTTTAATTCTAAAGAATAGCCCATCAGCATCCTAATTGCATTGGTTCATCAGGCTAGGAAACAAATTAATATATCTGTATGTTCAGTGAAATGTGGGTTAAGTTTTCCTGCACAACATCAAAAGACTTGCATATCTTTTCTGATCCTTGAGCATTACCGTGTTCTCTACCTGAAATACAGTCTGAAGAACAACAGGTTCTCATTTTTTTGTTTGTTTGTTGGGCAAATGCATAAAATACAGCCTTCCCAGTGGAAAAATAGAAGTTATTTAAGGAAACAGAAGTTATTTAAGAACAAAATTTTCTAGTTCAATTTATAAAAGAAGTGTCATTCCACTTCATGATTTCATTGAGAGGATCGAACCAGAATAGGATAAATCAAAAACAAATGGTTTAACACACAGCTCTGAACCAGACATCCAAAAAATTCAAATACACTTCACAATTGAAAACACTCAGTTACCAGCACTTATCTCAATGTTTGGAAAAGGAAATTATTGGTCAGGAAAAAAAGTGGTATGTTGAAATAACTGTAATTTTGCAAATATTCAGTGCTCTGCAAAAGGTTCAATAAAAATAACATTTATTTAGAAAGCCTCACTTGTTCTTCCCTGAAAGAATCTGAAAGTTGTTTTGGTTTTGTTTTTGTTTTTTTTAACATTTAATTCCACTACCACAGCAACTCTACAACTGTCTTTGAACTCCAGCTGCCATGGATTTCATACAACAGTCTTTCTCCCTTTAATAAGTATACACCATGGAGCAAGCTACAGTACAATGCCAAACAGTCCTCTTCCACTCTGATTTCTCCAACATGTTTTATAACGTATTCCCAAGTAAAGGAAAAGGTAAGGCAACCACTAAAGAAATCTGAGCTACTAGAAAGCTCAGTCCTCCAGTCACCTTGCAGAAATAGCTGCTAATCTAGCCCAAGATTTTCAAAGTTTACAATCTTCAAGCCAATGCACAGCCATTCGAGGGAAATTATTCTACTCAGCAACAAGTATTTTCTCCCCCACATCTAGAGCACAACACAGAAAAATCTCTCTACATAAATACCAAAATAAGCGCTCTAAACAAAACCACATCAAATGGATGCAGGTGCTACGTGAGGATTTAAGTGAACTACCTCTGATCAATACACATGCTAGCTGAAGAGCCTCTGAAAAATGAGCTCTAAACACCCAGAAAAACAACGTTTTCTTCCTATATTCCAAACATCTACAGAAATACCATAGAAAGCATGCAACTTGTACTGTAAAAAGGAAGAGCTACTAGGACATCAAATACTCTGCCATCTGACCAAGTCAAAATTGACTGTGTTTCACCTAAGAGCTTCGTAGCTGTAGCATGCTTCTGCTTCAGCTGTTAAGAGAGAACTACAATTCTCTGGGTAAAGTGTAACAGTATGCATTTTGAAATTTGATTTTGAGTTTATTCAACATTAGAAATCATGTAAATAGCCGAAATTAAGCGCTCTCAATTGTTTCTGTATTTTATATATACAGGCTATCAATACCCTCCAAAAGGGGTTTAGAGATTGCAAAATTGTAATTGCAAGTTACTATATTAAAAATGCCTCTGATCCAAAAAGCACCTGGCTATGTATTTTACATTGTTACTCATTAGTTCCCACAATATCTCTTCAGTCTTCTCTTTTTTCATCAAGACAGAAACCTTTGTCTTTACAGCAGCTGCACCTGACCAGGAACCGATCAATTGGATACTCCCTGCCCACTTTCATCCAACACTGCACATCTATCTGCAACTACTATTTCAGTATAAATCCCTACTATTTTGGTATAAGCCACACTGACAATTTCGTCTTAACCGATCCCCCTTCCCTGGACGTCAGCAGAGAAAGATGAAAAGACACAAGTGATTTTACACATTTTCCTACCCATGACAAAAGAAAAAATGATGCTCCTTAAAGAATTTCCTAAAATATCACATATCCTGATTCTTCTTGCAATTTAAAAAAAAATAATAATAATAAAAAAAAAAATCTATCTTCTTGTTAAAAGGTTGAAAGTTAACAAACATGTTTTAGTGATGATATGAGAACTTAAAATAACATCTAAAAAAGAAAAAAAAAAAAAAGAAAAAGAATACCCCTGACCTCCAGCTTCTCAGTTTTTCAACAGTATAGACAGCATATGCATGCTTCATGATACAGCACAGCAAACTAAAACACAGCTACTTCTACAACTTCTACAAGACACTCAAAGCTTTCCAAAGCAAGCCATTACCAGTCCACGTGACTTTTTTGCCCCAACAACGGGTGCAGGACATGTTGTCCTGATCTTAAGTTGTTATATAGTACTAATTCTTTATCTACTGACAGCTTTATTATATCTTTAAGAATAAGAGTTTTATTTGTATGTATTCACCACTGAAAGATATTTTATTCCATTTCATACTTCAAAGACAAAATTAGCTTCCAAGCAGAACTAGTATATGATTTACAATACCCATTTCTTCCCCACATACAAACCGGTAAGTATGGCAACACAACATCTTAATAAAAATAATACTAAAGGTAAGGTATATGACACAAACAAGAACAAATACAAATAAAACTACTACTAAGCTCTCATTATCACAATAATCAATCACCCTGGGAGTTAGGTATTGCAATGGCAATGCCAAAATAAAATTGACTTACCTATACTAGGTGGACTGCCATAATTTACAGGGGACTCTGGAGGCCTGCCACAATGTAGTGCAGCAAGAGCAGATCCCTTCCACACAACATGTTTGCAACCTGTTTTAAAAGAATTACACATAAATTGTAGGCAAGTGTCTTGTCATGCAAAACCACAAAAAAAGGCATGAAATACCAAGAACTCTCAAAATTCCCATAACATTTTCATACTTTTGTTTGTACGAAGCAAAGACTGTCTGCCAGCTCCTAGTAACGTCTGCACGCCAGGGACACTTTGGGGAATTTCTTGCTCTAGAAGTGGTCCAAGTCGATGGCATATTTGAAGCAAGTGATCAGGTGCCAAGTGTCTGTAATATTTCACCTATTACAGGAAAGAGCAAATAAAACATTTAATAAAGAACATAATATTTTTAAAGAATTACTGGTTTAATTTTTTACCCCAGACTGTTATACAAATTAGTAAGAAAATTATAGTATATTATGGATAAAAACAAATAATGACCTTTAAGTACAATAATTCATCCCAGTTGGTCCTAATTAATTCTTCTATTCAGCACATGCCACTTTGTACAGAGAACCGTTGGTATTTACTACTTTCTGACTTTAAGGCACAGTTGGTCATAGACTAATGAACTCCTTTATAATCACAGTGAAAAGTGTGAAGTATCTATTCAAGATTATATTTAAATAGTGGTCTGGTCAATTTAACTTACTGTAAGATAAAGATGCAACAAACAGAATTTTGGAAGATTCACATACACCAAATAAATAACATAGCTTTGTAGAAGACAATGCAAAAACATTGTGCCTCAACTCACCACTTGAATGTAACAATGTTGAACCAGTATTAATGACTGCCCAGACAAAACCAGTTCATTCTTTTGAACTACTATAATTCTAGATCAGAATACCACGTTACGTAACAAGAAAAAAATCTTTGAAATGTCACAACAGTAAAATCCTATTAACATAAAGCTTTTGGTTATGAAATAGAACTTTTAAAACACATAAGCTATTGTCAGCTTAGACTATAACAAAGAAAATTTAAAATAATAAAATTAAAAGGGAGAATAGAAACTCAGTTATCTTCAGTTCTTGTATAGGATTTGGTATGTAGTAGTTTCATCCCTCATATAGCCTGAAATATGTCTTCACGGTTTTACTTTGCAGAAATAAAAAAGTATTGTAGTAAAAAAGCTTGCACTGTTTTGTTATTCTGCAACTAGAGAAGACCATGACTGACATTTTAGGCAGACTGATGCTTCTGTATTACATCCAATTAACAGGACTATCCTCGCTCTTTATCAAATGTGCTCCTGTGTTGCTGACACACCGTAATCACTTCATATATTCTAGCAGTTTGTTAACATAAGGAGTGCTGATGTCTGAAACCGAGGTTCTGGAAAAGCCTTGCTTACACCAGTAATTCTCACCACCACCAAGGCAACCGTCTAGAGAAGGAGGAAAAGTTTTCTCTTTTGCTCCTGTCATGGTTTCACCCCAGTCGGCAGCTCAGCCCCATGCAGCCACTCACTCCCTCCCAGTGGGATAGGGGAGAAAATCAGAAGGGTAAAAGAGCGGAAACTTGTGGGTTGAGATAAAGACAGTTTAATAGGTAAAGCAAAAGCCGTGTGGCAAGCAAAACAAAATAAGGAATTCATTCACTACTTCCCATCAGCGGGCAAATGTTTAGCCATTTCCAGGAAAGCAGAGCTTTCCTTCTGTGAATTATATTACATTTGTAGAAGGCCTTGCAAGCTGTCTGAATCTGACTGCCTACAAGTTAAATGACTTCCAAAATGAAATCAAGTTAAAAAAAAAAAATAAAAAAAAAAAAGGTTTTCTTTGAAAAAAAAATAGGATTTTTTTTATATAAAGCTAACAGTTGATTGCACAGATCAGTTCCTTCAAAGTACTAAGTTTAATGGCATCAGACAGGCATTCTTTTAGAAGAGTAGCAAAAAATAATCCATTGAATTCAGAACTTGCTATTCTGATTCATTTTTCTCATCAGTAACATGCAAATAAAACTTGCTTTTTTTCCACTTAAAGGAGGAATCACATTCAAAATACATGCTTAAGAGCCCTAAAATATCAGAATAGCCATAAGCAGAGACAAAGCCATGTACATCAACAGCCCTGATCCATTTCCTTAGCTTTTGTTCTCCTTTGCTCCTATCAAAAGAATTAGTAAAATCTTAAAAAATATTTAACAAATATAATTCTATCTGAAACTGGACTTCATGTCTGCAGAATCTGAACTTCTCTCAAATAATTAGTGATTTTTTTTTTGTTTAACCACAAATACTACTACATATGTAATACAGTTATCATTTTATCCTGCTCAAGACCCTTCAGTTTTACACATGCTCACAAATGCACAAAATCTAAAGTAAGTGAAGCAAATCGGCTCCGACACATTCCAAAACTACAGCTAGCTGACATCTTGAGTCATGCTTCTCATGATTTGTCATAAGCCATGTGTTCACTTTTTTATTTTAGCAGAAACTAGGTAGTCTCAATTCGTTGTGTAATTTTTAAAGCAAATGTTTTGAAAAAGGACGATCTATTTGTATTAATCTTGATCACACCTATTAAAGATCTTAGTATGTAACTTACACCTACACTATAGTCTCTCCTCATTTAAATCCATTTGAGTGAAAACAGCTATTTATGCCACGTTACACAGTAGTTTTGTGGTGCTTCTGCATGGCATTTGTCCGATTAATCATTGTTCATTGCTAAACAGCATTCATAACCAGCTCATTAACAAACTGATTCAACAATATTAAGTGAGCTGTATGCTTAAAAAAAAAAAAAAGTTACACTGGCCATCTAAACATTTGTCGGTTCCAGAAAGCTTATAAAACTATTTCATGAAACCTACACAGCCAACATTTGGCTCTTATTTTCCTATGTAAAACTAAAGGACACACAAGAAACTGTCAAAACTAAAGCAGCTTCATTTCACTGTAAAATCTTCTAGGAAAAACCCCTCTTATTTCATTATAGGTTTTATTTGGACTTACTTCTTTCCCTTTTTCTCCTTCTATAAAGGAGGAAATGGGAGAACTTAAATAATTTATTAAAAATAGGCTACTAAGTAAGTTTTCCCTAGGTGAAGTACTTCCTTGTCCATCAGAAAAAAGAAATAAAAATCTTATTTTAACAATATTAATAGAATACATCAGCTAAAAGGGACCTACAATGATCATCTAGTCCACCTGCCTGACCACTTCAGGGATGCCCAGAAGTTAAAGCATGTTATTAAGGGCATTGCCCAAATGCCTCAAACACTGACAGGCTTAGGGCATCGATCATCTCTCTAGGAAGCCTGGTCCAGTGCCAATTTGTATGCATGACTATTAGCATTACAGCAGAAGTCACAAATGAAAAAAGTTTGTAACAGAAATCCACCTTTGTCCTGATTCCCTCTTTTGGGGGGAAAAAAAAAAAAAAAAAAGGAGGGGGGAAACAAACCACCCCCCCACACAGAAAAGGAGAAAAAAAAAAAAAGAGAACTACAATGTGGCAGCAACAACTCCGGAAAGTACAAGGTATAGAATTTTATTTAATACATTAAATAATAGAGTGGCTTGAAAGCTGAAATTATTTGGATTGTTCTAAGGTGCAGCCTACCAAGAGACAATTCTTGCACTGACAAACTATAAAAAGAAGCTAGAAGCAACATAAAATATACCTACCGCTCTCTGTCCTCCTCTTGAAATAAATAATAACAAAAAAAGCCTGTCAAGAGTACTTTCAAATCAGATTTAAGTGACAAACACAAAAAAAGAAATAAAATTCTTTTTTAAAAGGACACTTTAAAAGCTTTGTCAAACAAAAGCTCATGACAACTCAATAGAATGACAGAAATTTGTCTTGATATCAATCTCTGACTCCAGGATGAGAAAGTAAAAGCGAAAGGAAAGAAATAACAGATGCACGAGTATTTAAAATTCATACAGCTCTAAATTAAAAGTGAAAACTGGACTCTACAAACAGGAATTTTAAAATTTTATGCCAAAACTTTGATGTCAAACAGAATATAAACAGCAGTGATTTCTTCCCTGCCAGTCCCACCCTAGCTGAAATTGTAGCTGGTTTCTTTCCTCCTATTATGCTTTCTGCAACATCTAACTCTGCTCTTTTCTTCCAACAGAACATCAGCTTTTATAAGTATAATAATGAACTCTCTTTTTGTTCGAATAGACTTTTCACATAAGACAAGCTACTAATATTTCTTAAACATTACTGTAACAAAAATCCGAACTCCAATAGTAAGTACAAGATTTTCAGACCTTAAGCACAAGTAATATTTTCTAGAATATAAGCAGCAGCGTTACTCTCAACTTCACCCTTTATCTACACCCAACTTTCCTTATACTAGACAAACAGCATGGGAATACACAAAATGAAGTTACACGCTATTTGGACTAACATCTAAATCTTTACTCTCTCTGAAATGGACCTAAGTGTTTGTATTTTCATTCTGCATGACTCTGCAGAATAGTTCAGCATCAGAATCACAATGAATGCATCAACAGAATCATGATTTGACCTAGACTCTTTAGTTAAATTTGTAATACATAATGCAGTTATTCACTGCCAGTGTTTTAGACATCAAATAAAATATGACCCTATTCTGCATTCTGCTCTAAGCACTACACATACTGAGGCATTCTCCAAAGTATTGTTGTTGGATTCCACCCCCCCCCCGCCACGCTAACAGTTAACAGGCTTAACTACAAGTTTGACTGTAAATATTTTTCAGAAAAACATACTTGCACACAAGGACATTTGAGAACAAAATCTAGAGTCAGTCAGCTATCTATAGTTCAAGATGTGAGAGCTCAATCTTACTAATACCAGCAGCTCTCCCAGCTTTAACTATTCTGCTATGTAACACATTACCCTAAACAAGCTCCAAATTGAATTACAGTAATTGTTGTACTGTATCAGACCATCAATCTAATTGAGTACCCTGTACCATCAGCCACTGCCTTATCACTTCAAAGAAAAGTAATTACACTTTATTGCAACTTCTAATTTTAAAGCTTTTTTTTTTTTTTAATTTTTTTTTTTTTTTTTTTTTTTGGGGGGGGGGGTAAGTCAGAGGATGACAGACAACAGGGAAAGTAGAATTGGAGAATTAACTGTTTTTTGCTGAAGCATGTTTATTTCTTAGGTACCTTCTAATTGTGCCTGAGTTAGAAGTATACAGATACTTAGCCACTATTTCCTATAGGAATGCCTATTATTTTAACCAAGATTACTTTTTCTGTAATGAAATGGACCTATATGAAACCAGCCATCCCAAAAACATGCTGGGTTTTTAACTATTTAATGCTTTTAATAGGTGTGAGGCCAGAGCAGACAAAAACCTCAAACCTTAGTATAAACAAGACTCTGCTGCAAACTTGCTACTTACCACACAAAAAGGTATGAACAGTTTCAGCCTTATGGGGTATGACATTCAACTGTACCTATTACTGTTAGATTACCTGTACCTATTTGCCTATCTTTAAATTTATTCATAACATTTTGTGGATTTTTTTGTGTTTTGTTTTTTAATAAAAGGTACACCTTAGAAACTTTATATTTCTCTTTAGCCCATCTCTCATCAGTGTTTCTTAGTCTGAGTTTGAAAGAACTAGCACAAAACATTTGACTTTGCACAATGAACAACAGCCTTCTCATTAAAATAGATGGTAGAGAGGCTCTAACATCACCTAAGTTCCCAGCCACGGGAATAATCTGTAGAACAGAAATGCTTGTCTTTTAGAACTAAAAGGAAATAATTTAAGTTGATGTATATCCAACAGAAGCAGTGATGAGACCAAAACCATTGCTAAGGCTCATAATCATTTCACAGGTTTCCTTATCTCCAGTGCCAAGTCTTTCAGATCACCTTCCAAAACACTGCATACTTTCCCCAAAATACTATTAATAACAAAAAATAGATGATGATGCAGCTCTCCGATTCAATGCAAGTTTTATTTTTGCTCCCTATTTCTTTGAATACCTTTACAGTGTAACATTTCCTGAAATAAACCACTTATTGTTTGTTTACTTATTAAGAAACAGAATTATTAAACAGTAACCACAATGCTGCCTAAAAGACTTTACTATGTTAGGTATTATATGAACAACGAAATACAGCATCAATGTACTTAGTGTCCCAGTCCCACAGATACTCTTTGTAACTTCACATGCCTTTGCATAACCAAAAAGAACAGTGGGATGGCCTGAAAATAGTTTTGTCATTTTCCCTTTAAATCACATTTAATAATTGTGGGCAGTGGCAGGGGAAGAGAAAGGGACAAACATTAGGAACTGTTTATTACTATTTTGCTGAGAATAATAAGGCATACTGCCCACTAAATCCATGGCACCATCTTCCTATTTGGTATGAATTCCCTGCCTTCTCCCTCCTCATCCACCACCACCATGAATAAAGTTCTAATTCAGAGAAAGTGACAGTTACATGAATACTTTAGATAAGAAAATCCACACAACATTTCTGATCATATACACTATGATGCTTGTATCCTAGAACGCTTCAAAAACAAACAAACAACAAAAAACAACACTCACAAATCCCACCCCCTGAAAAACAAACAACAAAAACCCAACCATTCTCTGCAGTAGCTCTAACTTGTTGCAGTGAATTTTAACGGTTGGCTTCATCCAGCTGAAGCCCAGTTTGCTCCTGAAAGGAGCAACCCCAACACATTCCCCAAGCCCTCCACACGCACTCCTACAATCTCCCTCATGGCAGTGGTAGGGCCCACGTTCCTGAACACAAAAGAGCTGAACTGTCATGAAAATGATTTTTGTACTGTTCATTTTTTCAGACAGTTCAGCTCCCTTATCCGACTGACCGCGTATTTGGATGAGTGCTCATGCCTACACAAAGGATGCAGCAGAAATGCAAAGCTTTCATCCACGGCATACAATTACAGCAACTACACCCATAGTGAAATTGCAACATGAAAAAAACAATTACCCTCGAGTCAAATGATGCACCGTAGTTTGTTCATGTGTCAAGGCCCTAACAAAAGTGTTTTAAAGCCTAACTGCACAGCACTTAAAAAACCATCTTTAACCATAATCTATAAACAATTCACAAGGCTGCCAAATTGAGCTGTTAACTCTTGCAAGGCCTCAATTTCTGGCCTCCATCATGAGCGATCCTCTGTCTTTCAAAAAGAAGAGAAAAATAGCTGGCTTACCATCAGCAAGCTTTCACAATGAATGCAAGACAATACAAAGCATCCTGAGATCTGTTACTGAAGAGTCCCTCCATCCTTGGTACACCTAGGTTGAAAGTGGCCTACCAGGGACTCGACTCTCAGGAAGTCTTTGGTTACAATACAAATAGCAATCTTAATACTGATGATATAAAAATGAGACTGGGACTCTGAAATAAGATACTACACACTCAAACCAAGATTCAAGTGTTTTATACCACAAATGGTGACTATAGAAGAATGTAATATAGAAATATTAGAATTCAAGAAAAGTCACTTAATAATATAAAACATAGTAAAGTGGCATTTCTGAACTCATGTATTTTCCTGTAGTGTTACAGGCTTGCACAGCATGGTGTTAGCTTATAAGAAAATGAAACATTTACTTTCACTGACCAAACAGAAAAATGAAAGTAATTTACAGGATGAAAATTGCATCGATTCAACATTATTTGCACAAATTAAGTTACAGAAATAAAATACCTAAGGCTATAAATTTAGTTCTAGTAACAGAAAGTTAACTCTAATAAGAATTCCTAAATAAATGTTTTCAAAATGAGAATAAAACCAGGAACATCATCATCTCTTGAAAGATATCCACTTAACAGATATATAATAAAAGGCATTATTTTGCAAACAACAAAACATAAGCTTGGGATTAAATCCCATCCCCTGTTACACAGAGCCTTAATTCCCTTCTACAGTAAAAGACAGACATCTAACACTACATCTACGGGTATTTTTATTTCTTAGCTTTTCTCCCTTCAGTCCCTTCTATGAAGTTTAGTGAAAGGTCAAGACATTCAAGTCTGAGAAGTGGTACCAAAACATGACAAAATATGCCTTCTTCAGAAAGACGTCAGCATCTTAAATCTGGAAATTTTTTTTAAATAAAAAAAAAAAGAAACAGAAGATTAGCTAGATCATCATCACCATCTAACTTAAAAGCTAAAGATTCCTTGGTTTGAGATAAACAAATCTTTGTTTAATGAAACAAGACATCGTGAAAAACACTTCTTTTGTATGAAATGTAGCCATCAGGCTGCAAATACAGTTCCACACCAGCTTTCGCAAGCCTAAAATGGCAAGTAATACAAAGTTCACGCATCTTTGACAATTGAAGCAAGAGCAGGCAGACAGGATGGAGAGAAGCATCAAGAACGAAGTAACCAATTTCTTTTCCCCCCTTCTCCCAACATCTAGGTAGGGACAAGGTGGAAAAGGACGTACAAATGTTTAGCAAGAAGTCTAAGAAAACTTTGTTAGGAACAGAGGAAGGACCTAGTCAGCATCACATCTCCAAATATATGTACCCAGGATTAAGTCCAAATTTTGAGGAAGAACATCTTATGTCATTACATACCTATTCTGACTAAATTAAATTCTTGGAAAAAAGGGTCTGAATGAACTTATTTCTCATCAAGTCTTCTTCCTTCAACCTTTAAAATGTCTTTTTCCTCACTTTTTTTTTTCCCCACATCCTTTTATATTCTGACTACATAAAAGAAACCCAAATCCATTCTACATTAAGACCACACCTCCGATTCTTTGTAATTTACAAAATAAAAGAGAAAGATTCATGGTAAGTTTTACCAAGCAACTTCCAACCATTGTTTGGAATGCATAATATGGTCTTATGGTCTTACAAATAAATAAGAAGAGCATAATAAATCATGCAAAAGTATCAGCACTTTGAAATTCCCAGTTGAATTTCTATATGATCTTTGATTTCAGGAAAATTGAAAAGTATTGGTACGTACAAATATGTTTTCAACAAGTCAACTGCTATCAATTCTTCCACACCACATGCATTAAAAATGCCTGGGCCAATCCACCTCTTGCTCCAGAGAAACCCAATGCAGTAAGCAAGCCTGTTCCAACTACAATAAATACCTACAATTCATACTGTAACATTTGTAACATAACTAAAATAACATGTATGCCAACAGTCTTTATCAGACACATTACAGGTGGGAACTGTTCTGTCTTCTTTGGTGTGAGCTCAAAAGTCCTCTACATATCTAAGTCTCAAAAGTACTGGAGTTCACAACTACTATAACCAACCAGAAAGCCTGAAGGGAAATCTTGCTTTGATGAACATTACAAGCAGGGCTCAGTCTTCCTCTGAAATCCCATTCAGAAATTCAGAGACTAAATTATACAACAGTGCACCTGTAATGAAAACAATACTAGCAGCAAGTTGCTAACAGACACAATTCAGACATCTTAATTGCTGTTTTCCCAACTACTATAGTTCACAACATATTAGAAAAAAAAAAAAATCAAGGCCCCTCTCTGTTAGCAAGAACTACACCACTGCAAGTAATACTTTTTTTTTTTTAAATCACTGATCTACACCCGATATGAAAAGCATACACTGGAAGATTAAAAAAGCGGAAAAAAAAGAGGACAAAACAAAAATACCACGTAAGTCAAATGTGTGTGCTATGAACCTGGCAGGTCCTGTTATTCCTACACACCAGACACACTGTATACAAATAAACGCAAAGCCATACGATGCACCTAACCAGTATACGCGGGCACACATCTCACTAGGAAGGACAACTCAAAACCGACCCACCCCCGATGTAGATCCCGACCCAAGTTAACGGAACAGCGACGACAAAACCGCCCCAGCACAGCGACCTGGGCCCCGATCTCCCGCTGCTGGGCGGCCGGTCGGGCGGAGGGAGCCGCCGGGGGCCGGTGCTCCGCTGTGCCATTGTGTGCGCGCGCGGGCGGCGCNGCGCTGCTCCCGCCTGCCCGCACCACGTCCATGACGTACCTCTATTTCCAGCCCGGCGAGGCCGCGGCTCTCGCATTAGGGCGCTTGTTGTTATTTACCCCGCGCCGCCGGCCCCGCGCGGACGGCCCCGCCGCAGCGCCCCGCGTCTCGCCTCGGGGCCAAGAGGGAGAGAAGGAGGGGACCGAGGTGTTTAAAAAAAAAAAAAAAAAAAAAAAATCAAAAAGTTGTTTTTTTTTTTTTTTTTTTTAAAGTGGGGGGATGTTGTATACTAAGACTTGGCATTGTTCTGAAAAAAATTCCCTTTCCCTTAGGTANGGGAGAGTGAGGGAAAAAAAAAACAAAAAACAAAAAAAAACTTTGCTCGCTGCAGCGCGGTCGGCCCCGGCCGCTCCGCTTACCAGGTTCTCGTAGCTCCGAGGATGCTCCTTGCCCGTCCAGTCTGTACGCTTGGGCAGCAGCTAGGGGAGGGAAGAGAGGACACCCCGGGAGCGCCCCCCCCCCCCCGAGAATCCCCCCGGCAGTGCCCGGGATGGGGCGGGGGAAGCGGGAGAGAGCGAGGGAAGGGGGAGGGAGGGTGCAGGCGGGGCGAGCGCCGGGTGCGCGGCGCCGCTTACCTCTTTCTCCGCCACTTCTCGGATCAGGACCTGCGGCAACAACAAAAGGGGGGGTATAAGAAAAGAGGGCCGGTTTTCAAAAGAGAAAAAAGGGAGAAAGAGGACGAGGCTGCGAGCGCGCCGTCCGATCCGCCACCCTGCCCGGCCGCCCCCTCCCCGCCAGGCCCGGCGGCGCCATCCATCCATCCCCTACCTGAGCCGCTTGTTGGCAGGGTCCGTCCTCCAAAAAGCGAGCGATGAGGAAGTAGAGCTCTGAGGGGAAAGGAGAGGCGGTGAGGGCT
>VXBL01002513.1:282252-297287 GCA_013400195.1 Aramus guarauna | reverse complement strand
GGGGGGGGGGGGTGTGTGTTCTGTTGAGCTGCAAAAGGAATTGCCCACATGAAATTTAGATAACATTGAAAATAATACGTTGACTTTTAAAAGAAAGGATCACATGCATCCTGTTAATCATAATTTCATCAGAACTTAATCTTTACGTCTCAAAGCTTAAATTTCAAGACATAGTTAAATTTCAGAGAATTCTGGAAAATTTATTCTGTACAAATAGAAAAGAGAGTCATCTAATAAATTGCCAAAAATATTTCCTGCAGAGCCTGCTAGTTGTGAGGTTTTTCTAGTTTTGATTTTTCTGTTTTTAAGGGATGAACAAGGAGTGCGGAGAGAAAGTGAGAAAGTAGCAGATGAACCAGCAGGCAGCCAGGGCAAGTCACCTGTGCTATAGGAAGGCTTTCCATCCTTCAGGTAAATGCCCAAGTTAAGGAAGAATTGATTTATGCCAGAGTTCAGAGTTAGTAACTTAAAATCACAGAGGTTCCTCCTGAACTTCTCGTATTGATGTTTCTGGTTACCGAGAGTTAAAGATTACGGTAGGTTCTCAAACATCAGCAGGTACAACAGATGAGGAGAAGGCTGAGGTACTCAAGTTTTTTGCCTCAATCTCCACTGGCAATCTCTTTTCCCACACCTCTCAAGTGGATGGACTGCAAGACTGGGGGAGCAAAGTCCCTCCCACTGTAAAAGAATAACAAAATGGCAGGAGTTGGAAGGGTCCTGTGGATATCATCTAGTTCAACCCCCTCTTCTAAAGCACGATCACCTACAGCAGGTTGCACAGGGTCACATCCAGGTCAGCTTTGAATATCACCAGAGAAGGAGACTCCACAACCTCTATGGGCAACCTGTTCCCATGCTTTGTCACCCTCAAAGTGAAGTTTTTCCTCGTATTCAGACAGAGCTTCTGGTTGGTAACTACCTGAGGAACCTGAACATACATAAGTCTATGGGACCTGACAAGATGCATCCCAGAAGCCTGAGGGAATTGGCTGAAGTAGTTGCCAAGCCACTCTCCATGATACTTGAAAAGCCATGGCAGTCAGGTAAAGTCCCCTGTGACTGGAAAAGGGGAAACATTGCACCCATTTTTAAAAGGGTAGAAAGAAAGACCCTGGGAATTACTCACCTGTCAGCCTCACCTCTGATCCTGGGAAGATCATGGAACAGATCCTTCTAGAAACTGTGCTAAGGCACATGGACGACAGGGAGGTGATTCAAGACAGCCAGCATGGCTTCACCAAGGGCAAGTCCTGCCTGACCAACCTAGTGGCCTTCTGTGATGGAGTGACTGCATCAGTGGACAAGGGAAGAGCTACAGATGTCATCCATCTGGGACTTCTGTAAGATCTTTGACACAGTCCTCCACAACATCCTTGTGTCTGAGTTGTGGAGATATGGATTTGATGTGTGGACTGTTCGGTGGATGAGGAATTGGTTGGCTGGTCACATCTGGAAGGTAGTGGTCAATGGCTCAATGTCCAGATGGAGATCAGTGACAAGTGGTGTCCCTCAGGGGTCTGTATTGGGACCAGTACTGTTTAGTATCTTCATCAGTGACATAGACAGTGGGATCAAGTGCACCCTCAGCAAGTTTGCCAACACCACCAAGCTGTGTGGTGTAGTTGACATGCCTGAGGGATGAAATGCCATCCAGAGGGACCTGGGCAAGCTTGAGAAGCGGGCCCATGTGAACCTCATGAGGTTCAACAAGGCCAAGTGCAAGGTCCTGCATACAGGTCAGGGCAACCCCTGGTGTCAATACTGGCTGGGAAATGAAGGGACTGAGAGCAGCCCTGAGGAGGGCTTGGGGGTACTGGTGGATGAAAAGCTGGACATGAGCCAGCAATGCGCACTGGCAGCCCCGAAAGCCAACCATATCCTGGGATGCATCAAAAGAAGCACAGCCAGCAGGTCAAGGGAGGTGATTCTGCCCCTCTACTCTGCTCTCATGACACTGCACCTGGAGTACTGCATCCAGCTCTGGGGGGGCCCAGCATAAGAAGGGTATAGATCTGTTGGAGTGAGTCCACAAAGATGATCAGAGGGCTGGAGTATCTCTCCTATGAAGACAAGCTGAGGGAGTTGGGGTTGTTCAGCCTGGAGAAGAGAAGGCTCCGGGGAGACCTTAGAGCAGCCTTCCAGTACCTGAAGGGGCATACAGGAAAGCTGGAGAGGGACTGTTTACAAGGGTTTGTAGTGACAGGACAAGGGATAATGGCTTTAAGCTGAAGAAGGGTAGATTTACATTAGCTATTGAGAAGATTCCCCCCCGCCCCTCCAATGAGGGTGGTGAAACACTGGAACAGGTTACCCAGAGAGAGGTGGTAGATGTCCCATCCTTGGAAACATTCAAGGTCAGGTTGAATCAGGCTCTGAGCAACCTGAACTAGTGGAAGATGTCCCTGCTCATTGCAGGGGAGGTGGACTGGATGACCTTTAAGGTCCCTTCCAACCCAAACTATTCTATGATGAAGATTCTTTTCCTCAGACTTTGCACAGCAGTTGCTGACAATTTTAACAACACAGGCAGCTGATTTCTAATGCCCAGACCCGAGCTCTGGTGCTGTTTAAGGTATTACTTAAAACTTATTTTTGGAGTAGTAAGTGTTCTAAAAAAAAAAACAAAAAAAAACCACCCAAACCTAATCCCATTTAAAAGCAACCAAAACACTATACATTTCTTAAATTCTAAGAACATAGCAGCACCTCTGCTGTTTTTTCCAGTCACAGTCCTTTTCTTTTGAAGTCCTCTACAAGTGCTAGTGAAAACAGTCCAAATGAGAAGTCTTAGGTCCCCTTTGAGTCTTTTAATCTAAGATTCAAGTAAAATTAGAAAACCCCTCAACTAAAATTGACTTTTTGATTTATGGTCCACCACTCTCAGTGCATCCAAGATGTCATCAGATTAAGTGTAACTCTGAAAGGTGTTGTTCCCGTATACACCTGACCCTGATTTTCAATTTGAAAGTTTTCAGCAGCTAGCATCCTTGGATTTTTCTCCTCCCTCCAGGAGAGTGGTGTGACCACCCAATAGTTGTTGGCTGTTTCTAATAGCGTAGGATTCTCTGTAGGAGGACAGGTCATGGCATACTTACACACAACATTTTGAATTCCAGTACACAGAAAGCACTTGTTGCCGTATTCCTCAATTTTGAATTTTGCCCATACTAGTAAACTGAGGAGCACCAGTACCCACTCTGAGGCCAATTGCCTCATGCCAGTGGCCATATCTGTACTATTAAACTCTTTAAACCCCCCCAAACAGGATGGCTGCATCTGCATCGTCAGCTGGGGCTGAGCTAACTGATGAACCATGCCAAGGGTTGCTTAGGAGAATGCTGCTTGGACCAAGTGCACGCATTCTGCTGACGACATCCTAACGCTGTAAGCAGTGGGCTTCGAGCCTCCAGCTCTGCACCCTGGCACCTTCTAATTTGCTAGCATAGTCACAGCCTTTGCAACAAACAAAACCAGACTGCCATTGTGCTTTACTTCTAAAAAAAATCAGATGTCTTCTTAGTGAGGTATAGTATATAAAATATGGAATACGTCCAACATAGATGTCCTTTGTTAGGAAGTTCTAGAGGCTGAGATAAATCTTAGCTAGTTTGTAACAAACCTTAACAGATCTCAGTCCATTTTTGCTCAGCCTCTGAATTATTTGATTTCATTCTGTCCAGCAAATAATGAGAAAACTCTGAAACACTTAAAATGATCACAAAAGCTTCTCAGGGCCACACTAAAGATCACTGAAGGAAGAGTTGATGTGGAAAACAAACCTGGAAAATAGAAAGTATAAAACTGCGGAGAAGTTGAAAGAAAACAGTGTAACATTAAATGGAGGTAAACATAAATCAACAGCTGTCAGGGAGATTCACAGTATGTCTCAAAATCTACAGTGTGCTGAACTGGTAACTACCTGTTTTTTAAAGGTAGTCCAGAGCTGGTTGCAGTTGTTTGCAACAAATCCATTTAAAAGTGCTTGAGGGTTATTGCAAAGGAGATGCTATGTGATCAAAGGCTTTGTCAGACCTTACTAGGAACAGGAAGGCTAGTTAGTGCATGAAAAGCACTGGAAAGAATCCTTAAATGGGATTTGGGCATGAAGTTTCATGCTCTCGTTCTTATCTGGTGAAAATAGGACTATTGGGGGGAAACACCCAGTTTTGAAAACAGTAATGTATAAACAGAGCCCTTTATTCACAGTCCAACAATAGCATAAAAGGTATCAATCTGCTAAACATGACAGATGCAGTGGTGTAGAGAGATATACGATACCAAATGTATTGTCTAATTGCTTCATGAAATAAAGGGGACAGTCAGTCCCCTTCCATGTTTGTTGATTAAATAAAACAAAACAAGGCTATTGTTATTAGCAGTAAACTGAATCAGTCATTGAATTTTTTTAAGAATGCAGTATTTGTGCTGCAAGCTGCTTTCTACATATTACTTCATGTGTTTTAGGATCTGTAGACCTAAAACACCACCCCACCATGAAAGGGTGAACCCAGTGCTAATACTGCAGAATTCCCCTGATGAGGAGCATTATCGTTGTTTTCACTTAAAAGATCCAGCATTTCAAAAATAAGTTACGACACCCCTGTGATCATATAAGTGTGAATGGGACAGTGGCTTGACCCAGCCAAAGAAAAGTGTCCTAGTATCAGTTACTTAAAACTTACATGGCAGTGATCCCTCTTGCAGTTTCATCACTGAGAATGACATCTACTTGGAAATGGAATTTCATTTTTTGCTGACCTTTGGGATACCTTTACAACTATACTCAATTGCCACTGTAATTGGCGCTGGCAACTCAACATTTAAAATCCGTTTCGTACATTTCCCGTAGTCCTAACAGCATCTCTACTACTGTCTTTTGTAATTAATTTCTATTGACATTATCCACATCCACCATATTTGAATAATTATTGCCTGCTTTCTGACTCGCTGTGGTCATTTAACAGAACCAGCTGCCAAAAAAGGCACAACCAAATCTATCCTTAGGCAGCCTCTTGGAAGTGTGCCCTTTCTCTGCTGCTTGGTATCAGAAGAATCTGCAGTAATCGCACCGTTCCCTTAGATGAATTACCACTACGCGCACATTACGAATTCATGGCCCACACCTCACCTCTGGCTGCCGAGGCCAAGCAACCCTCATCTGGCGCACGGCCGCTCTATAAAGAGGTCTCAAAGTAGTAACAGGGGTGCTCAGTTCACGAGGCCTTCCCCTGGCTCTCTATCTTAATTTGCAATCTTCCATTTCACCTCAAAGGCTGGTATCTATGGCCACTGACGTAGCTAGCAGAGTTCTCAGTAGCATCTTGATGCCAGACTGCTTATCCTGTATGAACACCTCCATGCCAAAAAAGGGCATGGGAATTTTTATTTTCTACCCTGATTTTAAGGTGAGCCCTAATGTTGACATAGACTTTCACTGACATCACGGAGGATGCTCTCCTGCTGGCTTTCGAAAGGAGTCTGAGCTCACTGAACCTTCTCACCACAAATGCCATGCTGGGCTGGAGAGTCACAAAAACTACATTCAATTTGAATGTAACACATTTATAAATGTGTGTAAGGTGACATAGTAAACTTTAAACAGGTTCTGGACACTGTCTCTCAGAATAACCTTATTGTTTAAACTTTCACATACCTAGTTCTATTGGCAGGTGACGCAGACAAAGCCTCCTGAAAGACTCCCAAGTTCATTAGCACCACTAGTAGTTATACCACTGGTGGAAATTTGGCACTGATACACGAATGATATTTAAGTGCAAAAATGCCCTCAAGGAAGTAGAAAAAAAAAGCTACAAGATTTACTAGAATTGTATCCCAAGCAGGAACAACAACAAAAAAAAGTACCCTCAGTAACTGCATTGTTGATAGAAGACCTGAGGGGAAAAAATAAATCTAGTGACACTCAAGGCTTGATTACACATGCAAAAATTTTGCTGTTTCTCTCTTGCACTTATTCCTAGAAACATCAGTTTCTCTGCTGTTGTGTGAGATCTCTTCTTCCACACTCACCCAGCCAGACTACAGGGTCAGAGTTCTTCCCCTCCGCCGTTCCCCTGGCCTCATCTTCCACAGAAGAAAGCTGCTTTGCATTCACTGCAGGGACCTCACACACCTCCTCTGCCACAGCCATCCATGAGGGAGCTTTACTCCATCCTCATCCTGGACACCCCCCAGCTGCCACAGCAGCAGCACTCCTCCCTCTGGGGAATAGCACGGAGCTGTCTTAAGCACGACTGGGAACAGAATCACAGAACTTCTCCCAACCTGCTCCTCCTTTCTTGTTCTCAATTATTCTAGGTGCAGCTGGCATACTTTGATCAGTTTCTTGGTCTCCAATGGTTATGAATCCTGTGGTGTTATCACCTTCCACCTTCTTTCCTCACAGAACATTATCAGAGACTAGGAGGGGTTTGGGTTTAAGAAATTAGATTCTCACGATATTTTATTGTGATTCTTCTAAAGCAAGCTTAGAACAGCCTTCCAGCTTAGTCCCAGGGTAAGGACTAAGGATTCTTGTTCTACAATCTGCACTTTGTGAGAAGCTACAGTAACATTTTACATTGATTTCAGAGATCGACTGAGGACTTTGACAAGATCCCTACTTCCAGCCTCTGTATTATCACCTTAAATTATATTGCCTTCCATTAAATTGTTAATTATTACAAGATTCATATCAGACAGCTCAGTACCTGAAATCATCCAATACAAATTCAGTTTTTATGGGCCCCAAGTCTGAAATTTGCTTCTGAATGAGAATCAAAACAGTGATAGAACTACTCCTGTAAGTTATACCACTGTAACTTAAGTGTTGTAGTAACATTAAGCACAATGGCCTCATGCACTCAAGTTTCTTTTTTGAGCAGGAATTTACATTACTGGCTTTATCCTCATGTTAGCAGGTATGCAAATATGCTTTGGAAAAAAATGAGACTAATTAGTATCAATAGGCAAATTGGAAATGTACTGTTAGTTATTTTGTGCCAGAACTCGTTTATAGCCACTCTGAAGGTGCTTACAAGAGTATTTTGCTGTACTAGTCAAACTCAATAGTCTCTGCTTTGTTCTGTATGAACTACTTCGTTGCCAATACTACGGTTCATCAAAGGGACGCATACATCAAAATAGTTTACTTCTGATCTTGTCCATTTTCTATAGGAAAGCCATAACTGATTTTGATTTATTATACATGCAGAATTGGACATTATAGTGGGCAATCCATGGCAATGTGGCAAGGCAATTTAGCCAACAGCTTTACAGTAAGTTCAACATTTCTAAATAAAGCAGAAAATACGTTTATTACTCAGCAATATTCTTGCTTTTAGAAAAAAAAAATTACTGGCATCGAACATTCTAGTGCTTCTCCTGACTGTTATGTATACAGCAGTTTAACCAGCAGTGAAAGTATTGTCCAAGTTGTCCTACAAAGAAAAGAAATACAATAATAAGCCTTGAACTGGGAGGGTAACAGAATTCTGGCCACAGAATTTGTTTATAGACAGTCTCCTGTATCTTTTTTGTGCTTCAATTCAAATGTAGAAGTTTACTGGCTTATTTAATATAAATTGACATAGTGGGCTAAATTGTTGCTTAAAGTCTGATACCAATCAGCTGCCCAGCAGTATTCCAGATATGACGACATAAGTGAGAATACAGGTCCAATAAAGCAGCCAGGTCAAAAGCAAATTATTCAGAAGAGACAGACTCCTTCACATTTCAGATTATTTTGCCCTTTCTCATTTCATGACACCTTACCTTTATAGCATACAGAATGGCCACTTGTTTCTCAGTTGCATAATCTCTTTAGGGTTATATAAATTTTGTATAATTTCAGTAGGAATTTAATCAAAATCATAGCTGTTGAGGCTTAGTATCATGATGCATACACTTTAGGATTGTAGAACTGGTTTGATTTTAAACCATGTTCTCCCTTGCGTCTCAATGAACATTTAAGTGATTTTCCCCTTCTAAGGCTACGTTAAAAAAAGAAATCACAGAACTGAGCATACAAAAAATTACTTTTCCCATTCCATTAGAATTTAACTCTTACATATGTATGTTGTTTATTTTAATAAGAGAACTTTATTTTCTTGCTATTCCTTCTCCCTTTCCCTACTTTTTTTTGTTTTGCAGTTATGAATAGACCCAATAGTTCTCAAACTTTTGAGGGCTGAGCAAAATGTAGCAAACCAACTTTGTTTTTGCTGCTGTTTAGTATAAGGATTATTTTTTCATTAGCACTCCCCTTAAACACCCGCGTCTCATCTGCATGGTTCTCCACTGAGAAAAAGCTGTCTTTGCCATTTGAAGAGACAAAACACCAAGTGTAACCCTGTGCTGACATACACAATCAGCCCAAGGTCAGTCAAGGATAGGGAAGCAACAGAAAGTAACAACCCAGAGAAATTACGTAAAGCTATGGAAAGGTGGTGACTTTCTTTTTTTTAATCATTGATTGAGTCTTGTTTCCAATGTACCTGCCTTCTTCAAACTTAAGAAGAGTCCATACTTCCCATTTAATTTTTTTTTTTTTAAACATACCTTGCACTACCCATCTGTTATATCCCACAAAGGACAAATACCACTTTCAGGGATCCCTCCAAACCTTGTGTTCAGGTGTGAAGCAGCCAGTCATTAAATACTGATGATGCAAGTTTCTTCATGGCTGAGATGCAACACCAGGCACTTTCAAGTGCCACTTGAAAACTAAAATACTTACTTCCTGAAGGTGCTCTGCAGATCACCAGCTTCCCACAAAGACTCTAGCTATATACGTCTGAATGTGTGACCATTCTAATTTTAAAA
This sequence comes from Aramus guarauna, assembly GCA_013400195.1. Taxonomy (NCBI): domain Eukaryota; kingdom Metazoa; phylum Chordata; class Aves; order Gruiformes; family Aramidae; genus Aramus; species Aramus guarauna. The sequence goes on along the minus strand of VXBL01002513.1, from coordinate 288,464 downwards.
AATGTGTTCTAGAACTTGGTACAGTGCTTTGAAAATTTTCCTGCCTCTCTGAAAACTTGACACACAGGTGAAAGACAGGAAAGCACTACATTTACAAAGCACTTCTGAAAAAACAGAAATGTTAAGTGAATCAGCAGGACAGTGCATTTCATTAAACTTCACCCAAGTGGATTTTCTGATGTTAAATGTTTCTAACAGAACTCTGCCACTGAGCTGAATCTCCTAATCCGGTCAAATCGACAGAAGAATTTTGTGCCAAAACTACTAGGTTAAGATATTGTGCAATTAGTTCAAGGACCCAACTTCTGCCCCCCTGCTAGGCATTTAGTCAAAGGAACTCTCCTAAAATGAGCCTGTCCAGAGACATGTCAGTGTCTTGTGATGCTCATGGCTAAGTTAAATTTAAGTTTAAAAGGTCATTTCAAGAACTCCAACTGTCTAGATAGGATTAGGCAACTAATCTCTCAGTTATCCCCACAAAATGATGAGAGTATACAAAACCCCTCCTCACAGGAACAATAAACCCATAAATTGACAAATGCTTAGAAATAGCACTTTGATGATTCTGTGAAAAAAGTTCCGACGATTAAACTTCCCGTGACCGTAGTGTCTAAATTAACAGACTTTCAGCAGGGTCCATCAGAAAGCAAATTACAAGCACCATGCAGGACTATCAAGTACTATCACTGAGTAACAATATGGACTTTCCTTCTCATTCGGCTGCAAGTTTTGCTATAGCCCTCTGCCTTCCATCACCAAAAGCAGAGACTTAGTTTTGGAAGAATATTTAAGCTAAGTTCATGATGCAGAGGACAGCCTCCTCTTATTTGGCTGTAGCAAGCCTTTCACAAGGGCAGCAGTGGCACTTGTCTCAATGAAGGTCTTTACTACTATTCTAGTTAGCATATAGGGGTTTTGGTAATCAATCTTCAAATTTTAAAGTATAGAGAGGCTTGCCTTCTTTTTTGTTTTAATTAAAAAAGGCAACTGGAGATTTCTTCCCAAAGAAGAAATAGAATGCTAGGTCAGGCAACAGTCATTTATTTTATTGACTAGAACAAGCAAAAGGTATCCTCACACATAACACCCACCACTTGAGCAATACAAATCAATGCTACTGAAGAACAGGGAACATGTTTTCTCTCACCCCTCCCATCCCAGAAGTAACAAGAGAAATACCAGGGCCCCTAGAGAAAAGAGAAGGAGAAAAATTATAAAAGGCGCTTAAAATGAGCTGCAGAGTTGAAACATAGACACTAAAAAATCATTAGCTAATCTACCATATCACCACAATCACCTCAAAAATAACTTCCATTGCTCCATTTCTACCAGGTACCAAATATATAGCGCTGTTTAACAGCAATTTCAATGTATTAACAACTGTCCTCAGCTGAAGCAGAACAGCAATTACTATTTACATTAAATTTGAGGCTGCAGATAGAAAGAAAGGTTTCCATAGAGTACGATGCAAGTTAATGAAAAGAGAATGGGGGAGAAACAAAGCTACTTTTAAGTTACTGCATGTGTCTATCAATCAAGCAATTCATTCTGTATCGATAGCTCATTAGACACAAGATCTTGATAGAGTACAGCAACTCTACTCACCCTGCGACAGTATATCTGAAGAATGCATCTATAAGTCCCTTAAGCTGTGGGCCACTGAAAATCCTAGCCTGATACTCCTGTGTGGGTATTTTTTAAAATCACACATCAGCAAAAAAGCAAACAGACTGCATGCAAAACAATTGTTGCTAAATCACTTAGTCTTCCTTGTAACGGTTGAAAATATGAGTAAGGCATTCCTCAGATTTAGAGAAAACATTAGGAGGCTGTAGTTTTGCAGGCAAGGAGACCTTTTATTTTAATCCATTAAAAGAACCCAAAATAGTCAGCAGGTGGCCACATCTATCCATGTTTCATTAAAATCACATAAACCCTAAGTACAAAAGCACCACTGATTATTGCTCTAGAAAAACTGCATGAAAAATTCAAATACGCACAGTAAAAACATCACCATATGCACAAGACTTAATTTCTCAAAGCAAGTGTATGGAATGCTGATCCAATTTTACACATACCTTGCAATATTAAGTTGATATTTATATTACTTGGCAACAATGGGAATTTCTAAAAGCACTGTTATGAGAAGGGAAATGTTCATATACAGTTTAATATGTCAACTATCATAGTCCTAAAAAAATTAGCATTTACAAAATACTTGATAAAAATATCTTTTAAAAGTTGTCCAAGAGGTACATAAAATCAACCCAAAATTTTCATGATATTTCATTCGTTCTTGTCACCTACAGATTCAGTTTTCTGAGCCTGTGGAGAAGAAAGAAAAACATTAATTACTACACTAAATTACCATTACATACCTAAAGACCCAAAGTACCCTTACTCCCTTCGATTTCTCATTTGCAACAGCTCAGTTTCAAACTTGTGTCCATATTACATTTACACAAACAAAACAGGTACATTCACACACTTTTCTTAAATTATTGGTCCCAGCTTTTCAAAAGCAATACAAGCCTTACCTGTCAGCTTCCATTGTTCATACTGAAAAGCACCACACTACTATCTGTTTCTATTCACTGCACACATGCTGAATGCTCTACCGTACCCTTAACTTTCACTGTTTCAATCTGCCCTTTTACTGACAGTGTGCTGGGTGGGGCACCTCTGGATGTTGAAACACTAAGAGTTGAGCGAGAGATGCGAATCTGCAATAACATTATGGGCAATAAAAAGAAACATTATGAACATGCTATCAATGTCTGAAAGGCCGAATAATTAAAAAACACTGATTCAATCAGCAGGAGGTATGTGTGGAAAGTACCTCTTCAGCTTTATTTTCACCATTTTCAGATGGTGTAGTACCTTCCTTTGCAGCTTCTTGCTTTTCATCCTTCTTCCCTTTAGCACCTTTGCTGGCCTTTGTTCCAGGTTCCTTCTGACAGAAGATTAAAAATATGTGGATAGACATTGCATGAGTAGCCAGCACCCTGCAACTTTATCAAAAAAAAAAAACTTCATATGAACTAAAAAGCAAGTCTTGGCAAGCTGCATGTGCTGGACTGAAACAGAAAACTGGCTAAAGACTACCTGGAACATTTATATCCACCAAAGTTATAGAGTGACTCTCCAAATTTCTAGAAAATGCTGAAGTCTGCTTCTTTATCCTTTCTGCTAATTTACAGGGATACAAAACCACCTCTAACTCTTTTGGTAGAGCTGAGCTGTATATACAGACGTATATACAAGATACCTGTACAAACAAATCCAATTACGGTATATTGAAAACTTACTCAGCCAAGCACAAACAACACACTGCTTGTGTAACAGCACTACACTTTTGATGAACATGAAATATTAAATTAGATTTTAAAAAATTAAGCATTTTTCCTGGCTGTCCTTTTGTTAGTTTGAGAACATCTGTGATGTTCACTCCATGTCAATGAAAGAACCAACCAACCCAGCGGGGAGGCAAACACTGATAAAATTCCATCTGCAACCACACAAAGCAGAGTATTTATCAAAATGAACTATTCTAACAGCTACAGTTTCATTTGGATATTTGCTCTTAACCAATTCATATGTTGAAGGTTGAGGGTTTTTTTAATCCTTGCTCTATATGCATATTTATATTTGTGATCCAGGGCTAGTGGAGACAAAGGTTAAGGATTTGAACTGCAGTGGGATAAAAATTTAAATGGTATTTAATCGAATATTTTACATTAGTATTTAAAGTAGTTCTGGTAAACACTGCGGAGATCACATTTGCTCCAAATTATTGCAAAATGGCAACAGTAGCTGTGAACAGGGATATTTAGGTCAGTCTCCCTTCGTTAACTACCTCTCCCCAGCAATCCCTGTACAGGACTGGGGCAGTGAGGAAGGGGTGCCAATAATCCTAGTTCCAGGGCAGCCCGAATTATTCCTTTCGCCCTTTAACTTCTATGTTACACAGCAGTTGTGCATAACTGAGAAGCTTCCTGCTGGTATGAGTACGGTCCTAACTCTTCACCTACAAAAGAACAAGCTAAGGACTTAGTAAGTCCATAATTTGCAAGCTTTTAGCACTATAAATGATCTCAGATCTGTACCATCTTTGGTTGTTTACTAGTAGGCTTGGAGCACATACTTGCTGTTTTCTGTTTAAGAGACCAAGATTAATATACTCCTTAAAATGTGATCCAGTTAGACTCTGGGAAAAGCAGATTACTCTATTAAAAAATTACTTAGAATAACGTCATAAAAGATTCAAGTCACCTGAAATGAGCTTCAAATGTGTCTCAAGTAGCTTAAACTGACTCCGTAACACTGAGCTCATTTCACAACATGTACTTGAAGCCACAGAGGCTATCATATTCCCTTCTTATTAATACTCTTTTTAAGAGGGGAGCAGGATGGACTTAGCAAGACTTTATCATTTATCAAATGAAATTACCAATAAAGTGTTCAAAGTCATAGAGTTATACAGTCTTACTTTCACACATGGACTTTGTATCCTGATACTTGCCCAACTGAGATACTAATAAAAGGACTTGGAAAATGTGTGAGAAGTGCTAGACTCAGTTTCCAGCATTTTTTTTCCTGATAAAGCAATTGCTCTTATTTAACATTCCCCTTGGGCACAAATAAATCTACAGTTTCTGAAGTACATTATTTATATGCAGAAATCCTGAAAAGGTATCTCAGACACTAATAAGATTTTAATTTGACTGTAACTGGCCTAGAAAACCCAAACCATTCAATTTAAATGTATTTAATTTAACCTTTAATTATAATTGTGCATTCTCAGCAACGGCCAGGCTTCAAGAACAGATAAGAATTTCTCACTATGAAATGAAGTACTCCCCCTTTCTAGACAAAGAAACAGGATGGCACAGAGTAATCACAAATCCTTATTGTAGAAATTGCTAGGGCTCAGGTAGAGCTTACTCAACCAAACCTGTACATTTCAAGAAAGGTGTAGGAAAGGTAAAGATTCTTCTTAAACTAGGAGTTCACTACAAACTAACATGGTCTGCATATTAAACAGGCAAGACATTTTGTTTGGGCCCGTAATGAGGCCAGGAAGGGGTGGAACAGAAAGAAAAGAATGATCTAATTTGTTTTTTTTCCGGGGAGGGGGGGAGCTGCAGGGAGGGCAGGGGAACTGATGGCTCACAAAAACACTGTGAATTGAACTGATTGCAATGCAAAGAAGGAGTAACTTGCTTACTACTGGCTACAATTATGACAACTAAAAAGAAGAGTATTTACCTTCGTGGTTTTCCTTGGTTTGGGTTCAGGTTTTGGTGGAGCAGGTTTCTATAAAACATTTTTTAGTTGCATAATGTGTTAGACATATTACCAGAAGCCAGCCAGCCACCTCCACACGCCAGTTTCCCCCCACCCCACACCTTCCATTACTTCCCTTTCTAGAAAAACCTTAATGCACAAATACACCTCATCACTGTACACACCCATCTTCATTAGCTCGCTCATCTAGGAGTCAAAGCAATTTGGGGGGTCATTCTAAAATAAAACGCAGAGACTAGTAGTAAGTATAAAAAAAAAATATCGGACAAGAGGAACTAAAACCAAATACTAGTAGTGGCATCAAATGAAGCCCTTGAAGGACAGCTGTTTCTCCTTCCCAGAGAAGTAGCTGCATTTCAACAACTACCGTCAGCCTGCAAAAAGGTACGGAGTCAATACTGCACATAACTGACAGTGTTGCACTGAGGTGGGGAAAATACATCTTTTGTCAGAACAACCTGAAAACCTGAAACCAAGAAAACAGATAACTTTAGCTCTAGAGTTCTTAAATATCCCTCAGTGAGAATAAAAATTGTATCCAGCAAAATATAACAAACCTGTTTGGTCTGAGAAACCATATGTGCCTAGAAAAGGATATAACAAAAGGCGTTATACATACTTACAGCTGACAATCTTGCTGATCGTCTTGTGGGCTACAGAAAAAAAAAAAGGAGAAAACATTTTTATAGGCTTACAGCAAACAGTATCCAAAGCAACATAGTATCAGTCATTCCATGGTGACAGCAAAAAATATGCCGCTACTAAAATACGTCTCTATTGCTGAGCACAATTCACATCTTCCTCATCTTGGACAATCAAAATTTTAAAGTGATGTAAAAATTAGTAATAGAAATTGTTCAGGAATTATAACATCTGAATTTCCATATGGTTAAATACTCCTGCCC